>CM071962.1:16522500-17122500 GCA_036784905.1 Acrossocheilus fasciatus | reverse complement strand
ACACATTTGTATATATCCTTAATTAACCATATAAACCTGCACACACACAGACACCAGGTTTTTGACATTGCAACAACTATAAACAACTAAACTGCTGCAACTTCTTCCTAAACTGCTGACTTCTTTGGGACACGTCTTACTCTACTTTTGCATAGACCTTAATCAGGTTAGACGCCATATTGAATATAACGTTGATGAAAATGAGGATGTGAGGGATAGACTTATAGTCTTTACAAAAGGTCCTACATCATGTAATTTTCGCAACTCACAACTTTCAAAACTGTTTTATGGAGTTTACTAAAAGGTTTTTTTTTTTTCAGAAAGACATCGTTAAACAGCAGTACAATCCACTGAACGTGTTGTACTTCAGTCCCTCACAGCCTCATTTTCACTCATGTCAAATATTAAACATGGCGCTAGCCTGACTAAGGTCTCTTACTCCATGTTTCATCATCTCTCTCAAATGTAAATAAGTTAAAAGAAGTCCTGCCCACTGCATGCCATTCAAATATATCAGCCGCGTCATATCGAAACCTCTGCAAGTTGACACATTTCTACCGTTAACGTCACACCACACCAGTCCTGTATATAGCACACAGTAGCTCAAAAAATTTTGGGGGACCTGATGAGAAAAGTGTGACTGTGGTATCTTGCCAGATCAGAGCAAAGATTAATACATTGTTCTGAAACATATACAATTACTGGGTACTTTTTGAGAAACATGAGGAGACTAAATTCTCCATTTAATTTTATTGCTGTCTAAGAGGCAATATAAGGTACAAAACTGGGCCTTTTTTTAAATAAACGGTCTCTGGTAAAAACACCGGAGGTCAAACTAAATTTCTTATATTAGGTTTATAATTTTTTCAACCCTACTGTTTACATTGTCTAAATGCTGTATGTTTAAAGGGTCATGAAACCACAGACTACTTTTTCTGAGATTTTGACAGAGAAGTTTGTGTTGCACATCACAGAAGACAATGTTAGCATCCGATCATTTTAACTGTTGGAGAAAACTGGTTAATTTTAAGCTTTTTTGCTCTATTTTCATCTTCCGGGTTTAAAGGGATCATCGGATGCCCATTTTCCACAAGTTGATATGATTCTTTAGGGTCGTAATGAAAAGTCTGTAACATAGTTTGGTTAAAATTTCTCAATGGTAGTGTAAAAATACACCTTTTTAAGCCTGTCAAAAACAGCTCTTGTTAGCCGTTTTGTAGCATTTTCCTTTAAGTGTTAACTCTTTCCCCACCATTGACGAGATATCTCGTCAATTAAGAGACAACGCTTCCCCGCCATTGACGAGTTTTTACGGCAATCCGTGTTCTAGGTATATTACAGTAAGGAAAGCCCTAGCTCATGTCCTGAATGAGTTACAGGACTTCCGGGTCTTTAGGGTGCGAATAGAAGACGACCGGCATAAACAGAAGGATCAGAGAAAATGTAGATCATATATAGATCATATAGCCTATGTAGATCAAGTTTTGACCATTTTGAATCTGATCGGGACGAAGTAGTCAGAGAGAGAGATTTACAGACATTTACAGACACAGAAACATCTGTAGTTGTAACCGATTTGTCGATCTGAATAGTTGTGTGTGTGGACGCGATCAATCTATAGATCTATCTATCTATATATCTATCTATCTGCATGTATGTATGTATGCATGTATGAGTGTGTGTGTGTGTGTGTGTGTGTGTGTGCGTGCGTGTGTGCGTGTACAGTATATGTATGCATATGTATGTATGTAGCCTGTGTGTGTGTGTGTGTGTGTGTGTGTGTGTGTGTGTGTGTGTGTAATCATATGTTTGTGTGTGTGTGTGTGTGTGTGTGTGTGTGTGTCTGTTTGTTCTGTTTACTGAATGCAATTTAAATTATTCATATAATTATTTACAGGTGAAAGAATATGACATCTGAATGTATTTTGCTTGAAAATGCACTACTTTGATAAAAATGCATTTTTCTCAGTTTTTTGTCCAAAATGTTGTATTTTTGATGAAACCTATCTGCATTCAAATGGTGATAAAACATGAACACATGAAGATAGAATAAAATAGTTTTTTGTTTAAAAGCAGAGGCTTGGTTCTTTATTTTGATATATAATATGTTCTTATATTCATAGCAGAAAATATTCCGAGGGCCTTCAAATTTAGGTGAAAATCATCAAAAATGCTGGCGGTAGCTGGCAACTTTTTCTAAAAATGCTGGCGGGGAAAGAGTTAATGAGCTCTGCTGACCCTGCCCCTTTCAAGCCACTCTCTGAGGGACTGTTTACTTTAGCCACATTCATCGTGAAACTTGCTAATTAGCACATTATTAGGAAAGGTGATTTGCAAAGATTCATTAAAAAACCTTATGCTCACTTCATCTGTAGGTGAAGCTGGATTAGAGGTCTGCTTTCCCGCGGCGGTCCCGCGGATACAGCATATCTGTGCTTTATCCAAGCACCGGTACAGCCTGCACTCGACTGTTATGCACGCGCTGCACGCATGAACCAGTGCTTCCTTTTATTTGCAAGGTCTGTGCGCATCATGTGCATAACGATGCTCAGAGCAGGCTAGCCTACCAGTGGTGAATATACGGCCCGCAGACAGAACAGGCAGGTTGTCGATGAGTGACAGAGCCGAATAAAGATGGAGCAAAGTGTGGATGCGCTGCCGAGAACGCTCAACTCGGTTTTGTTTATATTTTGCTTAGCCTATCATTTTAAATAACAGATGTCGAATTTATTTATTTATCTTCCGTGACACTTTTCCTAGGCTACTGTGTTTACAGCAAGATGTTAAACGAATTCAGTATTTTGACAAGACGAATAAAATTATAATAGGCCATTTTTGTACAACCTATTTTTTTTTCCCTCTGCAACACTTATTCCTATTGTGTTGTAAAGGTTAAACGAATTGTATCCTGACAAGACGAATAAAAATAAGGAATACAATTTTTGTACATTTTTATTTTCTCTGTGACACTTTTTTTTCGTACTGTGTTGGCAGCAAAATGTTAAATGAATTTTGTGTCTTAAGACACAAAATTCATTTAACATTTTGTTGTCAATAAAAGACTCTTGACAAGACGAATAAAATAACAAATACAATTTTGTGTAGACTACACTTTTATTTGTTAGCATCTGTCTTTCTTTCAGTAAAGGAAATTTAAATGTGTGATTCTGAAACGAGATCTAAATTTAGCGGTAACGGTCGGGTCGGGAAGAAAATTATTCAAAGTGGACAGCGGGTGAACAAAGAGTAAATATATCGCGGGAGTGGGTGGGTGCGGGATATAACCTCGCGGGAGTGGGACTTAAAAAACAGTCCTGCGCAGACCTCTAAGCTGGATCACGAAGGATTCGCGCGAACATAGACGTATTTAGGTAGATCGGGGGCGCATTCCCTTCAAAAATAAACGTAATCCTCTGTGTCTTCAGCGGCTCAGATGTCGGGAGTAAATGACAACTGCTATATTCATTATTACATCCAACAACACAACGCCTCAGTCGCTTAATCTGAGACATCTTGTCTTCCCCTGCACCGGAGTCGACACAATGGCGGACAGCTCTGAGCTCACTCAGGGCAGGTCTAAGGTAAGACGGCCTTGTCAATCAACTATCGTGGGAGCGGCCTGTACAGAACTACGTCATTCTGACAGGAATCTCAGAACAGCCTGATTTGAGAAAGGGGATTTTAAAATAGGGATTTAAAAAAAATAAAAACTGGGTGCATTTTTATCATTATAGGTTGGATGTGTACACACACATTTATGTTCAAACAAAATCTACATCGTATTGACTAGTGGTCGACCCATATTGTTTTTTTGACAGCCGATATCTTGGAAAGCAGGGTGGCCGATGGGCGATATATAGCCAATATAATTTAATTTAACAAAAACTTATCGGCCAATGCCGATATTTGAAAAATGCCAAATATCGGCCGATATATCAGCCTTGGTGATATATCGGTCGACCACTACTGTTGACGTCATAATTTGTGACGTGGCAAAGAACTATTGCTGCGTTCAAGACACCTCGGATTTAGGATATTTCCTAATTCAACTGGGAAATAATTTATGGTACGGCGGTCTTTTAATGTTAGCAAATACTTGGAACGTTTTAATCCTACTAAATCATTAGTAACATAATTTTTTTTAATGTTACCAAATACTTTTAATGTTACTAAATCCAGACGTTACTTCCGGGTTTGTGGTGGGAAATATCCCACATCCGAGGTGTCTCGAATGCGGCATATAGTACATTGACGACGTGTCGGTATCTATTAAATTATTCATGAGACTACATGTTCTTATCCTATGAGAAGATGCTTCGCTTAATTACTCACAACAGTGTTGATTTGCTGTGACAGACACTTCAGACTGTGAGATCGCGTACATTAACTGAGGGAAACGTTCATGGATTGGAGGAGAGTGTTTGTTTTTGCTTTGTAATAAGAATTCGGCACAAACACAATTCATTCACTTAGTGTAACCGTTTTTACAGCTCGTTGACACAACTCATCAAAAGGCTTATATAAACTCTGCAGAATAAGCCTAAAAAAGTTATCAGAGGTGCAACAGCACGTTCATATATATGTTTTCGATGCAGAGTGCAAATGGCTGTGCATTTATTTGTTTTTAACTCGATGGGAGTGAAATGAAACTGTCTGAACCCGAAGCTGTGTGTGTTGTCTGTCTCCCCTCTTCCCCCTCCACTGCACTCCACGCCCACTTTTTCAGCGTTTTCGGTGAGAACTAACCAGTGCTGAAACAGGGGGTTTCATGACCCTTTAAAACCCTGATTTTGGAATTTTCTAGCAATAAACATTAAACAGGAATTTGCACCAGAATTTGCAACAGGGTTGTTATCGTTAAAATTATTTCTACAGTAAATTTAAGAAAAATATTTGTTGCTTATTATTTTCCTTACAATAACTCGAACATCTGCAGCATGGCATTTTGCATCCTCAATCTCATATTTTTGTATGTTTGATTCAATAGCTGAACTCTCTGAACTCAGATGGTGGACCTACTGTTCTACTGTTCAACATGGGCGATGTTCTTTGTGTTACTGTAACATCACGGTGATGTGAAAAATTAATCATTACAACATAATCCATCTGAATCGATCCAAATTTGGGAATCTGGGCTTGGATCCAGTTTATATTTTTGCTGAGGGTCACATTATATCACGGCCCGAACAAGCTGGCTGGAGCTGTGTTGCACCGCAGTCACATCACTCACTCCAGACTTTCCTTAAGTATTGCTAAACATCACTCTCACAGCCAGAAGTGCTGAAGAGGAACTGGAACTACACAAGACTTACCAAATGAGTGAGATGAAATCCCACACTGTTTGTGCTCCTGACAGCAGAAATGATCAAACTAACAATTGCCTGATGGATAATAAGATGGTGCATAGCAACATGCCACACTACAACAGGGGAATGGGGAAAATATTGGGGGAAAATCTTGTTTAGTTTTGTTTTACTAAAAATACGATTACAGGTTTTAACAGGAAAACCACAGAATCTTTACCACATCTTCAAGAAAATCACTTCTTCATTTTTTGGTTAAGCAAGGTGACTCAGACAAGAAGCAGACAAGGAGAGTAACTTCTTTTCTCAAAAAGCTACTAACCATTCAACGGTTTCCCAGAGTAGCCTGGTAAATCATTTATGCATTTGTTTTTATTGGTTCGTGGACTGCTATGGCTTTGTGAAACATGAGAATTGTTTCCTCATTTAGCTCAGGTGCTACAACCGTCATCAGCCATTAATAATTGAACAGTTTCCACACCCAGAGATGCACCAGATGAGTTTACAATCCGTTCCCACATTTGCCCCAGCACACAAATGGTGCATAAGGTATAAAGTCACATACAACTTCCCTAAACTCCAAAAACTACTACTAGGTACTTCCATGGTTCAGGTAAAAAACAAAACCATGTTCTTACCCAGTTCTTTGCTGAATAGGGTTTTTGAATTAAGCTATTTGGTTCTGTGGAGAATATCACATTACACGTTCTACAAATCAACATATTGCATTCTGGGTTTATAAAGCAGAAATACATTGATTCAAAAGTATAAAAAGCCGTTACCTCCTCATTGATGCAGTTAACCATGTCAATCTCATAATTTGGCTTGTTAGACCAACCATGGATGATGTTAGTAATGCCAGAAAATGCTCACTTTGGAAATCTGTTATATATACTTCAGCCCAGTGTTTTCTTCGTTTTTTACACAAACACTTAAGCCCAAAGTATTTTTTTGCTTTTTAGGTGAACACTTATTCCAAGAGTATTCTTCGATTTTATGAACACTTAAGCCCCAGAGTATTATTTGGGGGTTTTTCCCGCAAACGCCTAAGCCCAGAGTATTCTTCATTTTTTACGAACACTTAAACCAAAAATACTCTTTGGTTTTACATGAACACTTAATCCCAGAGCATTCTTCGGTTTTTAAGAACACTTAAGCACAAAATGATTCTTTGTTTTTTCATGCAAATACTTAAAGGAACATTCCACTTTTTTTTTGGAAATAGGCTCATTCTCCAACTCCCCCAGAGTTAATAAGTTGAGTTTTACCGTTTTTGAATCCATTCAGCCGATCTCCGGGTCTGGCGATAGCACTTTTAGCATAGCTTAGCATAGATCATTGAATCCTATTAGACCAGTAGCATCGCGTTCAAAAATGATCAAAGAGTTTCGATATTTGTCCTATTTAAAACTCGACTCTTCTGTAGTTATATCGTGTCCTAAGACCGGCGGAAAATGAAAAGTTGCGATTTTCTAGGCTGATATGATTAAGAACTATACTCTCATTCCGGTGTAATAATCAAGAAACTTTGCTGCCGTAACATGGCCGCAGCAGGCGCAGTGATATTACGCAGCACCTGAAAGTAGTCCCCAGCTAGGTAACTAGTTATAATATAGCTAGTTATATAGGACTACTTTCAGGCGCTGCGTAATATCACTGCGCCTGCTGCGGCCATGTTACGGCAGCAAAGTTCCTTGATTATTACGCTGGACTGGGAGTATAGTTCCTAGCCCAATCGGACTAGAAAATCGCAACTTTTCATTTTCTGCCGGTCTTAGTACACGATATAACTACAGAAGAGTCGAGTTTTAAATAGGAAAACTATCGAAACTCTTTGGTCATTTTTGAACGCGATGCTACTGGTCTAATCGGATTCAATGATCTATGCTAAGCTATGCTAAAAGTGCTATCACCAGATCCGGAGATCGGCTGAATAGATTCAAAAACGGTAAAACTCAACTTATTAACTCTGAGGGAGTTGGAGAATGAGCCTATTTCCAAAAAAAGTGGAGTGTTCCTTTAAGCCCAGAGAATTCTTCAGTTTCTATAAACACTAAAGGCTAAAGTATTGGGGTTTTTTTTGTATTATTGTAATTGTATTATTTTTAGTTTTTATGAACATTTAAGACCAAAGTATAGTTTTTATGAACATTTAAGACCAAAGTATTCTTTGTTTTTTGATAGACCTCAATGTCCGACTGTCACAACATCTGGCACGTGACGCATCAACCTGCTCTCACATAGATATATTTACATAGATGCCTCATTAGGGACTGTTTCTATGGGCTGCGATACGTAAGGATCTACTTATATATCTATGTATATATATATATATATATATATATATATATATATATGTTCCAGAGCCGCTCACGCGTCACACGCCGGAAGTTGTGAATGCGCTCAGGATGGTTGGACATTGCCTGTATCAGAGGTAAAAATGATATAAATGCTGTTCAGTTTCTCGCACAAACCGATCGTTTCGTGTCTTAGGACACCAATGTATCGTCACGAGCCGCAAGGTTTAATTTGGATTTGTCTGTGCATGTTTTTTTTTCTCTCTCAAAGATTCTTGGAGGCCCTGGGGGTAAGCAGATAAACATCAAATTTTCATTTTTGGGTGAACTATCCCTTTAAGGCCAATATGCTTTGCTTTTTACGAACACTTAAGCCAAGAGTATTCTTTGTTTTTTTACGCAAACACTTGAGCCCATAATATATATATATATATTTTTTATGTGAATGCTTAATCGCAGAGTTCTTCGGTTTTTACAAACACTTAAAGGGATCCCTGGGTATTAAGACTTGTATGGCTTAATATAACGTAAATGTTGTCTCTTACTGAAATATGTAGTAGAAAACCCATTAAAGATTTATGTTATTTTTAAAAAATCAACTTGTTTTATACATATTTTGAACTATGGGGGGCGCCATTTTTCTGATGACGTAAAATGGTTGCACTAGGTGAGCTACTAGTGCTACCTGTTGCTATTTTTACCACAGCACAACTCAGAATAGACAACTCGGAAAATAAAATACTGATATGATGACCACAGCTACTGAAAGAGCTTACAGGTGGCGATGGATATAAGTATAGGTTTAAACCAAATGCTGATTTTTCCCCACAAGGAGTGTAAACGCCCGGATATCGAGGGAAATCCGCGCTGAGAAACTCCTCTAGCGGCCGCGTCAGCATGTTTACCTCCTAACAGATGGCATCTAGCATTTCTTGTTGCAGCCGTTTGTAAGCTCTTTCAGTAGCTGTGGTCAGGGCTAAAGTGGAGAGAACAAAGAAGCTGGGGCCGGATTCACGAAAATATTCTTAAGAAATAAGTTAAGAAATTTCTTAAGATAAATTCTACGAAGTTCGTAAGAATGTTCGTAAGTGCAATTCTTGAAAAATTCTTAATAAGTTCTCAAATATATTCTTAAGAACATCTTAACTTTTTTCTTAAGAAGAAAATGACAGTCTTTATCTGAATGAAAACATGATGCACTGATAAACTCACTGCGCTTCCTGCAGATTACCATATAATAATCATAATAAGCACGCACACTCTTTTTGTCGCGACTTTGACTGGCGCTCAGCTTTATGTTTTTAACGCGGTGTGTTTTTGAACAGCCTGTCTGTCTCAAGCTGCAGCGATCCGTTTCATTCGTTTTTGTGCGGTGCTTTTGCGCTCTCATCCGATTGAACGCTTCCGGTTTGTGTGTCCGCGCTGCTATAGCAAATGCGTACTGTTTATCGGCGCATTCATACGCGCTGCATACTGCCAAAGATTATGTCGTATTTATAGGCTAAAATAAAAGCGTCCAATTAAAGCTTCCTATCTGACTCGTTTTTGTAGAGTTGCTACTGAGTTTTGAAGTCAGAAAAAAGGCTAGTCATTCGTGACCGATCATTGTTTACATTATCAGTCATCGCTGTCACTTCAGAAAACTCCTGCACATCCCTATTAATAGTCCTACTATGTATTATATGTAGCTAATGTTGTTGTAATGCTTAAATATAACAATTAATTTGAAATAACCCAATGAATTTATTAAATAATTCTTACTGTTTTGGATTTAAGACAAGTCTGGGGCTGTCCTAAATTTAAGAAGTTATTTACGATGATTTTTAAGAAGATTCTTTTCAAGAATTTGAATTCTTCTTAGGTTTTGTCTTAAGAACAATCTTATGAAAAAAGATAAGAATATTCTTAAGAAGAATTTTTGGGAATGCAAAATATTCTTAACTTTTTTCTTAAGTTAAAAAATAAGAAGAAAATGGCAGTTAAGAAGAAATTTCTTCTTAAGAATGTTTTGTGAATCCGGCCCCGGGTCTTTAGGAAGTTTTATTTGTCCACAGGCATCTTCCCATTCTTTTCTCCTTTTCTTAAAGCAGTGAAGTCTTACATTACATCGCTTCTTTTGTTGCCCTTCGACTGAAAATTACAACCAAAAGTCTTACAATGTGGTATCGTATCAGTATTTTATTTTCTGAATTGTGTTGCGGTAAAAAGCGCCAGTAGCTCACTGAGTGCAACCATTTGACGTCATCGACGTAGAATGTACTGTGAACGTAAAATAATGGCGCCCCCCATAGTCCAAAACCGATGTTGTTGTTTTTTTAAATAACATACATTTTCATGGTTTTTTTTACTACATATTTAAATAAGAGACATCATTGACGTTATATTAAGCCATACATGTCTTAATACCCGGGGATCCCTTTAAGCGCAAAGTATTCTTAGTTTTTATGCAAACACTCAAGCCCAGAGTATTCTTCACTTTTTACAAACCTTTCAGCCCAGTGTTTTCTTCGTTTTTTTACACAAACTCTTAAGCACAAAGTATTCTTTTTTTTTACGTGAACACTTTTTCACAAAAATTATTCTTCGTTTTTTCACGCAAACGCTTGAGGCCATAGTATTCTTCAGTTTTTAAGAACACTCAAGCCCAAAATATTGCTTGGTTTTTACATGGACACTTAAGTCCAGAGTATTTTTTGTTTATTAGAAACACTTAAGCCAAAAATATTATTTGGTTTTATGTAAACACTTAATCACAGAGTATTTTTTTGGTTTTTATGAACACTTAAGCTCAAAGTATGCTTCAGTTTTTTTGAACACTTAAGCAAAGGGCATTCAATATTTTTTATTGCGAACACTTAAGCACAAACTACTTTTCCACTTTTTACAAACACTTAATGCCAAAGTGTTCTTTGCTAGCGTTGCATACAGCACACATTACGTAAATTTAATCTACTTCTCTCCAGAATTATGACTGATAAAATGTCTTTGTTGTTTTCGTAAAAACTAGAGTTGCAAGTATCAACTAACCCCCTCACACAAGTGCTCATTAACTATTTGATCTATTATTGTTGCATCTCTAGTAGTTCCACCTCATTCGCTTTTTTCAGCCTTAAAAAAACAGCCAGTGTTACGACCTTGTGGACAAATTAGTGCAAACAAATTCAAGGTGCACAAGTGGACTGAGCATTTAGGAGAAGAAATATCTGTCTGTGCACGTACACTACAAGTGTACTACTATGCTGATAACAAAATTTATGCCACACACACTGTACGCTTACTCTAGCATACACATAAAAACCGAAGTATCCTTTGGCTAAAAATTGCTAATAGTCTAAAGGTTACGTCACAACCACCTTGATTTGCTACTAGCTAATGTTAGTCAGATGCAGACAATACTAGAGGGAGGTACGTTTTTCATTCTAGCATTTTTGTGGACGAAAAATTTAGATCCTGTAAATTAAATGCGCACATCTGCTAAATTTTTTTAATTAGTGCAAAAGGTACATTAGCATGATTCTAATTAATTTGTAACAGTTAAAGTTGGCTTGCCTCATTTGAATTTGCACAAGGGCTCCTTGACAAACATTTAAGCAATTATGGAAATTATAGTACAAGTGTATTACAGTTCAAAGAGCGTCCACAAAATGTTTAAATGACCTCGTTGACTAATACACGGAGGCGTGTGTATTCTTCCAGTTTATGTACTTGACCACTTAAACACTCACAAAAAAAAAGTCAACATTCCGGCAACAATCTTACAACACAATCAACTTCTCATTTTCAACATTACCATATTACAACAGCTAGGCTCAACACAAAGCTCAACACACAAGAAAAATACCTGCAGGTCTCACGCTCATGTCCCCTCAGTTATGAGCACTAGCATGTAAGCGATCTCCATCCAGTCGGCCAGATCAGGTTTTTAAAAAGACAAAATACTGAACTGCCTCTGCCGCCCAAGGGCAAGAAATGATCTGTGGTTAATACAAGATCAAAGAGGCAAAACTTTACGTCACTGGCAGACAAATACGTAGTGCACTTCACGTAAGCATCCCTATAGCAGCAAAGCATCTGTTTTATCTCTGTGAACCAGCAGATGAGAGTATAAAGGAACAATGAGTGTTGTCACAGGAAGAGAATACAAAATGTACCTTCTTTTTAAAGCACTAATGAACTATTTCTGAGGATGGAAACCAGTTTGATTTGTTTATGTGCAAGTGAAACTGAGAGCAGCAGCAACAATCACACAAGGAGGGTGTCATCAAGGTTTCTAGGCAACAAGACCTGAGAAGAGCAGAAGACCTCAGCTCAAACGCATGGCGTCGTTGAATCCTGGAGCTAACAATAAACATATTAAATGCAGAACTTCAGTACGGACTAACAGAGCAGGTCTTTTGCTCAACAGAATCTGATCTGGTGAACTGAACACACTGTAATTATCTGGTTGTTTGTGGTGTCTACGCTTGATCACGTGACTGGGTGTCAATTTAGGTTACTGTTAAAGAGAAGTAACTGCCCAAGAGAAAGCATCGTATTTCACCCCAAATGAAAAGAAAAAAAGTATATACTGCAAATTTAGAATATATCATTTCTAATACATAAAAAATATATAATTGCATTTAAATTTTTTGTTCATTATTAGTTTTTTTTTTTTTTAATTGTGACTATATTTTTTAATGACAATTTTTTGTGGAATTGCCATTATTTTCAAAGGCGATTTCCATTAGATTCCCATTACTGTAATAATGTAATTTTTTAAACAAAATAAAATAAAAATTGATTTAATCAGCATAAATTGTTTTTAATTAAAAACCTTTTGCATCATGGTCTTGAAAATAATGTCACAATAATGTTTTTATGCTTATGTTGTAAGAATTGCTCAACAATCACTTAAAAAAGTTCAATAAATGTTCAATGTAAAATATATTTAAAAAGTATATATTGCAAATTTATAATATATATAGAAATATCTATAATTGCATTTTGTTTTGTTTTTTTATATATATGTATATGTATATATAATAAAAATTGATTTAATCAGCATAAAAAATACTTTTTGAGTGTTTTTAATTAACATGACATTTTTTTATATCATGGCAATTTTGTAATAATTTCTCAACAATTACTTAAAAAAGTTAAATAAATGTTAAACGTAAAATATATTCACTGTTAGTGTTTATGTGGTTTTAGACATTTGTCTATTTCCTTTTTGTTCAGCATCTGTACTAACCAATGTGAACGTCCTTCTTCCAAATTGCCATAACATCAGGCCATCTTCGACGGGTCCTACGGGTTTCTCTGAAAAACATCCCAGGAAAACAAGCGTGAGTCAAACAGCACGTTTCCACTGAACACCATGTAATCTTTCTCATAGAAACGACTAGATTTCATTTAGCTGATCTGAAGATTATATTGATAGTGATTTTATACAAAGAGGCAGATAAACAGTGACATCCCAGTTCCCAACAAAACACTTTCCTATAAAGCCATAATATAATTCATAAAGGCTTGTTTGCTTGCATTGGGAAGCATATCAGCTAATCAGCTAGAGTCACACAGCGCAGTGTAATTGTCTTTTAAAGTAGCACACAGTTCTCGCTGTTTTTAATGTCTGACGCACACTGTGTCTCTTCCCCCACACCGTCCTAATGAGAACCCAGCGGAGCTGCAGCCAGGAAACCCGTCAGGTCTCTGGGAACACACTCGCTCCACGGGGAACACTGCAGTAAACACAGGTGATCCCGCTGCAGTGTCCTGCCATATGCTGGCTTCACATGACCAAACCATTCGTGGCGAATACAGAAAGGGCTTCTATAGGTGGGACATTATACTGAACGTAGCTGTGAAAGGGTTGTAAGCTCCTCTGTTTTAGTGTGTGGGAAGGTTTGCTGAAAATAAACGTGACTTGGAAGACCCCAGCAGTGCACGCTTTGGATGTCTTCTCTTTTTAATACACCTGATACTGTATATATCATCAGCTCATTAACAAAGGCTGCTGAACTATAATAAAGAGCACTAATCCTAAATATGCAGTGTTTGGCTACTCCAGGACCACTGCTTTAATGGAAATCAACATTGAAAGTCTGTAAGCAGTAGAGACATCTGACATACTGACCCAACAAGACTGCAGAGCTTTACAGACCAAAATAAATGTGACTATAGACTCTCATATATATTGACAGTCATATCCTCTGTCTATCAATAAACCTGCACGGGAATGAAAGTATAGAATATAATTTAAGAAAATACTGTGGAATTAAATTGAGATTTGCCCAATATGGATCCATACATAACACATGCCAAAGAAACAAATATTATTATTTTTTTAATTAAATAATGAATAATAATTGATTTATTATATATTATTTTAATGTAATAAAACTAATATATATATATATATATAAAACCTATTTATTGTGTTATATAGGTATACACAATAATTATATTTTAAATAATAATCATTATTATTATTGTTGTTATTACATAGTTATGCACCACCAACAAATAAAACTAGATCCATTATTATTTAAATAAAATATTTTAATCTAGAAGTTTAACTTAAATTTATTGCTATATAAATATATTAATAATAATAATTATTATTATTATTATTATTGCTGTTATTATTATTGCTATACTTATGGATTACCAACATAATTACAACATAGATATATTTTAAAACACAAAAAGTAAAATAATTTTGCCCACATTTACTGTTATATAGACATAAATATATTTAAAACAATAAAAACAACAATTATTATAGTTACATATCATACATATTACACTAGATATATTCTAAATACTATGAAATGACATATTAGATGTTAAATTAAATATATATATATATATATATATATATATAATTTATTTTAATATATTTCAATTATATTTAAATTTTAAATTTATTTGAAATATTTAGTCATGTAATTGTAGTGATTATATTTATAACATTTTAAATTATAATAAACCTTGAGAATAGTCTATCTATTACCATTAATCAATGTCTAAACAGACTAATTAGTCAGACCCAAGGTAAAAGATTAAAAACATCATCTGTGTCCTCAGTTACAGCCCAGTAATGGAAAGCCTGTAGTCAATTAGTCAGCCTTAAGTGGTAAAATAAGATCTACGATTACAATAAATGAACATCTTATATATAAAAGATTTGCTACAGACTGTAGTAATAAGGCAAAACTATCCCACTGAACGGCAGTCTTGCTTTAACGCTCGTAACTGCGGTGTATCAGTGCAGCTCATTCACTAGCACTACATCACGATCAACTATAAACAGACAGCGCTCACCGAAAACATGCTCCATCCATTCATCTATGGCTCTGCTTCGGAGACAGGGTGGAGTAACGCGTCCATGAGAAATTAAAGACAGAAAACACCAGACAGGTGCCTAAAAATCAGCCTCCTGAGTCCTGTTACTCGCGCTCGAGCTCTGTCAACCGCGCGCGCGCGCACGCACACACACGCGCACAAACGGCCGTTTTGCGGAAGGTTACAGCGCAAAACAACAAGCAGCGAAGAAACAATTGGCTATATTTGGTTATATTATTATATAATATTATTAAATTATTAATAAGCCTATAAATATATTTTTAAAAAATTGTATTTAAATATTTTAACCCAAAACACTAGTCTGAACGATGAATTAATTAAGGATTATATCTGTTTTTGATTCATCTATCGATTAGGAATACAGTGTAAAAAGGAAAGAAAAAGATCCTGACGTTAAAATTCAAAACAAATTCACCAAAAAAAAAAAAAAAGTTAATTTGTTGTCTGTATATATTTGGTTATATTATATTATATTATTGGATAAAAGCGTCTGCTAAATGTATATGTAAATATTATATTATTCAATAATTAAGAGGCCTATAATTATATGAAATATTTTAATATAAACGTTAATACACTAGTGTAGGTTTACTGTTGTTATAAGTAAACAATCCTGCCGATAAATAAATAAATTCACTATAAAAAAAATAAAATTAAAAAAATACATATAATATTTAGGTACTGTATACAACATTAATGGCATCGTTAGATGCTAGAATATTAATACCAACGTAATTTCGCGTGTTTCAATAAAGTAGGATGCATGTGATGAACTATTTCAATAGCCTCCTTTTTTGGTTTTGTGTAAAAATAGAACTGTGTAGATTTATTACAATTATAACAACAAATAACTTAATCTATCTGAGACTGAATTAATCTGTATGTTTAATTGAAATGATGTTATTTTAATTGTGCTCAGCAGGCTGTAATGAGTGCTGTAATTCAGTCAGTAATATGGCTGATTATAATGCAGTAGCTTTGAGGGAAATGCAATGGCGACACCTTCTGGACGATTACGGCAGCACGACATTAACTTAATATGTTTGCTTGTGCTGTGCGTTCAAAGTTCTTACGTATGCTATCCTAAAAACATGCATGGCGGGCTATAAAATCATAATTAGCCTAAATAAAGATTTATGACAGGCCCAAATTGCATTATCGCGCAGCGTTGCTGACTGTAAAGTCGAGCCGTGCGTCAAAGCGAGCAGAACCAGGAAAACAAACCGCAGTTGTGCTGTTATTGTAACACTGACAGTGGAGAGAGCTACAGGTCTGTCACAGACATCGCTTTGACTCTGGTAAGACCTGATTTCACTCCAATTCAGTATTTAATATGTGTCAGAAACAAGGATTTGCTGTTGTATTATTAGTGTATACACGCAGCTCTATTTGCAATTTGACTACACTTGTAGCCTACCTTACACAGCAAACTGTAAATATACATATAATGATCGCAGAAGTCAATCATATTATGTAGCCAGCTGCATTTCCATGCTTTTTTGTCATTGCTGGGGTTATAAATCAAGAAGGGGTGTGTATTGTCATTGATAATACAATGTCCTTCTTTACAACTAGCTAGCTAGACAGCATTTTAGGACATTTGACCCCAAAAACGACTGGACACAGTGATGTTCAGATTACATAGAAATGCTGTTCACCAGGTTTTCAGACAAAAAAAAAAAGCTGTCTAGTTAGACTGTGAGACACAATGATACCCAAAATGTTGTCTAAGTAGGCAGCTCGATTGGTTTTGAGCCACATCCACACAAAATTGCCAAGTATCATGACTCAGCTTTAGTTTAACTGTCAGATGTGTTGTGTAGGAATGATAGGAAGTATGGTTTTGACTGTGTAACACCGTGTTTCATCAAACAGACGTGAGGACCATCTCTCAACACACAGAGGACAGTTGTGAAAAGAAAAAGGCGAGTAGATGCATGCTTGTTTTGCCGTTTTTATGAAAATGACTTTTATAAATTCCATATGAAAAATGTTCTAAGAGAAAAATCAGCAACCTTGGTTAACCAACTTGCCTAAATGTGGTTAACCAGTTTAGCCAAAGTCTAGTCTGGTCTGTCAGTCATAACTATGAAAGCTTGTTTCAACCATGGGAAAAAAATAAAGGTAATTGGAACTTTTTATCTCCCAATTCAGTCTCTTTTTCTTGCAGTTGAGTTTATATCTCACAATTTGGACTTTTTTTTCCACAATTCTGAATTTAATCTCAGAATTGTGATATTAACTCAGAATTGTGAGATATAAATTTGGAATTGTGATATTAACTCAGAATTGCAAGATATAAACTCAAAATTGTGATATTAACTCAGAATTGTGATATTAACTAAGAATTGCGAGATATAAACTCAGAATTGCGAGATATAAATTTGGAATTGTGATTTTAACTCAAAATTGCGAGATATAAACTCAAAATTGTGATATTAACTCAGAATTGTGATATTAACTAAGAATTGCGAGATATAAACTCAAAATTGTGAGATATAAACTCGGAATTGCGAGATATTAACTCAAAATTGTGATATAAACTCAAAATTGTGATATAAACTCAAAATTGTGATATTAACTCAGAATTGTGAGATTAACTCAGAATTGCGAGATATAAACTCAAAATTGTGATATTAACTCAGAATTGCGAGATATAAACTCAAAATTGTGATATTAACTCAGAATTGTGAGATTAACTCAGAATTGCGAGATATAAACTCAAAATTGTGATATTAACTCAGAATTGTGATATTAACTCAGAATTGCGAGATATAAACTCAAAATTGTGAGATATAAACTCGGAATTGCGAGATATAAACTCAAAATTGTGATATTAACTCAGAATTGTGAGATTAACTCAGAATTGCGAGATATAAACTCAAAATTGTGATATTAACTCAGAATTGCGAGATATAAACTCAAAATTGCGAGATATAAACTCGGAATTGCGAGATATAAACTCAAAATTGTGATATTAACTCAGAATTGTGAGATTAACTCAGAATTGCGAGATATAAACTCAAAATTGTGATATTAACTCAGAATTGCGAGATATAAACTCAAAATTGTGAGATATAAACTCGGAATTGCGAGATATAAACTCAAAATTGTGATATTAACTCAGAATTGCGAGATATAAACTCAAAATTGTGATATTCACTCAGAATTGTGAGATTAACTCAGAATTGCGAGATATAAACTCAGAATTGTGAGATTAACTCAGAATTGCGAGATATAAACTCAAAATTGTGAGATATAAACTCGGAATTGCGAGATATAAACTCAAAATTGTGATATTAACTCAGAATTGTGAGATTAACTCGGAATTGCGAGATATAAACTCAAAATTGTGATATTAACTCAGAATTGCGAGATATAAACTCAAAATTGTGAGATATAAACTCGGAATTGCGAGATATAAACTCAAAATTGTGATAACTCAGAATTGTGAGATTAACTCAGAATTGCGAGATATAAACTCAAAATTGTGATATTAACTCAGAATTGCGAGATATAAACTCAAAATTGTGATATTAACTCAGAATTGCGAGATATAAACTCAAAATTGTGAGATATAAACTCGGAATTGCGAGATATAAACTCGGAATTGCGAGATATAAACTCAGAATTGTGAGATTAACTCAGAATTGCGAGATATAAACTCAAAATTGTGATATTAACTCAGAATTGTGATATTAACTCAGAATTGCGAGATATAAACTCAAAATTGTGAGATATAAACTCGGAATTGCGAGATATAAACTCAAAATTGTGATATTAACTCAGAATTGTGATATTAACTCAGAATTGCGAGATATAAACTCAAAATTGTGAGATATAAACTCAGAATTGCGCGATATTAACTCAGAATTAGTCACAAATAGTCTTTATATAGTTTATTTTCTGCACTGCAGAATTATGAGAAGTCGTAATTACCTTTTTTTTATTCCATGGCAAAAAGTATACAATGTATTCATATTAAATTATATTTTTTAACATGAATGTATTGATATCCATTCTTTTTTATTCACTGTGGTTGTTGCAAAGATTATTTTATCTATAACGTGTTTACATATTTCCCTTCTCTGGTTTCCTTACAGAAGCGCACACCATGGCAGGCCAGCTACACCCACAGCTGCTGCTGTCCAGGCAGTACTGCAGAGTCTTCTCTGTCATTAACTCGCAAATTCACACCAGCTCTGTGCTGGCCGCTAAGGACCACTTCAAAGTTCTCGTGCTCGGTGGTGGGAGCGGCGGCATAACGATGGCCGCACGGATGAAAAGAAAGCTCGGTGCTCAAAACGTGGCCATCGTGGAGCCTAGTGAGGTATGCAGCAGCAGGGCATTTATAGCTGAACTGCCCCTTTAAGAGATCCCTATTGTACCTGCCTGTTCTTGAGGCATCGTGTACGTGCTGGGATTCAGGTTTAACAAGTTCCTATTTAGTGTTAACTGAATGGACATGTACAATAACCGTTCAAATGTTTTTGGGTCTGCAAGGTTTTTAACACTGAAGGATGATGGAACACTGAAGACTAATGCAAAAAATTCAGCTTTGAATCACAGAAATAAATTACATTTTAAAATATATTAAAATATAAAGCATTTATTTTGATATTGCAATAATATCTTCTGTTTTTACTGTATTTTTAATAAATAAATGCAGCCTGGGTGAGCATGAGAGACGTCTTTCAGAAATATAAAAAAATCTTACTGACCCCAAACTTTTGAATTTTTGAGGTATGTTATTTAAAAACCTTTGCATTGTTTCCTCAATGTTCAACATTACATCTAATGCACTTTTGACTCCAGGTGCATTACTATCAGCCGATATGGACATTAGTTGGCGCAGGGGCCAAAAGTGTTGCATCTTCTGGACGATCAACAGCGAGTGTGATTCCATCAGGGGTGACGTGGTTCAAGTCCAAAGTGGCAGAATTTGATCCTAAGAACAACACTGTCCACACAGACTGTGGGAAAAAGGTATATAGGTTGACAGTTAGCAGTTAATGTGATTCAGAGGGAGATGTGTTGTGAAAGAGCAGTGCTTTTCTGCATAGCATTAGTGTAGAAAAGTGTCTTTTGAAAAAGGAAGTCTTTTGAAACTGCTGGGAAATTTTGTGGCGTCAGTAATGTTGCGTAATATGATATTGCACATTATATTGAACCGTGAAGGTGTGCCACTATAAAATAGTCATAGCTGATACGAAGTGTGATATAAAGTAACAAGAACATGTTGCAAAACTCGAAGGAATATAATATTAACATTGTTAAATTGCCACATGATCTGGAACGCTCACTTTAATCAAACTTAACCCAGCTTTAGTAGTTTTTATTACGTAACTGTTTAACTTTTTTATTTTTTTCTCAGATTTCCTATGATTATCTGATTGTAGCTCTTGGCCTTGTGCTGCATTATGAAAAGGTATGTTATGCATGTCATTAATAGACTAAATTGCTAGTTTTCCACTTTCACATGCACGATGTTTTGATTGAGAGAAGCATTGCCACATCAGTCCAGAGGAAGTTTCCAATCTTAATGTAAAGTTAATTACATTTGTCTATCAGACTTGATAACAAAGTTCAAGTTAAATAACATTTAAAACTTTGTTCATACCTGACATGACACTTTATATCCTCGTGACTACGTGGAAAAAACAGTTTTGTGAATTTAGTGTTTTGTCATGTCATTACATTGTTTAGAGCATAAGTTTAGAGCATTTTTTTTTTTTTTTTTGAAAAATGATTTTTCCTCTGTAGAGGACATCAGGACTTTAAAAAAAGTCCTTTTTAAAAAAAAATAAAAATACAGGTGCTGGTCACATAATTAGAATATCATCAAAAAGTTGATTTATTTCACTAATTCCATTCAAAAAGTGAAACTTGTATATTATATTCATTCATTACACACAGACTGATATATTTCAAATGATTATTTCTTTTAATTTTGATGATTAGAGCTTACAGCTCATGAAAGTCAAAAATCTGTATCTCAAAATATTAGAATATTACTTAAGACCAATACAAAGAAAGGATTTTTAGAAATCTTGGCCGACTGAAAAGTATAAAAATGAAAAGTATGAGCATGTACAGCACTCAATACTTAGTTGGGGCTCCTTTTGCCTGAATTACTGCAGCAATGCGGAGTGGCATGGAGTCGATCAGTTTGTGGCACTGCTCAGGTGTTATGAGAGCCCAGGTTGCTCTGATAGTGACCTTCAGCTCTTCTGCATTGTTGGGTCTGGCATATCGCATCTTCCTCTTCACAATACCCCATTGATTCTCTGTGGGGTTAAGGTCAGGCGAGTTTGCTGGCCAATCAAGCACAGTAACACTATGGTCATTGAACCAGCTTTTGGTACCTTTGGCAGTGTGGGCAGGTGCCAAGTCCTGCTGGAAAATGAAATCAGCATCTCCATAAAGCTTGTCAACAGAAGGAAGCATGAAGTGCTCTAAAATCTCCTGGTAGATGGCTGCGTTGACTGTGGACCTCAGAAAACACAGTGGACCAACACCAGCAGATGACATGGCAGCCCAAATCATCACTGACTGTGGAAACTTCACACTGGACTTCAAGCAACATGGATTCTGTGCCTCTCCACTCTTCCTTCAGACTCTGGGACCTTGATTTCCAAATGAAATGTAAAATTTACTTTCATCTGAAAAGAGGACTTTGGACCACTGAGCAACAGTCCAGTTATTTTTCTCCACAGCCCAGGTAAGACGCTTCTGACGTTGTCTCTGGTTCAGAAGTGGCTTGGTAGCCCTTTTCCTGAAGACGTCTGAGCGTGGTGACTCTTGATGCACTGACTCCAGCTTCAGTTCACTCCTTGTGAAGCTCTCACAAGTGTTTGAATCAGCTTTGCTTGACAGTATTCTCAAGCTTGCAGTCATCCCTGTTGCTTGTGCACCTTTTCCTACCCAAATTCTTCCTTCCAGTCAACTTTGCATTTAATATGCTTTGATACAGCACTCTGTAAACAGCCACACCTTTCAGTAATGACCCTCTGTGACTTACCCTCTTTGTGGAGGGCGTCAATGTTCGTCTTCTGGATCATTGCCAAGTCAGCAGTCTTCCCCATTATTGTGGTTTCAAAGAACAAGAGATACCCAGAATTTATACTGTAGGGATGGGCATTTATTCAAACTCAAATGTAAATATTCTAATATTTTGAGATACAGATTTTTGACTTTCATGAGCTGTAAGCTCTAATCATCAAAATTAAAAGAAATAAACATTTGAAATATATCAGTCTGTGTGTAATGAATGAATATAATATACAAGTTTCTCTTTTTGAATGGAATTAGTGAAATAAATCAACTTTTTGATGATATTCTAATTATATGACCAGCACCTGTACATGAAAAGGCAAAAACAGTGGGAAATCAATTTTCATTTTTTATACCAAACTTTATATAAAGATGATTCATAACAGAAGGTCATATTTTGATTTGAAACCCCATAACATTTTCCTGAGATGTTGATCATAAATTTGTCAGATTTAAATGATAATTACAAAATATTATCATATTTCCATAAGGGTGTTACACTTGATCACTAAATTAATGTCAGCCATTTTTGAAGACCAAGGAGAGCGAGTGTTCATGGTGAGACATCCAATCATTTGGGATCTCTGAAAAGCCCTGAGTGTGCTCTGTACAGTACATCCAGACCTAAAACTGTAACATGTACCGTCTCAGAGAAATCGCTAAAACATAATGTCCTCTACAGAGGACAAAACTCCATAGCTGGTAGTCAGGAGGATATGCAAAGAGATATGAAACGGTATCTGTTTTCACAGAGTGAAACAAGATAACTCTGAATAAATAAAACCAAAGTTAAAAATGATCCTGAGTTAACAATTACTTGTGTGATGTTTGATGAGATTTTCTTCTCAAAGTTGTCAATCTAATTGATTTCCGTCTGCTGATTACAGATTAAGGGCCTGCCTGAAGGGTTTGAACATCCCAAAATCGGTTCAAACTACTCTGTGAAAACAGTGGAAAAGACATGGAACGCCTTGAAGAACTTCAAGGAGGGCAATGCTTTGTTCACCTACCCAAACACTCCCATCAAATGTGGAGGAGCTCCTCAGAAAATCATGTATCTCTCTGATGCCTTCCTGAGAAAGGTTTCATTCTTAATCATTGAAATCCCCAAGAACTGGTTACAATTATGATTTTATGTAAAAATATACTGTAATATGTACATAAATAATCACCTTTTATTTATACACTTACAAAAATATCATGCTATTACTATATGTTTGGACATGTATGATAGTAATACCATGATTCTTGGACAAATATCGTGATAAAACCAAATACCAAAAGTATTTTGGACATGTATCATGATAATACTGTGTACTGTGGACAGGAACAAGTGGTAATACCATGGTAAGACCATGTTTTTTGGCCATATATCATGGTAACACATCATAGTTATTTTGGATATGTGCTATGGACCACGGTAATACCATATTTTATGGACAAAAACAGAGACAATACCATGTTTTTTTGGGGCGTATATCATTGTAAAACAATATATTTTGGACATGTACCATGGTAATACCATATTTTGTAGACAGAAATCAAGGTAATACCATGTTTTTGACCATATATCATGATAACACCATGTATTTTGTACATATACGTACCATGGTAATACTATATTTTATGGACAGAAATCAAGGTAATACCGTGTTTTTGACTAGAAACAAAGGTAATAACGTTTTTTGGGCATGTGCCATGGTAACACCATGTATTTTGGACATGTACCAAGGAAATACCATATTTTGTGGACGGAAATAAAGGTAATACCATGTTTTGGCCATATATCATGATATTACTCGCTTGTAGTGCCCTGTAAATACCATGGTAAATGAATATGGTAATCATTCAGTACCAAAATATTTACATGGTACTGCCACAGTACATTAACAACTCAATAATACTCAAAGAATTACAATATTTTTTAAACAATGTTTTTTTTTGTCTTTTTTTTAGACAGGAAAAAGGTCCAAAGCCAACATTATTTATAACACCTCCTTACCAGTGCTGTTTGGGGTCAAGAAATACGCTGATGCCTTGTGGGATATTGTGAAGAAGCGGGACCTTAACATAAACCTCAGGCACAACCTCATCGAGGTCAGGGCCGACAAACAGGAAGCCGTTTTTGAGAATCTAGACAAACCTGGGGAGACAGAGGTTTACAAGGTAGCTGTTGTTAAATTACACAAAAAACATCTTGAGTTCTGTAGTTTGAGTGTCTGACGTACCCTTCATGGTGGTCATAGTATGAGATGCTCCACGTTACCCCTCCGATGGGACCACCTGCAGTGCTGAAAGGCTCCTCGCTGGAAGATGCAGCCGGATGGCTGGATGTAAATAAGAACACTCTTCAGCATAACACTTATGCCAATGTATTTGGTATCGGAGACTGCACCAATCTACCCACGTCCAAAACGGCAGCAGCAGTAGGTAAAACACTGGAAAAAACTTGTTTCTTTACACCCCATATTCTTGTGTGTGGGGGGGGGGTTGCTTTTGGGGATGGGGGAACGAGATAGAACCTGCTTCAGTAGTTTTCCACCATTAATCAGTGGTTACTTCCCCATTCACTGAGCTGATTTTAATGGTGAGAGAGCTGTTAGTGCTTGTTTTATTGAAACGAGATGATCAGGAGAATCATCTGTGACTATAATCTTCTACAGCTGCGCAGTCTGCAGTACTCGACCGAACTGTCAGCAGAATTCTGAAGAAACAGACGCCGGATAAGACAGTAAGTATGTTTAGTATTGTATAGTATAACTTTATTGGCTCACCAACACAAGAAGGTTAATAACAACATACATAGCAAAATAAAATCACAATAACTAGTCACGTTACACACATAACATAAAAGAAAATAAAAAGATACATGCCAAAGTTGATGAATTAGTTATTTTAATTGCATTGGGGATAAAGGACCTCTTAAACACACTTTTATTTGTTAGAGGAACTCTATAACGTCTACCTGACTTCAAGAGCTCAAACTGGCTGAAAAGAGGATGAGAGCCATCTGCAAGAATAACCCTCACCTTCTTCTTTGTCCTTTCTACATAAAGTTGTGTTAATTGATTCTGAGGCCTGCCAGTTATTGTATTTGCAGAGGATACAATTCTGGAAAATTTGTTCTTGAGTCTGCAATTTAGATGCTTGTACCAGACAGAAAGCTGAAAGGTTAAAACACTTTCAACAATGGATTTATACACAAGTTCCAAGATGTGCTTCCTAACACCAAGACCACTAAGCTGTCTGAGAAGAAAAAGTTGCTGAGAGCATCTTTTAAAAATGCACTCTGAATTATCAGCAAAACTCAACTGAGAATCCAAAATTGATCTGAGATACTTAAAATGTTCCACAATTTCAACTTCGGCTCACATATCATGTTTCGTTTTGTACACTTAATTAATTCTTTATAGTCTTGGCAACATTAATTTCTAATTGGCTAGAGCAACACCAAGTTTCAAGAGCCTTAATGTGAGTCAGGTAGGCCAGATCAAATGTATGGTTTGTTTTGTCCAACAGGCCAAGGATAAACATTAATGTGGTTTTCCACTGTTTGCTCCTCCAACCTCATTTCCTGTGTTGCCTGAGTGTGCACCACCAGGGGGCGTAGTGCTAGCAAAACAATTTCTGTGTTTGGAATGAAATAAGCCAGTGATATTTTTTTGGAATAAGTGACATTTTAATAATTAGTCAAGATGGAGACTGCAAAAACAAATTTGGATGAAATTCTGGTTCATTTCTCACACTGTAAAGGGAAAATTATTCCACACAGGGTACTCAGCATGTTGTATACCGAACAATTTGACATATGTGATTGTCCTACACATGCTGAAAATATTAAAAGTATGCACATTATGCATGCCTTTTACAGAAATCGTGCAAGTAGCATGGTGGCCTGCTGTTCCAAAAAATCTGTTTTCCTTAAAGTCCGCGTGAACCAGAAGTTGGTGCCGACTTTATTTCAGTGTAGTGACGTATTTCCAACTGAAACAGAATATTGAACAGGGGGCTTGGTTTTATTTTTGTGCTCCTCCTCTCTGTCTCTCACTCATAGCAACCTAACGGTTGGAGGGGTGTGTTTAAGGATGTTCTGCCCAAGCCGTCAAACTGGCGTCATCAGAGAAGGAATGCCATGAGCGGAAGCAAATGTTCAGACTTTGATTTTTTCTTGCACGGATTAATTGTTGATATCAAGACTAGCAATGTGCGATAGTAAAGTAAATAAAGTCAATTTTGATTTCATGCGGACTTTAAATAACTACACAAAAAGCAGCAAGTTCATTCATATGCATGTAAATAATACATACATACATTAATTAATTAAACTGCAGATATGCTAATAAATATTTCAAATTCCATCTTTCAAAATAGGAAAAATATTACATATTGAATAATAATTATTAATATTAAATAGTAATGGTTTTGTGTATGTTGCAGTATGATGGCTACACCTCCTGCCCACTGGTTACCAGCTACAACACCGTGATCTTGGCAGAATTTGATTATGACGGACAGCCGCTGGAGACCTTCCCTGTGAACCAGAGCAAAGAGAGCAGGGTCATGTACCACATGAAAGCTGATTTAATGCCTCATTTGTATTGGCATGGACTTCTCAAGTGAGTCCCGATCACGTACTGATCATAACTTACCCTTCTGAGTACAAGCCTGATATTCATTTTTTTTCTCTTCCTATTTTGTTTTTCTTCCTCAAATTAAGGGGACTTTGGGGAGGCCCAGGACCATACCGGACCATCATGCATCTGGGAATGAAATAGAACAAACTTTTATTTGGGAACAAAGCAAAAATGCATTTTTTCTCATTAACAAGTTTCTCTTAGATGGTGCTTGATTTACTCAAGTGAATATCCAGAGATGCCTGCTTTTAAATATAGTTTGCTAATTTCATATAATTTTCCCATTACAGCGCAATATAATATTTTTGGCTATGGCATAAAACATGTCCTTGTGATTAAAAACACATTCTATTTCTGAGTAACTTTTTCATGTTAATCAGATCGCAATATATGTTATAAATATGAAAATAAAATAAATAACAGGTTCTTTATGAAGTCTGTATTTTGACTCTTTAGATAGATAGACAGACATACTGATAGACAAATGATTGATAGATGATAGACAGACCGACAGACATAAAGATAGATAGATAGATAGATAGATAGATAGATAGATAGGCAGATAGATAGACAGACAAATGATTGATAGATGGATAGACAGACAGGCAGATAGATAGATAGATAGACAGACAGAGAGACAGGCAGGCAGAGAGATAGATAGATAGATAGATAGATAGATAGATAGATAGATAGATAGATAGACAGACAGAGAGACGGGCAGGCAGATAGACAGGCAGAGAGATAGATAGATAGATAGATAGATAGATAGATAGATAGATAGATAGATAGATAGATAGATAGATAGATAGATAGATAGATAGATAGATAGATAGATGGATGGATAGATAGATAGATAGATGGATAGATAGACAAATGATTGATAGATAGATAGATAGATAGATAGACAGGCAGACAGACAGACAGACAGAGAGACAGACAGGCAGAGAGATAGATAGATAGACAGACAGACAGGCAGAGAGATAGATAGATAGACAGACAGACAGATATACAGAGAGACAGGCAGATAGATAGATAGACAGACAGACAGACAGAAAGATAGATAGACAGACAGAGAGACGGGCAGGCAGATAGATAGACAGACAGACAGAGAGACGGGCAGGCAGATAGATAGATAGATAGACAAATGATTGATAGATAGATAGACAGACAGGCAGATAGACAGACAGGCAGAGAGACAGATAGATAGACAGAGAGACAGGCAGATAGATAGATAGATAGATAGATAGATAGATAGATAGATAGATAGATAGATAGATAGATAGATAGATAGATAGATAGATAGATAGATAGATAGATTTACCTGCGCACATCTATTTATTCTGATGTTTTCTATTCCATAGACTTACCCACACGTTAAAAATTGACTAACTTTGAATGTGAATACAGTAAAAGTCCCTTGATACAGTACACTGCACTCCCCCCTCAGAATCTGCGCGCATGCGCGGTAGCGTACAGCGTCATCCGGGTTCTTCGCTAGAATCCCTCTGAGAGGAGGCGGGAAATGGCGTCCCGAGCAGCTGTAGATCTCTCTGTCGTTCTGTGACTCGCGCTCAGCAGAGAAGCGACCGAGAGACGCGCGCGCGGACCGCTCCAGCCGCCGCCGCCACTACAACCACAACCACCTCTGCATCGTGTCGCTCTGACCCCTGGCATGTAAGTGTTTAAACGGAGCATATTTTGATCACATACATGCAAAAATAAATATTTAACCCTACGCCACGGTCGCAGTGCTTTGAAATCTCGCGTCTTCACGACTCGCCCCCTCCGTCTGTGAGAACATGTTCTTCACGCAGATCAAGACGCTAGCGCTATTGTCTTATATTGCATTCAAACAAATATTGATTCATAAATAAAACATCACAGGGTAAAAATAAAAAAAAAACGTCCGTTTGTCCTTTTCCAGTGCGTGTTGACTGTATCTAAAGACTTGTTCGCTGGAGCGCGGGTGTCGCGAGACAGCCAACAAGTCATCTGTTAGCGTTAGCCGCTGACGTTAAAACGCCCTCGGACTCAAATATTCACATTAAAATAAGATGCGTTATTAAGACGAAAAAACTGGCGTGGGTAGCTCAAAGTCGGTGGGCCAATTTTACGAGCGACTGCTGTTGGCGATTTTATTGTTTTGGTGTCAAAACCACTGACCAGTTGGCTTGCTAACTTGAGCGCGACCATTTTTAGCCTAATAATGTAGCTCGGAGGCGCGGGCTGTGCGAACTGACAAGAAATACAGAAGTAGCTCATGATTTTAGGGGTGTATTGGGTTGGCTGGGGAATATAATAAATTTTACAGCACGGGAATGTGTTAGAAATTATCGGCAGGCTAATGGCAAGCTACATTTGTTTAGATTGAACAAGCAAAGCGGGCTATGAAGGAGACATGATTCACCCCCGCCCACTTCAAACACATCTGAGGACTTTCACTAGTTTATTTCTACTGCACATACCAGTGCTTTTATGAAAACACACACAACCCTTAAAAGGAATATACTCTCATTTCTACATTTAATTCACATTATGACTGTAGAACATGCAATTGCTCTTTTCATATTTCTGTTCCTCTCAAACATACACACTGCAGTGTTTCAAAGACGCAGTGGATTATTGTTCATTGTAAATAATTAAAATATTAAAGTTTTTTTTTCACCTGACTGTATTAGCACGCCATATAAGTATATATATATATATATATATATATATATTTTCTCACACTGACTTTTCCTTATTTTGACTAGACATTGTGGCACAAAAATAACTGTAAACTTATAACTGTGACACATACGTGTAAACCACAGGTTTCCAAAAATTTTTGAATACTTTAGATGTACAATATTGACTTGAAGTACCCCTTGAGGTTTTAAGTTAATATATTAATAATTTAGTGACACATTTGCATATTCATCTTGAATTATGGTCACATGACATGAAAGTAAATGCATTTTTTATTTTTACTCAGGTTTTTTTTTTACTTTGTAGTTGGACTTTAAAGTGGACTCGAACCTCTTTTTAGTTATTTTAACTCTACAAAAAAGTTAAAATGCAAAAATTGGCTACTGTAAATTACATTTGGACTGTAAAATATAGATAATCTTATTTTAAAGTACTAGTTATAATGCTAATATTTATCTTAAATTCTTGACATTCAAATGTTCATAAAGGATATCTAGCACATGTCGTGCCAAAAATGTTCACAAAACGCGTGCTCCGGTCCGGATATGAACTGTGATCGGCCCAGCGAGTGTTAAACTCATTGTGGTGTTCCTCACAGAAACCGTGCACGCTCTCATGCACGCTCCACGTCTTGTTACATGTTAAATATTGTTACGGTCGTGTTTACAGAGACGAACTGACAGTGCAGAAGCTCTTTCAAGGGATTTGAATTCTCTGCAGTAAGATAACCTCATGCATAATACAGCGCATTGATTAGATCATAAGAGTTCATTCTCATGAATAATACTGAGAAAAGCTCGGAAAACTGATGACGTAGACACGGCAGCCAGTCACCACTGCACACTAACGCATATATGTCACTTTACACTTTTTGAAAGAACAAAATTGCTCCAAAAATGAAAAAATAAACACTTTTCCCTTAATAGCAGGGCTTTCAGATTTTGGTAGCCTGAATTTATTTAAGTAGCCCAAATAAAAAAAAGACCATAAATGTCAATCAAAGACATTTTCAATACACAAATATCAACGAATATCAAGGAAAGAGTTTTATTTTACTATTTACAGGGTATCTACAGTTATTTTAAAGATCGAATTAAGGCAATTTCTGACTTTTTAAGAGCTGCACAAGTAAAATGAACACCGTATGAGTGGGGTTGAACAATAATATCTATGGTAACATATTAAGCCATAAAATGACATTTACAATTACGATACAGGTTTTCACAAAACAAAAAGCTTATAAAATGGTTCATGCTTTAAATAATTTTTATGAAAAGGAATGTCAAACATGAATTATTATATTAATTTAAAACATAAATATTACTGTCTAAATTTAGATTTTTAGAAGGCACATGAACTTCTTTCACATTTACAACTCTGTGTTTGCTGCGTAAAAACATGGGTTGATATGCACAATTGGGCATTGATCTAAACATAAGATGGAAATTTTGGAAATACAAATTCATTCTCTGCCACGAGGTGGTGCTTTAAGAGCTGCTAAAATAAAGCGGTTCCCAGGTAACGGCTGTACACAAAGCACCGAGCTCATATACGCTGTTTTATCAGGCACTATAGGCAAGATGAAATGAAAATGCCAATGATACATTTCTGAGGACAGTCGGTTCCCTTCAGAGATACATTCACATAAAGACATCCGTGCCGTGTTTGGACTTTAAAATGTGCAGCGCTCAAAATTATTCAATGACATAATTGCCTTTTGAAGTTTAACCCAGCCATATCGCGATTCTTGCCTTTCCACCCCCAACTGTAAGTCCTCTTGAAATTAAGACTTTTCTTGTACCATTTAACGTATTTAAAACTTTAAGGCCTTAAAAACTCTTAAATTTGGTTGTATAAAATTTAAGGACCCATGGGAGCCCTGTATTTAAGGAGCCCGTCGGCCAGAGCGGTGATACATTTTGGTAGCCCGACTGGAATATACAATAGCCCCGGGGTGTCGGGCTAGCGATTTTGCAAACCCTGAATAGACATATTGGGCCTCATTCATGAAACATTCGTAAATATAGGAGTAAATTCTGCAAATTGCGTGGAACACAGTGGAATATTCTGGTCTACTTTCTCAGGTTTGGCTCCAGTATATTGGATAAATGCAAAAAAGACTAATAGGCCATATGCCTAACAATAAATTTTCAATAACGTGTGTCCACCAAAGCGTTTTTAGCCAGCTGAAAAAAATGTCAGACGCTCTTAGTTAAAACGGCGAGCTGGTGGCGCTTGGGAACGCTTTGGTGGCACAGCGTATTTCCAGCTGAGACGCTTTGGTTGCTATGATAAGGAATATCCACAGCAAAAAAAAAAAAAAAAACTTGCGCAAACGAACTTTGCATCAAAGTGCATCAAAATTCAGTGTCATCAGTTTGCCAAAAAGAACACAGAACATTTTAAGCATTATTTACACGTGGTTGGGAGCAGGTGTAAATTTCTTTCGTACCAACTAACATTTTGAAAATACAAACATTTTCATGAATTCGAAAGTTTACGCCAGAACGGCTTTACGAACGATTTACACGAAAATTTCTTCTGCTCGTGTTAAAGAATGAGGCCCGATGAGTGCTATTGTTTTCACTGATGTGCAACCTGTTCAAATGTTAACATCTCAAAAAATGTGTTTTAGAGTTTCACGACACTTTAAATTTGTAGCAAATGCAACATTTACTGTGACGCTTTCTAAACACACTGGATCACGAGCTGCTCATGTGAACAAGTGCTTTGAAGCATGTAGTGCATTAGACTGCACAATTGTTTAATTCACTTGCACACTTTGATTTAATAATTACATATATTTAATTAAATGTTTCCTTTTAATAAATAAATACATTTTTCCAGTATAATTAATTATTAACATTTTTCATCAACTCTTGAACCCCCGTTTGGGAAGCCTTGATCTAGACACACACACAGGTTTATTGTCCTCTAGGTTTCTTATATCTTTAGAATTTTAAGGCATTTCATATTTTATCAAATGTAAAATTCTTAATGCAAAGTTGTAATTACATGCCAGTATTTTTTATAGGGGTTTTTGCCATTTTTATTTGTGAGGTGGTAGAGAACAGTTGAGCTGGATTTGAGTCTGGTTGCCTACGTAAACATCACCATTGAACTTGTTGTAGCATGTGATTGTTCAATACACCAAGTCCAAAATTTATCACCGAATAATATCTATTCCAAGTTGTTAATCCCATACATAAGAGCATCTGTGTTAAGGTTTGCAAGCAGGTTTAACCCATCATAGTCTTGATATAATTCCCCATTGATTGGGTGATGATTTCCCCGTCTTTTTTGGCACTCTTAAAGAAAGCCTCGTAGGGTGCTGTGGAGACCTTTCTTGTCAATGGCAGCAGGGGACAGATCCGATTGTTTTCCTTGAGTTGCCATGACTGATCTCCGCAGTGGAATTTCCCTACAGCCGTATTGGCAGCTGAATATCTTGCATTCAGTGTTATTAATGTAGCGGTGCTGAAACTTATGCAAATACGCATGGTGCAGCTCTGCACTTTTTTTTTTTTTTTTTTTACTGTTACAGATGAACTGTGTTTGTCTTCCCAGTCTTACATGTGACTTTTGGGACAATGAGGCTGAGAGTGCGTAAGGCATCTCAGCAGCGGAGCGCCACCCCGTCCGCCCGGACCGCTAAGACCAAGAGGAAGCACTCCGAGGTGGAACACACTTTGTCCTCCGAAGACGCCAAGATGCAGAAGCGAGACACGGGCATTTTCTCCACCATTAAACGGTTCATCAGAGGCAATGCTGTCAAGGTTGGGATTTGAACTTGTGTTTGAGATGATTTTGTGGAGGAAAAAGTGGCTTTGCTTCAGCTGTGTTTCTTAATGTCAGGTGGAGCAGTGCACTCCTGCTAAGAGAAGCCGTATAGACTGCGATTCGGACAGTAATCTGATCACATCCACTCCGACCGGTGGGAATCTGCCCAGCAGAGCAAATCCCAGAACCCGCAGGAAAGGCCCAGTCAATGGAGGTATGAGTGCTGACCCTCACAGATCATCAGGCTAATGCTGCTTTAAAGGGATAGTTCACACAAAAAATAAAATACTGTCATCATTTACTCACTCTCAGGTTTACTTCCCTCAAAAACACTGATGAAGAACGTTGGAAACCAAATAGTTGACAGTAGCCGTTGTCTTCCATATTTTTTTTTATTTTTTATTTTTTCCATGGCTACCATCAACTGTCTGGTTACCAACATTCTTCAAAATATCTTCTTTTGTGCTCAACAGAAGAAACTCATACAGGTTTGGAACATCTTGAGGGTGACAGAATTTTCATTTTTGGGTCTCTTAAAGAGTTCTGTATGTGAATTAAACTTAGTTGTGAGTAGTTCTGCCGACTGCCAGTGTTCTCTTGGTGTTGAATGTTTCTCATTTTCTTCTGCTCAGACACCATGACGGGTCAGAGTAAACCAGTGAAGCCCAACGGGAAGCTGGAGGTGCAGACGGAAACTCCGAGCAGTCCACCCCGCACCACCCTCCTGGGAACCATCTTCTCTCCTGTTTTTAGCTTCTTCTCACCCGCCAACAAAAACGGTAAGGGACTGTGATCTCGATAGATAAATGCACCTAATAAGTGCAGCTGATAAATGCACCTAAATGACACTGAGACATTGATGTCATCATAAAGTGTAGTTAGTTCCTCCTTTACAGACCTCTTCATATAAAACAATGAGTTTATTTATTTGTTTGTTTTAAATCACATTTAAAGTCGTCATGAAATCAATATTGACAATATGTACTTTCTTTACCTACATTCCTGGGGCCAGATTCACAAAACATTAAAAATAAAATTCTTCTTAACTGCAATTTTCATTATCTTTTTTAAGATTTAAGGTTAGATTTCTAAATATTTCTAAAGTCCTTGTGGTGAGGCATTGTAACAATGTAAATGATTTATTCGGTTATATTATGTGTTTTCTCTCTCTTGTTTTTTTTTTATTTTAAGTTTATTTCATTTATTTTTGTTTGCTAGATCTATGATATCAATCTACAAATAATTGTACCTGACACGTTGTTTGGGTGGGCTAGAGGGAGGGGTTTACAAAACATTTAATTATCTGTCAATTGAATATATTGTTTGCCCATTGAAGAAAATAAAAAGTACGAATCATAAAAAGAATTCTAAATATTTCAAAATTTACGAATGTTTTTTATGAAAATTAAGAATGTTCTTAAGACATTAAAGTGAACTTCAGAATCAGAATTGAGTTTATCAACAAGTCTTTGCCAAGAATTGCCAAATAAACTTATTTGGCTGTCATTTTATTCTTAAGAAAAAAAATTAAGATGTTCTTAAGAAAATATTTGAGAAGTTTTTACACACATTAGTTTGACCCCAGGTCTTAAATAGGGACACACTGGTAAAATCCTGTCTTCATGTAAGATTTATTCAAACATTAATAATTCACAGTATAATTTATATTTTTTTTTTTTCTTCTTTTTATTGCTAATACAGTTATCATTATATAATTCCTGGTATGAAAAAGCCTTTTTGTACAAATCATCAGTGCACAATATTCAAAAGGAATAAAGTATTAACTAATAAGCAAAATAGGGATGCAATCCGATCGTTTAACAGTTTTAAACCTCAGTTACTGTGCACTGTTGAAGAGAGTTTCATTGCTTTGACTGTCGTAACCGAACGCAACACAGAGTTGACGCTGAATGGAGGATGACATACAGACGCAGCGGAGAGAAGAGTTTGTGAACTTTAATTTAATGTCTTAATTATTCATCTGCACCTCACATTGAACTGTGGAACAGCTTCAGAACACTTGAAATATAGTGCACGAAAACTTTATGGTGCGTTATAATATTTTTGTGCCTTTCGTGGGGCTCAACAATAACACAGAATAGTATAGGCACAGTATCGGATTTGGATCGGTATCGGCTCCGATACGGTCATTTTCTACCAGATCGGGGATCAGACGAGACCGATCCTGTGTATCGGATCGATGCATCCCTAAAGCTAAATAGCAATTTAGACATTGTTTTAGGTAGGGTTGGGAATCGAAAATCGATTCCAATTTCAGAATCGGATACTTGCTGTCGAATTAAACTTTCGATTCCGCCTATCGATTCCTATGCGCTTTTTTCTTCTTGATCCGTGAGGACCCGACCTAGCGATCTGCCAGGACCTTGCTCGCTAATCTAAGCGCTCCAAAGTTTGGCTACACTTGCAATCAGAAGCCATAAAAGCTAAGTATAATATTTGTGATAGCTTAACATGTTGCAAGAGAGGTGTCACCACCAACATGACAAAGCACTTTAATTTAGTAGATTCTTAAAGACCACGAACATGTTTCTATTCCTAAATTACAATGATTCGTCTGTTTCTCTCCTCAACCTTTGACGTGTGCGATCACAATGTTGTGATCACTTGGTAAGTCTGTACAGCCTACGATCACACCAGTGTGATTTGAACATTTAAATTTGTGTTCGCACTGCCGCTGACCTCAAGAGAGCAGCTGTCATCTGTCATGAATGAAACGGCTTCACAGTCTTTTCAACCACACAGTATTATTATTTCTGTTACAAACATTCAAATCACAAGTACTGGGATAAACATTTATAGTTCAGATATAAACTGATGTTTGCGGTAGCGATTAAAATAGAGTACATCACTTTTTGAAAGTAATTTGACACTTCAAATAAAGATTTATTGGTTACATTGTTACGCCAGTAGTTGGTGAAAAGGGGCTGTTAAAATGTATTTGTCTTTGAATCATACAAGAGGTTCGTTCAAGAACGCTGATTCATCCAGTGAGTGAGTGAGTCATTGAATCATTCATTCATAAATGACATGCGTTTTCTTCAGAATCATGAGAACCACAACTAAATTTATCCAGAATCATGCCGTTCTATTTTGCACACAAACAGCTCTTAAAGAGTCCAGTTTGTATGTATTTTTGTTCATGGTCTTCAGCTGCAACTAAATGGTTTGCAAAAAAGAGACACAGAATAAATGTTTGTTCATTATTTAATTACATTGTAATCGAAACTGAATCGGAAACGATAAGCAGAATCGGAATTGATAAAATTCAAACGATACCCAACCCTAGCTTTAGGCTTTTAAAAACTATATACTGCACTAATTTAATGTTACAGCAATAACAACACATGATGATACATTTGGAAAAGATTGGGATACACAGAGATTGTTTTTTTTTTTCCCTTTTTTTTTCTTCTTCTCACAGTTCTAATCTGAATCAGAAATGTCACGTATTGAAGTATCATTGGTTGTAAATATTGTTTTTAAAGAGAAAGTTCACCTAAAAATGAAATTTCTGTCATTAATTACTCACCCTCATGTCAATCCAAACCCATAAGACCTTCATTCATCTTCAGAACTCAAATGGAGATATTTTTGATGAAATCCAAGAGCTCTCTGTCCCTCCACAGTCAGCAATGCAGCTGACACATTCAATGCCCAGAAAGGAAGTAAGGACATTATTAAAATAGTCTGTGTGACATCAGCGGTTCAACCTTAATTTTTTGAAGCTATAAGAATACTTTTTTGTGTACAAAGAAAACAAAAATGATTCTTCCCTTTCAGTCTTCGATGCACGTTCACGACAGTACCATGACACAGGAGCGACATGAGTAATAGGGCTGAACGATTTTGGAAAATCTAATTGCAAATTTATTTATTTTTTTACCAATATTGCGACTGCAATTTAATATGCAATTATTTTTTAGAGCTTTTTATGTTCTGTATTATTCAACAAAGACAAGCAAGAAATCATTGTATAGTATGACCAACACAATATTAGATAGATTAAACAAATGTTCTTTTCTGTAGGCCAGGCCTATATGTTATGATGAAATTAGGTGATGCATGAATTGATATGAATGACATTTTTAACTACAGTCACTGTAGTATATTGACTGATTTGTTGAACTTTCAGCCTTGTAAGTATGTAATAATTATGACAACATAAAGCACTGACAAATAAGCCTGGTGTAAACATTATTATGAAAGTCAGTAACAAATTACACAAATTAAAGTAGATTGCAGAAATATGAAAACAAATCTGTTGCTTTACCACACTCAGTATTTAGGTCATTCAAAATCACTAATAAACACATGTAAACATGTAGATTGCACTTTTTAAACACTGTCTGTTAACTTTAGACAGACTTTAAATAATAATATATATATATATATATATATATATATATATATTACCTTATTATATAGCCTATATTATCTTAAGGTCGAAGTCTTCAGTAATGAAATGCACCGTAACACTGTTACTGCTTGAGTAATTTCCATGTGCCGTTTTGAAGTAGGCTACGTTCATATATACGCTTTCAAACATTTCCGCGTGTAGCGTGCCACGGTTGCCAGGTTTTCACAACAAAACCCGCCCGATTGCTACTCAAAACTAGCCCAATCGTGTTTCGAGGAGCGTCCACCGGTAAAAATTGCATTCTGCGGGGTAAAATACACGTTTTTTGGAGGGGTTCCCCTGGTAAGATTCGCACTCCAGGGGCTAAATATCACGTTTTTGGAGGCAAACCGCGGACTTGGCAACACTGTAAAGCGTGCCAACTTGATGCTTCCTCTGAAGACTGCTTAGATGTGTTCAACTTGAAGCAGCACTGCTGGACCAATCGGTGTTTATCATCAAAGTACTGCGAGAGCTATAAGAGAGCGGCCGTCTGCTTGTGCTTTCTCTCGCCGTACTTTGATGTCATGCACCGATCGGTCTTCAAGCTGGTCGGACCTCTTTACTCTTGTGTCACGTGACAGTATGTAATCGCAGCCTCTGCAGTTGAAAAATTGTGTTTTTTCATATCACGATATTATTGCAAATGCAATTAATCATTCAGCCCTAACAAGTAATGACAGGATTTTCATTTTCGGGTGAACTATCCCTTTAAAGAGGCCCAGCACTCACATGATCACAAAAGCAGATGAAGACCATTATCACATTGAAATATCTAAAGAAGCATTAAGTGCTTTTTTTTTTTTTGTCATAATATAGCAGAACTAAAATTCAGACTGCACCATTTCTGAGCTAAAGCATTTGTGCAGAAGACTCTTCACTGCTGTCAGAGACCCTCAGGTTCAGGTGCAGCCATCTAATCGGTGGCACCTGCTGCAAACTGAAACCACTGAACCAAAACAATGTGTTTACCAGCAAAATTGCTGCATTTTTCGTTGATTCTGAGCTCTTTCTGATTTCATCACACTCTTGTCCTCCAGCTACGGCGGGCTCAGATTCCCCGGGGCAGGCGGTGGAAGCGGAGGAGATCGTGAAGCAGCTCGACATGGAGCAGCTCGAGGAAACCCCGACCAGCACTACCACAGACGGTCGAGACCTGACCTTTGACCCTGCACTAAACCCCAGACCGCTGCCTCACGTAGACACATCGGTAGAGGAAGGAGAGATCGTCACAGAGGCTGATATGCCACCGCTAACTGGTGAGTGTCTTTGAGGTTTATTTCAGCTGTACTGCTGCCTAAAGCTGAGCATCCTCACACTTTCTCTCTTGATTAGTCGTGGGATCCAACAGCAGTTATCCGGATGTCCCGCCATCGCCTCCAGCAGAAGGGACTTACGAAGAGGACTGGGAAGTTTTTGACCCGTGAGCCAAATTTCAACACACTTGATCTAAACCTCAGTATAGCCACATGCTTGTGCGCTAACTTGCCTCTGTCTTCTAGTTATTTCTTCATCAAACACGTCCCACCCTTGACTGAAGAGCAGCTCACCCGTAAGCCTGCGCTTCCTCTGAAAACCAGGAGCACCCCCGAGTTCTCTCTCGTCCTGGATCTAGTGAGTTGGCGTCTATCATTGGTCTTAGCTTGTTGATGCAAGCTCTTTTGATGCAAGAATTAAGTCGCCGTTGTTGTATTCCAGGATGAGACTTTGGTTCACTGCAGCCTCAATGAATTGGAGGATGCGGCCTTGACCTTCCCTGTGCTTTTCCAAGATGTCATTTACCAGGTAAAAAAAAAAAGCATCTAGATTTTGCACCTTTTCAAAAAAATATTTGCACTGGTTTGTGTGTAGCTCCAACAGTAATTTGCTCTCTTATTCCTAAAGGTGTACGTCCGGTTACGGCCATTCTTTAGAGAATTCCTGGAGCGCATGTCTCAAATTTATGAGGTGAGCAAGTTGATTTTTTTTTAACTTATTTTTTTGTTTGTTTGTTTTGTTTTCAATGCGATGACACCATTAATGTAATAAATATTTAAATAAACTAATTATTTATTTTTGAGATTATTGTGAAGCTCATGTGCAACAACAACAAAAAACATACAATTGTGTGTCCCATTACTTTATTAATACAATAAAGACACAAATCCAGTGTTCTTCAGAAAGACAAAAAATTAACTACACATGAAGAAAAATTTAGTCAATACATCAAGCATAACAATCTTTTGGACTGGTTAGATTCATTATGGAGAGTGTTATTTTTTTTTTTATTATTTATATATTATTTTAGATTTATTGATGATTTAAATTATCTTTTTTAACATTACCATTTAATTTTAAATAACTTTAGAAGCTTTTTAAGGTTTTATTATTTCAGTTTTAGTTTATTTACTTTCAGGTAATAATTTTAGTGCATGAACTATTTCTAAATTAGTTTTTTGTTGCTTTATTTAAATAAACAAATGTTTTTAATAATTGTAGACAGGTGGAAGTTTTGTGGAGTTCCACATTTTGCATGTAATTCCCTTCAGCATTGCATAAATTACAGCCGTTTATATCGGTTACCAAACTTGTTGATCCAACAGTTGGCCAATTATCTGGCAGCTACTAAATGACTTTTTTTTCTCTTTTCTTTTTTCTTTTTCTCTCTCTCTGGTTTCTGGTTGTCTTCATTTTTTGTTTTTCACACACATCAGGTTTTTAAACTGTTTTAGATATTCCAGGCTATGGTTGCAGGGTTGCAAAAATTGCAAATGCCCATTAAAAAAAAAAACAAAAAAGAAGAAATAAATTCGTAAGAGTCTTGGTCCTGTTTTTTTTGCGTGTTCACTCCTGTCAAGCTTTTTTTTTCTTTCTTTTTAACTAATGAACATCCTGCCTGTGATGTGGTCTACTGCTTTCACTTCTGACTGCCGTTAATAACGTGATCTTGAATTATTCGCAGATTATTCTCTTTACTGCTTCCAAGAAGGTGTATGCTGATAAGCTGCTGAACATCCTGGATCCTAAAAAACAGCTGGTTAGGTCAGTTCCCTCTCAAATTAAAATAAATATATAAAAATTCAATGGCATTTAAATGGTATTAAATTGAAGCTGCATGTTTCCTTTTCCACTAATAGTGTGTAGGTGTGATGGGAACAATTGAGTGTCTCGGTTCTCAAGTTGTAAGATGTTTAAGGTGAGTATTCAGTTCAAAATGTTTTTCCTCTGGTATTTCAGGCACAGATTGTTTCGCGAACACTGCGTATGCGTCCAAGGCAACTACATCAAAGACCTTAACATCCTCGGGAGAGATCTCTCCAAGACGGTGATCATAGACAACTCACCTCAGGCTTTTGCCTACCAGGTTTGTGAAGCTGCCTTGAGAAGTGGTCCGTGGTGAGTTATTAGTATGTAAAGCTCAGGATGTGCTCCTCTCATTGCAGCTTTCCAATGGGATCCCCATTGAGAGTTGGTTTGTGGACAAGAATGACAATGAGCTCCTAAAGCTGGTGCCGTTTTTGGAGAAGCTGGTAGAACTGGTACGTGCGTCTTGTTTCTTGTGTGTGCTGCTTTTTAAAGATATATGCGTTAAGATATTATTTTTAGAAATACTTTGTCCTATACTAGTTTAATATTTAGAGACAAATACATGCCATTTGCAAAAATCAAGGGTTGTTTATTAAGATTTCTTAATTAATTTCTTAGAAATGATAATGATAAAAAAAATAAAAATCATACCTGGGCTTTTGATTTTAAACTTTTTATTGTCAACAGTACATTTTTGTTATGCCAATTTGAGTATTACACAGGCTTATATCATATGTTTATGAATGTCTTGTTGTGAAGTGTATACCTTTTGTGACTTTTGATTTTTTTAAAATCTTTTAAATAATTAAATATACTTTTAATTTGAAATTATTTCTTTGCAATTTATTTTAGAAAGAATGGTATAAAAACAATGATTATTATTTCTCAAACCACACACTTTCATAATTGTTTTTAGATAAAAAAAACTTTTTTTTCTTAATTTTTAACAGTAAACTGGTTCCTCGACAAAAAACCAATGGGATTTTTCCATAGGCTTTTGGATTATCGCAAAAAATAAGCTCTGTGTTCAGTCATAGTTCATGAAACTTAATAATCTTCATAAAATAATATAACTTTTATTCATTTTGAAGCCAAAATAAAAGCGCCAGAACTTAAAAGCTAGACTTAGGCTATAAACGAACTACAGCACCACAGTCGCTCGCCTTCAGTGTCACCACCAGCACGCTCCCGACAACTTTCTCAAACTTATTTTTAACATTCAGTGAAAAGGATTTACTCTGTACATAACTAAAGGACACATGAAAGCACGTATTTCTGTACATTTCGAAATAAGGTGCATTAAAAGTCAATAAATCCTTGATTTAATATGAACATTTTAATTAAAAACGTACTGTTCAATAAAATTCTAGTGCATTTAATCTATTAAATAACAGCAGAGTGAGCGAGTTTTTGGATATGGTAAGATTAAACTTATTTTAGTGAATAAAGTACCACATTTCAGCTCTCATTTTGTTAGGGTGGGTACACAAAATGTTATTTTATCCTTGCTTCTAGGAAATCCTATATCTATATGCTTTCTAACAGCGTCTTGTGGCCGTAAACATTTCATTTTAACATGGCTTTAAGCACTATGCATCATTAAAGTTTCACTTTCACCAAGTAAAGCCGGTAAATGTGGTGTTTGCATGGAATAATCGTACGTGTTTACCTTATAGTCCGAACCCAGAGTCTCCGTATCAGTAGGAAAGTGATAAAACGAGCTTCTTCCATCCAAAGACATTTGCATTTCGGGGCACAGCAAAAAAACATGGTCGAACAACTATATAAAATGCGGTAAACTATTAATTAGTTATTTTACAATTAATTGATTATTTATTTATTTATTAATTATCAAGTATAAATTGATAAACTGTTCGGTGTGATGGCGTTTAATGTCTCCAACAGCGCCATTTAGCAACCGTCTTTAAGAAACATAACAGTTTTAAAAAATCACGAGTGTGGTGTAACTGGTGTGTTTTATGTCGTAGAATAAAACGTGAAAGTATCTTGAGCCTGTGTGAACCACGGACCTTATTTTAAAGGATTTAACCAAAATCCCATTCAGAAAAACCCACTGACTCTGGGACGATGGAACCGGAAGCGCTAAAATGCACTCGCCTCTGGGTTTTTGCCTAAAAAGTTTTGACCTCATAGTTCCACCACTCTATTGTTAATGTTGTACATTATATTGTCTTTAGTGTGAAGACAATACCTTCGTTTTTATTTATTTATTTATTTTTTAAACAAAAATTTACTTTTATGAATTATTAAATAAGAATTCTTTGCAATTTAATTCTTAGAAATAAAAATAACTCACACATTCACAATTCTTTTTTTTTAAATGACACCTTTTTTAATTAACAGTAAAGTTTTATTTCTGTGCGAATTCACAAAAGTGTTATCCATATTTAATATCATACATTACAATGTCTTAGTGAAGACTATACCTTCATTATGTGATTAAGAAATATGTACTTTTATTTACTAATTTATAATAAGAATTCTTTGCAATTTAATTCTTAGAAATAATAATAACTCAAACCACACATTCACAATTAAATTTTTTTAAATAACACCATTAGGTTTTAATTAACAGTAAACGAGAGTCTCGCTGCATGCAAAATGCGCACGCTCTTCTATGTCAGCCGCGACATAGGGATGCGTTGTTTGCGTTCAAATCAAAGCACAAATCCACGTAGAAAACGTATCCTTTTGTCGCGGCTGACACGGAAGAACGTACGCATTTTGCGTGCAGCGAGACTTTCCAAAATGTCGCTATGGTGACGTTACGGTGCCGAATTGTTGAATAAAGTTGTTAACAGTGTATAATATCTAATATCTTAAATTGTGTTCCAAAAATGAACGAAGCTTTTACGAGTTTGGAACGACACGGGGGTAAATGATTAATGACACAATTTTCATTTTGGGGTGGAGTATCAGTGATGATTTGAGTTGTTGTTGTTTTTTTTTTAATAAACTTCAGGCAAAATATTGAGTTGTCTATTATAAATAAACAGTTTATTTCTGCATCATGTGGATTCAGACATTATGCATTTCTAATTTCAAAATAATTTTACACTTATATCTAAGGTGTCACGTACAATGATTATCTGTTTTTGTTGAAGTGGCATGTTTGTGTTTTTATTCCAGAACGAGGATGTTCGGCCACACATAAGAGAGCGATTTCGCCTGCATGACCTTCTACCCCCGGACTGAATGTCGCAGCGAAACGAACATTTCTTGCCAACCTGACTGTTTTTAAGCAGTGGGGAATTTACACCATGGGGGAAGGAAAATTTGCCACAAACTCTTTGCCATAAGGATTTCAACTACAGACCTGCCTACGTGGGCGTCCTTTTATTTGGGGAGGGAGGGGGTTTTCGGGGCTTTGGATAAATGTTTTAAAACAAATGACTCGATGTATGCATATGTTTTCTATACACACACATTTATGGAACCGAAGGAGAGCTCGAGAAGATCATTTTTAATTGGTCGTCCATCTCGGCTCTGCGGTGGAGTTTATGCCTGATTTTGACTTTAAGGTAAAGCGCTGTGCTGAAGTGGACTTGCGTCACTCCTTTTGGTGCTCAAAGGGACCCTCTGCCCTTCCAGGCCACTGGCTTTTACTTCAACGAGAATGACCGGTTGAATATAACTATATAAAACATGAATATATACATTCAGCTATGTGTGTATATGTATATATAACATTTGTACATATATATTTTTTCCTGTCAAGTTTGTAAAACACGACTTGCCCTTTGGTTTTAATTCATTATGCATTCCTTTTTAGTTCAAGGTCTTTTTTCATAGACGAGCTGGCTTTTTATTAATTTTTTTACTCTAGATTTTATGTATATTTAATGGCCTATCCGTTATGCTCTAGCTTTTTCTCGTAATCCGGTGAAATGTAATCCAAAATCCGGTCACACCCCACATATGGAAAACATGACAAAAATGCTCATTTGTAAATTTCTGTCTAGTCTCTAGTTGTGGCTTTCAGTTACTGACCGCTTACTACCATTTATCCATGTCAGCCCTAATTTGGGGATTTTAACTTTTCTGTTCTTAGATTGTTTTTATATACAAGTATAGATTAAGTGTAAAATACTGTATGTGCTTTAAATTGCTTTTCTGTGGAGAAAAAAAAAAATAATGCTTTGTCTCTTTCTGAAATGTCCGGTAATTGTAGCACCAGCACATGAACTAGCTTAAATCACTGCATACCTACAATAGTCCGTGTTTTTCCCCTCATTCCGCTTCTCCTGCGCTCCTGCTTTGGAAACTGTTTTAGGAATTATCATGTACAGCTCTACCTACCTCTGAAGGGTAGACCTTCCGTTTCATTCAGTGTTACCCCAATGTTTTTTATTTCCATGGACATTAATACATGATTTTAATGTACCAGAATTGTTCGAATTGGTTTTTCTTTGTCGTTTGGGATGAAAGTATCACATGTGGCCTTGATTTGTTCGTTTTATGCTGTACGGATGAATGTTTTCAGTTAGAACCATAAGCTCATCATTACAGCACGTACGGCTGATGATTTTGGAGACTGAAATTTAGATTTTTTGGGGGATATTTAATAGTTTTTGAGAGAATCGGTCCATTTTAAACTCTGGCAGCTCTTGTCAATTTAGGTAAATATTTTCTCAAAATGGCAGCTTCTGTTTTGGGAATATGAACATGCTGTCAATCACTCAATTATTATTATTTTTTTAAATGCAGTGGATGAAATGAGTATTTTGATTGGATGGTTGTGTGTTTGGTTGTAATGTCTGTGAATGACGAGGCCTTTGTTAAAGATAGCTGTAAATGCAATGAATGTATTTCAGTGTAGCTTTGTGCAGCGCACATGGAGCAACAAGAAAACATTCTTAAGATCTTTTCAGATTATGTATGATTTCATATGTATGTGTTTTTTCATTGAATGGTCTTTTTTTATATATATATATAGTGTCAGTGAAATCCCTGATTGGGTCGTGGACTTTGGTTTTATGTAGCTTTGACTTAAAAACAACAACAGCAGCGGTTAGTCACTGAAAACAGCATGCTGAAAAGTTCATAACTGAAACATTAAATTTGCTGTTTTTGCACATTAGAAACTTGCATTTTTACTCTTAGCTGTTCATATGTCTTGGTTCATACGCTTTGGGATATAGTTTAAATTTCAGATGATTAGTAATACATGTTTATAATGGGAAAACACCCTTCACCCCAATATCAAAAAGGAATCATTTTTTAATAGATACTGTTCTCTCTCTCTCTCTTTATATATAATTATTATTATTAATTATATCATTTTAGTTATAATTTAAAGTTCCAAAATCTAAAGCAATCTGTAATGATTATTTTACTAAATGTATAATTATATTTTTGAACTATTTATATAACTAAAACCACACACACACTGTTTTAATTATTATTAATTCTACATACCATACCAAATATATAATTTAGAAAGAAATTACATAGTACTTTTGGCCTAAAAATCATTGTAAACAATAACTACCTTTTCCCTATGTGGCCAGAGTGCTAAAATGCTTTTTATAGATTTTATTGGCTTATATATTTTTCCCACCTAATGATACAAAAAATGTAATCTAATGATACTTTGATTTACATGTTACATCATGCATTTGATATGCATAAAAAAAGTGTGTTCATTTTTATTCTGCTTTCTGACATAATCTCTCTATTATCGAAAAATTGCACCAATCATCTCAAATTATGCATTATTTATGGCCTGTAATAACTAGCAACAATACCTAGTGACTATGGTATTTTGGCGGGAGCTGTGACTGTGGTTACCATGGTGAAGGCTCGCGCAGGTGATGTCAGTCCTCCAGTCCAGCTGGTGGCGTCACACTCTTTCCCGCGCTCTGTGTGATCCGTGACTGTTCAGTGTGAAAGAAGAGGAGGCCTGTTTAATTTCTCGCCCTCTGGTTGCGAAGTTCACGTCCGCTCAAAGTCGCTCGTTTGACGGCGAGCTCATGTCGAAGGACGGTCGCCGGCGCGGCGGGGCTCAGCAGCACCGGCTCGGGCTGAGGCCGGCTCAGAGCGGGGACGCCAGAGACAGATCGGCCAGCAACAGCTCTGGATCATCTCACGGAGGAGGGAAAGGCAGGAATACGCCCATCAGCATCGCCCTAAAGGTAACAAACAACAACCGTCTCAAAACACAGCGAGCTTCCTACCTAGTCAGCATTATTTGGGGATCATAAGGGCTCTCCGTGCACGCCCAGAAGTGCAGCCTAGGCAGGCAGCTGTCAGTTAGAGTACTACCCTAACAGAGTTACTACGGTGACAGTACTTTCCCATCAAAATATCACAGTTATTGTTGCTACAGTACAAAACTGTGGTAAAGTTTTAATGCTTGCTGTCATTCTGAACACTTCTTGAACTGTGTACTTACTTAACAACACTATAGGCAGTAGTGTATTTAACTGTAAATGTGACCCTGGACCACAAAACCAGTCATAAGGGTCATTTTATTGAAATTGAGATTTATACATCATCTGAAAGCTGAATAAATTTGTTAGTGTAGGACAGTATTTGGCCGAGATACAACTATTTAAAATCTGGAATCTGAGGGTTGCGAAAAAAAAAAAAAAATCAAAATATTGAGAAAATCGCTGTCCAAATGAAGTTTTGATATATTTATGGTATGAAATCATGGTATTGTGGGCAGTCACAATTTGTCAGAACGTAATTAGTATCACAGATACACAACACACATGCCACCGTTACATTACATAACATAACACTCAAGAAAACATAACATAAAAGTACCACACATGAACATGACAATAACACGACAAAATAACAGTAATGCGATAATGTTTACACGGCGTGACATAACAGTGACAATGCAATGTACCATTATAGTAACAATACATAATATTAGCATGACAATAACATAACTACATAACAGTACAGTACATAGAATGCAACATAACATTTACATGACAATAACATTGCATTATATTACTGTTATGTTGCAACATAAGATTTACATGACAGTAACATGACTACGTAACGCAATATAATTCAACAAAACATTTACGTGTCAATAACATTAAAGGGGTGGTTTACTGGCTTTTTCTTTGCTTGATTGTGTTTATGGGGTGCAATATAACATGTCTTCGTGTTTCGTTTGTTAAAAAACGCCTTATTTTTCATATATTTCACCTTTATTGTAAGCCGCTTTCTCCTCTGTCATTTGAACGACCGGTTGACTTCCTGATTCTCTGAAACCACTCCCTCAGAAACAGGCGATGGGCTCAGATTGGTTAGCTGGGCCGGTGTGTTGTGATTGGCTAAACTGCGTACTGCACATTTTCCGGAAACTTCACATCCATTACCTTCACGTGTGACAGTTGCACGTGCTCCGGTCAAATGTAAACAATGGTGTCAATATTGCCGTATCAGTTTGAGCCAGAATCAGACCCAGAAAGCGGTAATGAAGAGAGTCAAGCAGAACTTCCGCAAGCACGGCTCTTACAAACGTTTCTGAAGGGAAGTTTTTATTTTTATTTTATTATTGAACTCGTGTAGATTCTGGAAGCTGTCTTTCATAAAATGCGCAGCACAGAGAGCTGAATTAGGATTGTAATTGTCAGGAACATAATCAAACATAAATTTTAACCATTGTTGACGAACTACAGCGTCCGTAGGAAGCCCAAACACAGAAGACCTGACAGCTGGGTGAAAATAACACCGTTTCGACGGAATGGCTACAACGCTTCCTCTTCGACAAAGCTGCAGAACATGGCCTTGCCCCCTCTTTGGCATGTTCCGGAGGGAGGGGTTGATGTAAATTTATGGGTTTGTTACGTATGCAACCCGGGAAGTATCTCGTTGTAGTCCCATATGAGTCGTTTTTGTAGGCATTAAACTTCCTGATTTTTAAAAGACGATATCTCCGCTTACGTTGAACTTTCAGCACAGCAACTTTTCAGATACTGTTCATGCACCAACAGCAACATTACACACCATTTAAAATAAAAAAAGTGAAATCGCAATCAACCACCCCATTAATTTACTACACATCTAATATAATTCAACATAACATTTACCTGTCAATTAGGGTTGTGTGATATATCGAATGCGGTGATCATGTGCATCTCGTCAGTAAAGCCGGTTCCGTGATTGGTAGTAAATCTCCACCATCACCTACTTTCAAATGGAGCGGCATTTAATACACAGAGCTGTAGATCACTGATAAGCTAAGCGTAATATCGCATTCATAATCGAAGGCGATTCATCTGCGATTATGAACACGATATTGCATAGCTTGTCAGTGATCTACAGCTCTGTGTATTAAACGCCACTCCATTTGAAAGCAGGTGATGGAGATTTACTACCAATCATGGAACCGGCTTTACTGACAAGATGCACATGATCACCACATTCGATATATCGCACAGCCCTAGTGTCAATAAAATTACTACGTATCTAATATAATTCACGTAACATTTACGTGTCAATAAAATTACTACATATCTAATATAATTCAACGTAACATTTACATGACTAACAGGACTACGTAACTAATAATACAACGTAACATTTACATGTCAATAACATGACTACGTAACTAATAATTCAACGTAACATTTACGTGTCAATAGCATGACTACGTAACTAATAATTCAACGTAACATTTACATGACTAACAGGACTACGTAACTAATAATTCAACGTATCATTTACATGTCAATAACATGACTACGTAACTAATAATTCAACGTAACATTTACATGTCAATAGCATGACTACGTAACTAATAATTCAACGTAACATTTACGTGTCAATAACACGACTATGTAACTAATATAATTCAACGTCGCATTTGGAATCAGAATCAGAAAAAGCTTTGTTGACGGGTATGCTTACACATACAAGGAATTTGTTCCACAGTAGGTTCAAGGGAACAAAATATACTGCAATTGCAATTATGACATCCGATTGTATTTTATCTTTCTTATTATACAGCTGCTTAACAAATGAATACTTGAACATGGAAACAGAACCTGATATCAGGCAGCAGTTTGTTGAATTTACTGATCTTTAATGTTGTTTCTACAAAACTGGAAAGAGTTATGGCAAATATTGTCTGTGGAACAAGGTTTGTGTGTTTTCGCTTGTTCAGACAAAGGTGCAGTGCCAGAGTGGTAGTAGCCATAAATTTGACATTTGTCCTTTCGTGCATTTAGAATTCCCAATTCAGAAACCATGGAGGTTTATAATTGTGTCTTCCAGGCCTGAAAATGTTTCGAAAATCAATGAAGGCCTCGAAGAAATGTCATGATTCATTAGACATTAAACCATCTATTTTAGTACATCACCATGTTTTTTTTTAAACATAAAAGTATGCATATTAATGCGCACACATGCTGAGTGTAAATAACCATGCAAAGCTGTGTATTTATTTAAGCTTTAATACACATATGATAGTAATATTAAAAATAGTTAAATTTTATACACATGCATGCATACATAAGAGAATTAGTTTATAAAAATGTAAATATTACATACTGAATATCTTGTAGTCTTCAGACCGTAGATATTTTTGCACGCTTTCATCCTCGCGGCTGTCTGTTCCACATCTCGTTGGCACATCTCTATTTACATCTATATCCCCGGTGTAAGTTACGTACCGCCGAGCTCCAATCGGACGTTGAGTCTGCGGTGTGTCCAATGCAGACGCGCTGACACACGCAGCCCTGCCGCCTCCAGCACATGCTGGACGAGTGGGCGGCCTGCCATGTGCACATGACTGCACAGAGAGAGAGGAGCTCTGCATGATACTCTGCCGAGCTGTAGAGAGTGACTACGCCACAACTAAGACAGCAAAACAGTAGCGGCAGAGTCACTGTGCAGGCGAGACGTTGCAGAAAGACGGTCCTTATGGCCATGACAAGAAGTCCGTCCTGCTGATTGGCAGAGGCATCTACTCGACGAGTTTGCAGGAGTCACGCTCAACCACGGGCTATTTTTGGTCCAGCTGTCAAATGACGATGACAGGCCGTTCGTGCAGTGGAGATGCTGGTTAAAGGGGAAAACAGGTTGCCATAATTTGGTAGCATGTCAGGGCTGGATATGGATGAGGAACCTGCTTACAGACTCTACTTCTACTCTGTACGTACCTGCTTTCCTCTTCCCATCATTTTTACTGCTTAGATGCGCTTGAAACTCTATCCTTGCTGCTTTGTTATTTGTCCTGAAAGCAGTTCTTTGTAGCTGGACGTCCTTGTTTTGCAGTTCTGAGGGGCTCGGTTAGATCTAACTCCAGTGACCTCGGGTGTCAAGGGGCCTGCTGGTGATTAGGTGATTAGCTCCATTCGTCTCACGCATGCATGGAGCGCTGACCTGAGATCAGATGCATCCTTCTGACGTTTACCTTGGTTATTTTGCACTGACGGTTGCCAAATCGGACCCCCCCCTGCCGAGATGCACGACCGATGTAGACTCAGGCCTTCCGTTGCCAGTCAGCTGCCAGAAACATGGGAAACCCAGAATAAATATTTACCATCCAAACACTGTGCTGACAGGCAACAAGTTAATTTACTTGTTTTTTTTTTAATTGCAAAAATTGTTTGTTTCGCAATCTCAAAGCCTCATTCATGCTTATTTCCAGACCTCTAGAGAGTAAAGCTGTGTAATGAGGGCTGTTGTCATTGGCTAAGTAGGTCAGTTGTGTATTTTAACCCCGAGGACATGAGATAGTGGCAGGGGAGGTCAGTAAAATGTTTATGCATGTGTAAAAACCAGTGAGCCTGATGAAATATTCCTCTATGTGAGGGAATGTGACAGACAGAACAGCTTTGCATTTGCATAACGGTGGAATATGGCCAACAAACAACAGAATAATTAGCTATATGCCAAATTGTGTTTTTTTTTTTTTTTGGATTATTATATTCAATAATGTATCAAAAGACATGTAACACACTATCCACTTCATTTTAAGGACCAATTCTCACTATTAACTAGCATGCATATTGCTAGCATATTGGCTGTTTATTAGTACTTACAAAGTACATATTAATGCTTTGTTCTGCATGAAGATATGGTAGATCCGTTAATGCTACCCCATACCTAAACTTATACCTAAATCTTGCTAACTGTTAAGCAGCAATAGGAGTTTATTGAGGCAAACGTCATGGTTAATAGTAAGTTAATTGTGAGAATTGGACCTTAATATAAAATGTGTCCCTATCTTTTCCAGGTTCATTACAAGTTAAGGCCCATTCACACTAGGAACAATAACTATAAAGATAACGATAAAGGTATAATTGCAAAAATCGTTCTCAGTATTAAAGAATAGCAGAGTCCACACCACAAGTATAACGATAAAGGCACAGAGAAACGGTATCGTTGGAATCACTTTCAGAACAATTTTTTTTCCAGCTGATGGACAGTAAAAATATTGACAGCCAATCAGAATCCATCCTGCTGTCACAAGCTCGAGAATTTAAAGGGGTAGCGTCTGCTGGTGTGGACGCTAATATAGTTCTCTTTAAATTATTGTTCCTGGTGTGAACGGCCTTTAAGCTGTAATGTTAGCATTTGTGGCATAAAGTCGATTACCTCAGTTTTTTGGGGGTTTTTTTTCCTTCGTTTTCTTTAAAGTTGGCATGAATTGAAAATGCATTGAAAAGTAAATGCATGTAGATCTGATTGTGAATGATTTGTTCATATATAGTTTCCTTTTTTTATTTGACTTTTAATCAAAATGTTCTATCTTCATATTCTGAATCAGTGAAAATTGGTGAAAATTTCCCTGTCATTTAGTTCACTTAAACCCCACCCACTATCGATAACAAGAGCACATTCATACGAATTGTCTCCATTCACTTCCATTGTAAGTGCACAAATAGGCGACAGCTTTCAGAAGACAGAAATCATCTCAGTTGAGGATCCATGTGTAAATGGTGTGCAATAAACATACCACTGGTGCTGTTAACATGACAGTGAATAACCAGTGATCTTGGCATTACGTGCTTATATTATCACCACTGGCAAGTCATATAAGGTGACAATTATTGGTACTTATTTTAATGGTTAATGTCCTTATATTTTGGACAAATAAGTGAGGAAGCTCACACTTGCCAGTTGCTAAGAGCACTGCTTCTGTCTGTGGGTGTTATAATGAAAAGGACCAGCACTTGGATATCTTCTGTGGCCACACTTTTTTTTCTGCCCTGTTTATGTGAACAATGTCCTACATAAATTCAAGTGTAAGCAGAATGCAACGTTTTTCTATTATTTGATTCACAAGTTCATGGGTAGCCTCAGGTTTCCCATATTCATGGCCAATCTGGAAAAAGCAGGATGTTGTGAAATTTTACAAAGTTCAGTGTCCGTACAAAAGTTTTTACTTGTTTCCTTGAGTAATACGCTTTTAAAGGAATAGGTCACCCAAAAAAGAAAGAAAATTTGCTTAACATGCATTGAGCCTCAGTCCATCCAAGATACAAAAGAGTTTGTTTTATCAAAATAGATTTGGAGAAATGTAGCATTACATAATTTGCTCACCAATGGATCCTCTGTAGTGAATGGGTGCCGTCAGAATGAGAGTCCAAACAGCTGATAAAAACATCACAATAATCTACAAGTAATCCACACCAATCCAGTCCATCAAATAATGTCTTATGGAGCTAAGTTACTACTCCTCTATCCATAATATTCCTTCAAGAAGTGTTGGACTTTTTCAACACCGGTTGAAAGAAATTGCTACAGAGGCAATGGTTTACAGTTACAATGCATTAATGTTGGATTTGTTTCTTATAAACATTAAATGATGGACTGGAGTGGTTGTGGATTACTGTGTTGTTTTTATCAGCTGTTTGGGCTCTCATTCTGACGGCACCCATTCACTGCAGAGCATACATTGGTGAACAAGTGATGCAATGCTACATTTCTCCAAATCTGTTCCCATGAAAAAAACAAAATGTTTTCCCCCTAGTTACACTTTTTTTTTTCTCTTTGCAACAGGCCTCTTTCCAGCGGTCCAACAGCCATGACAAGGTGAGGAAGATCGTGGCAGAGGAAGGCCGAGCTGCTCGAAACCTCATCGCATGGAGTGTCCCAGTGGAGAGCAAGGAGGAAGAGGGTTAGATCCATTCTGATACACTCATGCACATATATAATAATAGGGTAAACGTACCTATTAAGCTCACCAAAATCTACATTGAGACATTTTTGGTGCACAAGATAATTGGTTTCAGGACAAAAAGTTATGTTAAAATAAAATATTAATGTCTCACACAAAAATATTTCATTTTATTTTAAATGACAAAAGCATTTAAATTAAGTGCACCCCTGTTCCCATTAAGCTCACATTATGTTTTATTAAAAATTCTTGTTTATTTTAAGGACCTTTAACCTTTAAGCTCACCTTACAATAATATGAAATCTTTAAACATTACAGCAGTGTAAAACCACAGACCAGCAATAAACTGTCAATTTATAACATTATGGATGTAAAACACAAGCCAGTAATGCCTGTGAAGTAATATACTAGCGTAGCACACAATCTTATACAGCTAGTCAGCTAACTGTGTTCTGTAGCATCTGCGCTGTGTTGCTAAAACTATCTTTTGGATCTAATGTAATTATTTCCCACGTCCAAGTTCCAGTTTTTAATATGCAAAAATCTGAACATTAATCTCTTAATTTTACAGTAAGTAGTGAAAATTACCCAAAACAAAGGCTTAAACATCTAAAAAAAACGCACATTTAAAGGGCTCCTCTTTTGGTGAATGTCTGGAGGCCATTTTGAAAGCGGTCTAAAAACTGAGTGAACACATGGAGACTCATATCTCAGAGTGCAATGATCTGATTGACTTGAAATTATAGGAGCTATATAGTAACAAACATATCAATCGGTTAAGACATCAAGTAGGATAATAAATTATTTTTTCTTTTTATAATCTGATCTCAAAAATGGAAGTGAGCTTAATGGGTGCGTTTACCCGAAGTCATAAGTCATAAGACATTTGCATTGCATTTTATCATAAATAAGGTGTAGATCTTGGAGTAGCCACCCCATGTTAGGGGGGGAAAAAATAATAGTTTTTTTTTTATTTTATTATTATTTATTTAAAAAAAAATTTATGAAGAACAATTAGCAGATTTTATAAACACTGCCAATCAAAGGTTCTCTTCTGCTCACCAAGGCTGCAATTATTTGATCAAAAATACAGTAAAAACAGAAATATTATTACAATTTAAAATAACTACTTTCTATTTTAATATATTTTAAAATGTAATTTATTCCTGTGATTCAAAGCTGAATTTTCAGCATCATTACTCCAGTCTTCAGAGTCACATGATCCTTCAGAAATCATTCTCATATGCTGATTTACTGCTCAAGAAACATTTCTGATTATTATCACTGTTGAAAACAGTTGTGCTCCTGCCTAATATCTTTGTGGAAACCATAATACATCTCTTCTTCAGGATTCTATAATGAATTAAAAAATAAATCCAAAACATTCATATGAAATCAAAATATTTTATAACAAGTGTCTTTACTGTCATTTTTGAATAAAGGTATTTAAAAATAAATCAAATAATAAACATGATACATTGTTCTTTCTTGCAGTCATAAACAGTCTCACATCCCACGCGGTTCATCGCCCATCAGGCTACCAACTTAAAATGCATCCAGCTTTGTAAAGAGCATCCATTTGCAAAGCAAATGTGGGCGATGAACAAGTGCTCCAAATCTGTCATCCCCTCTCTTGTACCTGGAGTTACAGTACACTCTTTGTCGCAGATTGTGCGAAATCCTCCTCTCTCTCTCTGTGTGTGTGTGTAGGCTGACCCAGATCCTCTGTTTCACTGTCAGCGCTGACAGGTCACCACAGGAGTCTTTTGTTAGTTTGAGACTGCAGTATGTGTTATGTCCGAGCGAACACTGCTCACCAGTTCCTGCATTCATCGTGCACAGTGACCGTTTCTGGATCAGGGGTTGGAACCCTGAGTGAACACTTAATAGTTAGAAGTGCTGATTGAGAATCAGTTTTGGCCCCTCATATCCTGATAAAGAGGATTATGTTGACTAGAAGAGGCTGATCCTAGATGACTACAGAAAGCTGATCCGGTTCTTAGAGTAAAAATACAATACAGGCACTGATCCCAGATCAGTTCTAATAGTCAAAGATACTTTATGAATGCAAGCACTGGCTAAAGATGACTTTAAGCGTGAATAAAACAGTGTTAAAAATAAATAAATAAAAAATTCAGTACTACAAATACTACCCTGATGTAAAGTACTTTATTTTATAGTGTAAAAAAAAATAGATAATTTTTTTACACTATATAATAAATTTGTTTAATTAATCATATGCATGTAATTATTTCATTATTAATCACAATAATTATTAATACAAAATAAATATAAACATTATTTTATTTAATTAAGATAATAATATAAAAAAAATAACTAAATAATAAAATTATAATTTAATTATTGTATTATATTTTGGTATACTTTATATGTATTTTATTTAAAGCTTATTTTTATTTATTTATTTGCATTGCAATAATGTTAATGGAGGGATCTTATTGATCCTAAAAACAGGCTTAAAATAATTTTTTTTTTTTTTTTTTTTTTTTTTTTTTTTGTGCCAGTGGTATTTACATATTTTTTAAATGGCATGCATGATGTAATTACAAACATTTAAATTGCTAGTATGCTACATAGTGATGTAAGCTCATCATGGGAATAAAAAATGTTTTAGTATTCCTGACTCAAATTCATAGAGTATTATTTAATTTCAGAATCGGAAAGTTGAATAGGTCTTCAGTTTTACAATAAATGCTCTGATGTCACCCATTTAAATTTGTTAGGTGGAATACTCTGGACATATAAAGTAATGTGATATTTCTCTGCCTATTAACTGTACTGTGTTCTTCTGTTCACATGCAGCTAAATCGAAGAATCACGGTAACAGCAATGCGAGAGCTCAACGGATCAACTCCGGGCTCCACAGGAACAAAAAGCAGGTGTGATTCATTTGTAAAAAGATGGTTTTTAGTTTCTGAATCTTTTATGAATACCTAAAGTAACTGAAAATACTACTACCATACAATATTCTTCATTTCATTATATAAAGTCTCTATTTGCATCCACAACAAATCTGGAACCAGGTAAAACAAAAAATAATAATAACCTGAAACATGAGTCTTGGTCAGTATGAAAATAAGCAAACGGGTCTAAATCAAAAGAAAACGTTTCTTTGCATCCTTAAAAAAAAAAGTGATAATTTAAGCAGGAAGCTTTGAACTGGAAAGCTTTTACTCATGTTAAACACTAGGGGGCGCCAGATACCTTTTATTTGAACTTTGTATTTCTGGGGTCTAATTTCAATTCTTCCATAATTTGACCTCAGTGTTTATATAAGCAGCACAGACTGATTGTTAAAACAGCCCGTAAAGTTAATGGCAAATGGAGTTCATTCAGTCAAACAGAGGTATCTAGACCGTTTGAAACATGCAATCACATCTGCTCTTAACAGAATTCAGCACTGGACTGCAAAAACGCGCCTGGGTCGATACTGGACAAAGGACCTGAGAAGAGCCCCACCAAGACTAGACAGCCACGGAAGGTGGACCTCCGAGCGCGATATTGGGCCTTCCTGTTCGATAATCTACGGAGAGCAGTGGATGAGATCTACGTCACCTGTGAATCCGACCAGAGTGTGGTGGAGTGTAGGGTATGATTATATATGACCCACATACCATCAACTACAATTGTTCATTTTTACCACTTGAAACAGAATATATGTGACCCTGTACCACAAAACCAGTCATAAGGGTCAATTTTTCAAAATTGATAAATAATCTTTTCATTGATGTATAAGACAATATTTGACTGAGATGCAACAATTTGAAAATCTGGATTCTGAAGGTGCAAAACATTCAGAATATTGAGAAAATCAACTTGTTGTCCGAATGAAGTTCTTAGCAATGCATATTACTAATAAAAATGAAGTTATAATATATTTACAGTAAGAAATTTACAAAATATGATCTTTATTTAATATCCTAATGATTCTTGGCATAAAAGAAAAATCGATTATTTTGACCAGCACAATGTATTGTTGGCTATTGCTACAAATATACCTGTGCTATTTATGGTTTTGTGGTCCAGGGTCACATATTATAGATTTATAACGCTATAATTAATTTTTATTTAAATTAAAATATAATTTTAATGTACACATTTTTGTAATTGTTCTTTTATTACACTCTTAATTTTTTTTTTTTTTTTTTTAACTTTTTAAAAAATTATTTTATAACTTTGAAGTGGATGCTTTTGCACTCTGACCACTAGAGGGAGTGAAGCTTTGCGATGATGTTCTTCCTCTGCCTCCTCCTCCTCCTCCTCGCATTCCTTTTGTTTTCTGGTTTGTGTCAGAGAGGGGTTTGGTGAGAGAATTATCACTGCACCTCTCCAGGGCCTTTCTGGAGGGAGTGGAGATGGATGACATGAGTAAACAAAGGGCCCCCCGCCCCACTCCTTCCGTGCGGGCAATCGGGGGGGGCTCAGGGTACGAGGTCTAGGTGACGTCCCAAAACACTTTTTCCACTCCAGGTTCTTTGTTTAGTTTTAGTAAAAGCAAAAAGCTGATTGCAAAACATGTAGTACAGTCAGCCGCTATGACCAATAACCTCTCAGCACGCAACGATCGTAATAACGATTTGTCACTTCAAGTTGATCAACAGTGTTTTTGTGTCCGGTTTGGTCTTGGGACCGGTGTCGGCAAACATTCGTTTGAACTCTGTTAGCTTTGGTTGGCAGAGCCCATGTCGGGGCACTCACTATGTTTACCCTGGCAGGTATGGCGCCGGGCTGTATTTGGGCCCATCGTCCACGCTCTACATTGCTGGCTCTGATTTATCGATTGGCGTGTAATCTAAAATTATGCTGAGCAGGGTTCGGCCAACCACTCGAAGCTAACCGGCCCCCTTTGTGGTTACCTTGTTGACAGCCAGCCTGTGCGAATGTGCGTAAACTATCTGGCCGCTGTTTCCATGTCCGGCGGGTCTGTTCACACTTCCTGGTCCTTTGGTCTGAGTTTGTGTATGTGTCCATGCTCTGCTACAGATCTGTAGTTCACTGCCATGTGACAGTAGAGGATTGTTTGATGACTGACTGTAGGCCTACAGTAGGAAAATATCCCTTGGAGCTGTTGAAGTCTACATAAATGCTCATTTATAAAAATATAAATCTATGTTTCAGCACTTTGTCATGTGCATTTACCAGCACAGTTTTTTTTGTGTGTTGCATAATTGCATAAAATTATAATTTTTTGATCAACAACAGAATCTTGCATAATTGCATTTTGCAAATGCATTTGCATTTTAAGCACAATATCCAATGGAAAGTAACGTGAGCAGCACTTTAATTTTATCCATCGCAAGTTATTAGATTATAACCTTATAATCTAATAACTGTGACGTTATTGGTTAACGTTGGTTTTTCCCACCTACATTACTTCAGCAGAAAAGGGAAAAAAAGTTGTTTCAGAGGTGATGGAAAAACATCATATATACATGTATAACTTTTTTTTATTTTAACAACTATTAAGTACAGCATTTGTAATAAAGTATATTTGCTTATTCATAAATATGTTATTCAGTGTAAAACAAAAACCTGTTCGTTTCCCAGCACCCAAATTCACCTGTGTCTCTGATTCTTTATCCTCTGCCAGTGTTGACTGGTTCATGATTTGTTCGAGTCACTGGCTGATTTATTTTCATATTCAAGTAACGCCCACATCTTTAACCCACAGCCCAGAGGACTAATTAGTTCTTATCAGGCCTCTCCCTCGTCTCAGGCCTGATTTATGTCACATCAGGCCATGCATGAGACAACTATCCTTTGCGTCTATGAAAACGAGAGATGTATAATAACTCAGAATTGTTTTGGGGGGTTTGAGGGGGCCATTTAATTTTTCATCTGACCGAATGACTGAGTAAGTTAAAATGATACCATATTAAGCATTCTCCCATGAAGCCTCATAAGTCATGTTCCTCTTCTTCTAAGTGATTTTTTTGGAAGAGCACTTAGCTTAACTTGTTTTCCTTTAGCTGTTGTATTATGGGCCAGTATCGTCCTCCACCATGACCTGGTGTTGTTAACTAGCCCTAATCAACAGGCCTGCTGCTGGACACATCTTTCACTGGGCCTGACTCCCCTATTAACTAAAAGCACTGTGGACCTCTCCTCACAATTGCCACTCCCCCATTACTGCCCATCAATCACACAAACACACACACGCCTGTTTCACAGCATCGCCTGCCATCCCCCATTTAATCCAGATCATCAGTCACACCACAGACCCTGGTCCTGATTTTGAATGCAATTTAACTGTGTCTCACTGGTCTGGGTATTCCTGACTACCTCACAATATAATGCACATTGTGATACAGGTGTGAACACATTGTTATGCATGGCAACTGGATCTCAGTTGAAACTGCATCAGACAAGTGAAGAAGACCCTGCATACTCGCAAGGGAGTGAATGTGCAGGATCAGTTTCACATGCACTCCACTTTAGTGCCTCAGAAGTGGCTCTAAACACTACGAAAAGTAAATTTGACAGTTGTAGAGGACCTACTGCTTCATTAAAAGATTTGTAGCAAACCATACAAGCATTCAAATTAAGATTGATTATGACTGGCATTGACGCAGTTTCTGGCAGATTTAAGAATCGCAAGCAGGTTTTTTGTAATCTTAGGAGCCTGTGGTAGGTCTAGGGTTGTAGACCTGTTCTAATCTATGTTGTGGCAAGCCTTTGCGACACTCTCTAGCGTCTTTGTTGGAGCCAAGGGATTCCCCAGAGTCCTTACGGCGCTCCCAGATTGAATATCGGATAGACAATGAACATTTCGTCATTCGCTGCACACTCTTTGCCAGTAACTAGAAATGATTACAGCCCCAATCAGATTTGCCAGCCCCCTTTTGCAAAGCTAATTGGTAATTTCAGCCGCACCTCTTGTGGAAGACCACTGAGGCGGGAAAGAGCAGCAGCACTCTTTTTTCCTTTTCTTTCGTCCTCATCCTTTTCTTTTTGTCCACTCCTGGCATTTGTGAATGAAGTGCTCCTGTTGGTTGGGGGAGGTGTGTGTGAGATGTGCTCCTGTAGCTATAGATGCCCACTTTTTAGTAGAGACAACAGGGTGTTTGTTTACATCAGCTCCTCAGTGTGAACAAGAATTGGGGGCTCGTACGGGATTCCGCTTACTAGAGAATTCGCTGGATTCTGCCGGGGGTCTCGGCTGGGGCCCTGCTCATTGTTCCTTCAGACATGCCACAAAAGAGATGTCAGGGTGGGGGGCCGATCTGGCCCTCCTGCATGGTCAGTTCAAGTCTCTGGGCTCACAGCTTTATCAGTGAGGTGAGCGTTAACAGGGCTGAACTCAACTGAGGTTGATTTGGAGATGGTCTGTATTAAATTGTATGTTTGGGGGGTGGCTGTTCTGCTGAAATTACTTCGCCTTGACATTGGCAATTTAAGACATTTGTCGCCACCTTTAACATTTTGATAGCTCATAGTTCAGGGGTGTCCCGTCCAGTCCCAGAGGGCCAATGTCCTGCAGAGTTTAGTTCCAGCTTGCCCCAACACACCTGCCTGGAAGTTTCTAGTGATCTTTAAAACTTTGATTAGCTGGTTTAGGTTGAAGGTAAATTCTGCAGGACAGTGACCCTCCAGGAGCAAGTTTGTAGCAAGTTTTGGCAGGTTTTTGCAAGCACATCCTTTTCAGTTTAGAAGACTTTGCCTTTTGATTGCTGGCGTTGCATGTAATTCTCCCTTATCTCATTGAGGCTTTCAGAACTGACAGCACACATACTTTCCCCCCAGGAGGTGCTGATGATGTTGGATAACTACGTCCGAGATTTCAAAGCTCTAATCGACTGGATCCAACTACAGGAGAAGCTGGAAAAAACAGACGCTCAGAACAGGTGATAATATGCTTGCTATCTAAATGGGCACACTCCATAGACTTCCTTTTTTTTTAACAGCTAGTTAAATTATATAAATAGTTTCTCTCACCATGTACACAAACCCTTCTTTCAGCCTGATCAATGAGCAATTTGTGTTGATTCTCTATTTTACGGTCTCACCCCTTTGCGTAATGAGTAAGTGACCACAACACTAGTACATTGATTATGGTATAAAAAGAGCTTTTAAGTTGTGTGTCAAACAGTAAAGTACTCCTGAGAAAGCTCTGTACATTTCTGCAGAATTTGAATGTGCATCCTTTAGAAGCACGTAAGCATGCCCTGGCCCCTGCATGTCTGTTTATTAAATATTTTTGGGGATTTTTTTCAAATGCGTTTTATATGTTTTTATTCTGTTCTGAATCAGTACCTTTCTTTGAATGTTTAATCCTGTTCCCGCAGGCCTACGTCTTTGGCTTGGGAAGTTCGAAAGATGTCACCAGGGCGACATGTAATGTCCAGCCCCTCGTCAGACCGTATTGTTCCATCACCTGGCGTTCGCCGAGCTCTCAATTTTGGGTAGGCCAATCCAGTTACATCATCACACCCAGGATCACTCAAAAACATTTCTCTCAAGTACTTCCTCTCCAGTCCTAGCTCTTGTATGTTCTTGTAATAAAGAAAATAAAGCTAATAATGTTGAGTATAGGGAAAATATTACTGTATAGGAACTATATTTAGTATGTATTATGTAATTTGCTATTATATTAAAAACTGATACATGATGTCCAATTTATTGAATCATATTTTTCTACTTGCATAATATTAATGTTTGGAAAATGTAGTAAATATGCTGTTCCTTGGATTTTTTTTTTTTTTTTTTTTCTTTTTCCGACATCAACTTTTTAACCTGGAGGGGTCCTTTTTTATTTTTCTTTTACCAAGGTTTACTCGCAGTTTCAGACAGTTTATCTGCTTGAATCTGGCCTCAACCCATTATCCCTGCTCACAGCATGCTAATTGACAGAGTCTCTGTTGGCAAAGTGTGGCGACTTTCAACTCCTCTAACAGAGGAGCAAGACATGAGGCTCCCCGGCATTAGCTTTTTTTATTTATTTATTTATTTTTTTTTATACTGATAGTGTGAAAGGAAGGCAATTGATAATGCGATTAAAATGCCACTGAATGCTCAGATGGAGAAATCAATGGCAGATATGATACATATCTTGGCCTCACTACGAGACCGGAAAGACTACGCCCGTCTGGCTGAGGCTGGGAGGAGAAGGGGAATCGATCTGCAACGGCCTAAGCGTTTTGTTTAATGCAATTTTTGCCGGGTTCTCCTCAGGCGCGCTTGAGACTATGGGGGGGGTGCAGATCTAAGTGTGGTTAAAGACTGCTGAAGCACGGGCATCCATGTCTGTATTATGCTGTAATTGGACGCCGCAGGAAATGGATATTGATCAAGACGGAGGGCCCTCTGTCTGAAGTTTCCATTTTAGTTCCCAGTGTTTGAGGAAGCCCAGTGCAACGATGCATAGCTAGAGCATTTGCGATGGCTACCTGTAGAAGGGGACGATTTAACAATATAGTTAATGGCTGTAAAACATTGGTATCTATTGTAACTATGCAACTGGTGATGAATAACACCACCTCGCTACTGTCCATCTGGGAATTCGAATCTGAGACCTCTGGTTTAAATGGCTTGTGTGTGTTTACAGTGGTCCCCCTCCCACTTTGGCTGTGGCACGTCTCTCCCACACTGGACCAAGCTGGGCTGACCGAGTCAAGTGTTCCCAGTCCCTTCCTGTCCCTAGCCCAAGTGTCAACATCCCTGCTGAAAAACCAGGTGAACGGATCTTTTCTATTGACAGTCATTTGTTTTCCAAACCAGATGTATAAGTATTTCTGTGTTTATGTACATATTGGTATCCATCAATCCTTAGCAAAGAAAGATGCAGAGGGCTGGGAGACCGTGCAGCGTGGGCGCTCCATGAGGCCACGCTCCAACACCATGGTGGCTAAGGTAAGCCCTGTTCTGACCCATGTAAGCCCCAAAGATGACAGCGACAAGGAGAACCAGCACATCCAGCCCTCATCTCAGGAAAAATCTCAGGAGGTGAAGGAGCTAGAGCAACCTGTACCCCAAGAGCAGAGCCAAGAGACGGAAAAGACCTCCGTCATCGAGGTACTGATATCAACCTGCTTCCCTTTATTAATTATTTAGAGCCCAGGCATAGATATGAAGGCTCTGTAACATCAGAATGTTTTTGTTTGGTCACAGTGTGTTCATAGATGCACTGTCCAGACAGGGCAGTATCAAGTGTACAAGCATCGATTTTTGTACATGTTTATCAGATTTAATGAGGTTTATTAAATATTGATGATACAATGTCCTAGATTACATTTGGACAATATGCCGAAGCCAATATATCTGTTGCAAAATTCTAGTGAGCTGCCAATACTACCTACTTCCTGCATAGGCTCAAAACAGCACCCTGTCTGAAATAAAACATCATTAGTGACTGATTTGGAACGCTCTGTGCAGGCAGCATCTCTTACAAATCATACAAGACTTGACCCATAATTCATTTCAATGTGTTTGTCATTGGCATGTTGCTTAGTAGGGGTGGGCGATATGACCAAAATTTTATATCATGATATGACTAACTTTATATCACGATAACGATATATCACGATATAGTAATTTTTTTTCTTTTAAAAAAGTTATGATATTAAAATCTTTGATACCATAGAACACAAGCCTAAAAATAGACAAAAAACAAAACCAAAAAAAAACTTATACTCATTTCATCACTGACTGTTTATTTATTTTCAGTGAGCTTAAGAAACTAATTGCAAGCAATAGGACAAAAAACTACAATAAATAATAATTATGTATAGATTCTATACGTGTGTGTGTGTGTGTGTGTGTGTGTGTGTGTGTGTATAAATATAATTTTTTATTATTTCTTCTTATTAAAGTTACAAAAGTGATTGTCAAGAGCAGTGAGAGATTTTCTAGCAATGTGATATGATTAATATGAATGGCAGACAGAACGAATATTGGACAGCTTCCCCTTTAAGACCGAAGTCCGGATCCAATACTGTTACATATGCATTTTCTCTTTCAGCTGTTTTCTCTCTAAGACCTAAATCGCTGTCTTTATGAGGATACTTGCCAAGACGGGGATTCTGACGCATATAAGTGTGTTTATGTAATCGTTCAAAGCCAATAAAGCGGCAAAAAAAAAAAAAAAAAGCGCGGTCCTCTCACACAGAAACAGAGACGGCGCACGCATATAGCTCTGTTGTTTGTGTTTCAACGGCTTAAAATCGCTTGTCCACACGCCCCATGGTGGTGTGTAAAGATCTCAGTGATCCAAATGATTAAAAAGTATTAGCGTAAACAATGTATTTTGCGACACCACAAAATAAATGATAGAACATAATACAAAATGATAGACTTTTTATTTCGTCCATCCGATATATATCGTCATATCGCACAGCCCTATTGCTTAGTTAATTTCACAATTCGCCAGAGGGCATAAAATATCACATTGTTTAGCACTAAATTAAACATTCATCTGCAATCTTGATGTCATGATTTCACTAAACTTGTTATGCAATGTGGTATTGTCTTCTCCATAGAGCGTTTGATGCCACCCTAGAATTTTGCCAAAATTTATTAGGAAATAGCAAAATTTAAGTTGCCTACTTTTGAAGCAGCCTGCACATCAAGAGCATTGAATCGCTGCCTCTGAAGACAAGCTTACTAGGTTTTACAACAGAGAATGTAGTTGAGATCAGTGATTCAAAATGACTTGTTTGCATGTTTGTGGTCTATGATCATACAGTTCTTGGTATGCTACATGTTTGTTTTGAAATGCATGATATTGTGTAATTATTTAGCATGCTGTGTTTCTTTAGTTGTGTTTGTTTTCTTGCTGCTCTCATATCTGCCAAATGGTCTGTCATACAGATGCGGCAAGGAGTGCTGTGACATGCATGTTTGTGTTCATATTTGTGTATGCATCTGTGTGTATATTGCACAGCCCCCAGCAGAAAGTATTGAAGAGCCAGGGCAGAGTGTCAGCGCCCCCTCTGAGGACACGCCACCCCCCACCTCTGACCCCACGCCACCCCCTACCTCTCCACCTTCGCAGGCCCAGTGCCCGGAGATTGATTCCGATCCAGGTCCTCCCCTTGTAACCCTTTCCCAAACAGAGGAGCCGGGTACTGGGCAAGCCAAAGTAAAGCAGGGGATGGAGGGGTCGGTGTGGAAGGTCGCGGCACCGTCAGCAAAGGCGGAGGCAGCGGTCTACGTTCCCCTGGCAGCGATGACACTGGAGAGCATGCTGGACCCCACAGAACTTTCCACCGTGAGTGCTGAGAGACACAGGCCAGGGTCAGGACTGCCGCCTAAACAAAGTCAATCCCAAAAACCTCCAGGCGAGGCAGGATTACCCCCTCCCTCCTCCTTTCTCTCAGCTAGTATATGTATGTGCGTGCTGAAAGGGGTGAACTATTATCACTGCGAGTAGAGAACAGGAAGGCCCAGTGATTGCCGAGAGTTGCCCCAGTTGTTCAAGTTTTTATTTTAGGCTTATCAAGTGTCCCCTGCACCAGTCAGACAACTTGACTGGTTTATTCCCCATGGGCTGTCATTGACCTTGACCTCCCTTCGAGCCTTGACCTCCCAAAATCTTGCTAGATTCAAAGGTGCCACTACACATGCAACAAAAGAGGCTGTTCCTGGAGCAGCTGCAAATCTCTCTTACAGTCAAAGCCCCTCTGAGCAATTCTATTAATTTCGCACCGTGTAGTTCTTAGTTCTGGGAACTAGCCAGCATGGTGGTTCCTCAAGAACCAATTTCCCCCTCAGGCCGTTTTCCTGGTTGCATTTGCACCGGCAGCGGCAGCGGGAACTCTGAAGCGGCCGATAGTGGCGTCTTTATTACAAATGTCAACAACTGGTGAATGGAGGATGCCGTGATCGGAGCTGTTTTTATTTTGTGTCGTGATAACGGAGATGGAATATTATGCACAATTTCCGCGATTGACAGAGCATGAAAATCTGACTAAATCTCGTATGAAAACTTGCAGTGTTATCATGGAGGCTGAGAAAAGAACAAAACGCTGCAGACAACAGGTAAATGCCTTTGGGCCAGATTTACTAACAGCTTGGACCAGCGCAAACCATCTTTTGGCGTTAAAATGGTACTGTCAGGATTTACTAAAGATGCGCAGTGAATAATTGGCACTGAAAAGGCGTGGATAGTTATTTTTGCACCTGACCTTGTTGAATATGCATTTGTAGAGTCCTTTTCAAGCGCAAAATTTATGGGAGAAGAGTATTAAAATAAATCACGCAATGTGATTTACTAAAATTTGCGATCGTCAATTCAGCAGTATTTTCTGCATTATTAACATAACGCCCAAAAAAAGCATGGCTTAAAGGGTTAGTTCACCCAAAAATGAAATTTCTGTCATTAATTACTCACGGGTTTGGAACAACATGAGGGTAAGACCTTCGTTCACCTTTGGAACACAAATGAATATATTTTTGATTAAAACTGAGAGCTCTCAGACCCTGCATAGACCGCAAGGATACTACCATGAGCTAGGTCCAGAAACGTAGCAAGGACATTGATAAAATGGTCCATGTGACATCAGGGATTCAATCGTAATTTTTTTACGAAACTACAAGAATACTATTGTGTGCAAATAAAACAAAAATAATGACTTTATTCAACAGTTCTTCTCCTCTTCATCTCGTCTGCAGTGGTGTGCTGCCATTGTGGAGAGTATTACGACGTATGCGCTTGCTTCTGCTTCATGTAAATAACACATGTACATGTTAACGTAAGCAGCAGCACCATGTGCATGCGTTGTTTACATGAAGCCGAAGCAAGCGTATGCGTCACAAAAAGTGTTCTCGTAGCTTTGTAAAGTTACGTTTAAACCCCTGATGTCACATGGACTATTTTACCGATGTCTTTACTACATGTCTGCACCTTGCTCGTGGTAGTAACCTTGCTGTCTATGGAAGGGTCAGAGAGCTCTCGGATTTAATCAAAATTATCTTAATTTGTGTTCTGAAGATGAACGAAGGTCTTACGGGTTTGGAGCGACATGAGGATGAGTAATTAATGACAGAATTTTCGTTTTTGGGTGAACTATCCTTTTAAAGCAGGCGCTGATTTGCGCTGCTCTTGGTAGATTGCGCTGGTCATTGTGGAAATGATGTGGCTGCGTCTGTGTTCTTTTATGTGCGCATTGTCGGTAAATCACATGCAGAATTTTCCCGTCCCATCAGTGCTTTAATGGAATTGCGCTCTAATGCTAATTTGCCCTCTTTAGGAAATCTGGCCCTTTATCTCTATTTTCCATGTCTGTGGAGTAAATATTTTTACTCGGCTTTTTAAAAATGCTGGGTAGCCGGTGTTTCTATGCATTTTGCCAATCAACGTACACATACATCACTAGTAGTTCCTATAGAAATATTTTAGACCCAACTCTGAAGTAGGACTTAATTTAGTTCCCCCAAATTGAATTCTTAGAATTAAATGCATTCCTAGTTCCTGCGGTGCGAACATGCCAAAAAGCGGGAACTTCTGCTAATAGTTCTAGGAACTATGAAACGGTTCCTTTAGTGGTTCCTATTTTAAAATGAACCGGTTTGGTGCCATTTCTTCCAGCCCAGAACCACCCTTTTTTCTGCACAGAAAAGAGTTTTGTGCAAAAGGGGTGGCAATATGTACAAATTTCAGATTAGAATAGCAATAATCAAAGTTCTGTCCAGCAACCAACTAGCTGCAAAATGTTTTGCTTGAACTTTTTTTGCTTGAAGTTCAAGACTATTGATTGGTTTAACTACTTGACCTACAGACGTAGGCCAAATGGCTTTTCTGTACATGGGAAGGCTGTAGAAATGAGATGGCGACTCCTGTTTTGGCATTCTGTCTCCTGTCTCGTCCTTACAAGAGAAACCTCCAAGGGGTTAATTAAGGCTAGACCCACAGCATTTTCTGTGAGCTACCGGCTTCCATTACTCAACGGGTGTTGGCCTCTGTACAAAACCCAGTCTGAAACAATGGAGATGGATGAGGTTTAAACGGCCAGACAGGAGCACAATCTCAGTCGTGTCGGAATCCGGAATCATTGCTTCCGAGGTCCAGACACCACCTCTCTGGGTGGGTCAGATAAGCCCAGCTCTGTTTAGACTCCAGATCTAAGACCAGCAGGCGAGCTGTTGAGAGAAATCCACCTCTTATTATGCTCGTTAGCATGACGTTTGACACTGACCTCAGTGCAGCTCCGGGCGTCTCCATCTTCTCCCACGGCCGTCTGAAATTGGCACTCGGCATACTGTTCACTCGTCAGGTTCTGAAAGCGGGGGTCAAGTGTTGTGGCCTCTGATGGCACTGGGTAGGATATTTTTTCCAAAATATTTTGGCAATTTACCAGTCATCACGAGTCATGAAGACCCACAGGTGCACCCGTGGAAAGAATGTATGAGCAAAAATGTGCCCCTCAACAAATCCCCCTTTTGTTACCACTCTAAAATTGGAATAAACCCCTTTTGCCTACAGGTAACTATTCTCCAGAACGTTAGTCACCTGATGGCATTTTGCAAAACTGGCTGAACAGGGCTGCATCTTAAAGAGATGGATAGATAGTTTCCCTAAAAATTAAAATTGGGTCGGGGATTCATTCATTCATTCATTCATTCATTCATTTCTTTTTTTTCTGTGGAATACAAAAGAAAATATTTTGAAAGAATTTTTGATCTGTATAATGAAAGTCAATGGGGTGCAAAGTTGTTTAGACCCCAGCGTTCTTCAAAATATCTGCTTTTGAAACACAAAAAAACGTGGCAGATATGTGACCGCTGCAACGCCATTATTATTATTATTATTATTATTATTATTAATTTTTTTTTTTTTTTTTTTTTGCATTTTAAATTAAATATTTTAGTATTTTAATAAATCGCCAATAATGAACTGGTTTAAAGTTCATTAAATCAGTTTTTCTTAAGCCCCTGTTGAGAACTACTGTTGTAAATGGAACAAATCAAAAAATACAACTAATAATTTATATAAATTTACTTATCATTAATAAAGTAAATATTATATTAAATTATGCACATTTATATAGAAACTTATTATTTATATTTATTTACATTATTACATTGTCATATTTCTTAAAACCTTTGACATGTGCAACACAATTGTTTGCAAAACATTCCAAATGAACCTATTTTGCAGACTACAAATGTGTGTAGAGTGCAGTAAATCGCTAATAACTTTTTAACCATGACTATATTCACAAAACAACATAGGCTCTCATACCTTATTGCTTAAATATGTTGTAAAAAAAAAAACCCTTCCCATCTCCTCGTCCCTATTGTGGTTGTGCGCTGCATGATTTCGTTATGCTTCCCCATGCGTGGTTTTTGTGATTGATTGTGTTTATGGCGTGTGCCTGGATTATCATTTCATTTTATCTCTGTTCAGTTTCTTACAACATCTTTTGCATTTGTAAGTTTTTGTGGTGTTCAGGCTTCCACCATGCATTTTAAAATTTGGTTGCATTTCAGAAATTTGAGTCTAGCCTAATTTCAGATGAAGTGCTGAAATGATTGCACCATGTCCTAATTGAAGTTGTGCTGCCTGGGCATGTACTCAAGAGCCTGGTGTGGCTAACTTGGCACTGTACGACTCGTTTTGTGCCTCTGTTTGGTGTGGTGACTTCAGTGGCTGAGTGCGAGTGTTTTGTGCCTGTTGTCAGCCCCAATCCATGGCTGAAGTTTTGGCTAAGAAGGAAGAGCTGGCCGACCGCCTGGAAAAAGCTAACGAAGAGGCTATCGCAAGTGCCATCGCTGAGGAGGAACAGCTGACGCGGGAGATCCAAGCGGAGAACAACGAACTGGAGACTGACAACGAGAGCGACTTCTCCGTAAGTCAACAATTAACCCTAGTGGTTTAAATGGCTGATGTAATTACAGCAACCTCAATCTTCTTTGCTCTTTTATGTGTGTTTTCTGAATTTAGCGTCATTTTTATTTTGCTCTCTTAAAGGCAAGTATCGGGAGTGGAAGTTGTGGCTTGAATTTAGACTGGAGCGAGATGCTAGCTGATTATGACGGTAATGATGCGATTGGCATCTGCATTGCTAACTGTATGTATACGTCTATGTTAATTGTTTATTTAATGACAAAACGAAATAGCTAAAATTGCTGGAATTAAATGAATATTTATTTTAAGCAATATTTTCTGGAAAATTTGACTTCTAATGTTTAAACTTGGACTTGACTTCCCTATTACTTTTTGCTAGTGCTGTCAAACGATTAATCGCGATTAATCGCATCAAAAATAAAATGTTTACATAATGTGTGTACTGTGTATATTTATGTATAGATAAATACACACACATGCATGTATATATTTTAGTAAAATGTTATATTTGTATATTAAATATTTATATATAATATAAATATTTACATGTAAATATTTTCAAAATATGTACGGTATGAGTGTGTATTTATATGTACATAATAAATATACACAGTACACACATTATGTAAGCAAAAACTTATTTTGGATGCGATTAATCGTTTGACAGCACTACTTTTTACCTTTTTAAAAAAATTTCTATTCATGTAAAATAACAAGTGCTAATTTTTCTTGCTGTCATGTTTTTTTGAAGAATGTATGCTTGTTATATAGACTTTGTGGAAATTGCATTTTATCAAATTACATAAAAGCTTCACTCATAACACTGGATGCTGATAATCTCAAAATGACAAGTACGATATATCAGTCTAACACTTCTTGTAAATGTGTTATATTGCGTCACCTGCTTTTCTGACAGCTCGAGAGCCCTGGCGGCAGAGCACCTCCTGGGGTGACATAGTGGAGGAGGAGCCGGCCCGCCCGCCGGGTCATGGCATTCACATGCACGAGAAGCTGTCCTCTCCTTCACGCAAACGGTAACAGAGTCTCATAGTTCTGTTACATTCAATTAAACAAAGACTGCAAAATGTGCCATTTGTGGTGCAAAATGTGGTGCAAATGAAAATGGACATTGTGAAAAAAAATATCACACACAAAAAAAATAATTCTGAGAGGTTAACTCAGAATTGCGAGAAATAAAGAATCTTTGATTCTAAGAGAAAAAGTTATATATTTTTTTCAGTTGTGGCAAAACTCTGAATTGTGAGATGAAATCACTTTTTTTGCTCAAAAGAGGAAATTGGCTTCCATGTAATTGTGAATCATGAGTTTACGTCGCATTTCTGACTTCTGTCTCTGAATTATGAGATGTAAACTCATTAATTAAAAAAAGAGAAAAATGTCTGAACAGTGCCAAAAATTCACTATTGTTAGGAAAGAAATTGGGCTTGTGAGATGTCAACTTAAAACTTAAAAGATTGCTAGAAATAAAGTCAGAATTGTTAAATATAAAGTCACTTTTTTATTTATGTATTTATATTTATTTATTTTTGTGGTGGATGTACGCTTCCATACAATTGTCATCCTACACTTCATAGTAATTTATTGACGCTAATTACATTGTGCGCAATCACAAATGTAAAAACATTATTCTTAGGGCTGTCAATTTAATTAATTATTGTACTAAAACATTATATTAACATTAAAAATGTTCCATTATTCCCATTTTCATAGAAATCATTCAATTTGATTTTGACATGCCATGAATTTTGTAATGACACTCTTAATGCTTTTATATTCCACAATAATGTAATGTCTTTGAATGTAAATGATCTTCATTTGTTAGTGAATTTGAATTGGAATGCTTGTGATTTAATTGTGGTTAATTAATTTGCATATCATGTAAATCAATTAAATGAGTTTTGCTCTTTGTTGTCAGAACCATTGCAGAGTCGAAGAAGAAACATGAAGAGAAGCAACTCAAAGCCCAGCAGCTCCGAGACAAACTGAGAGAGGAGAAGACCCACAAGCTGCAGAAACTGTTGGAAAGGGTATGTTTTTCCCTTTAGCACCTGTAGACACAGCTCATTCGCCTCGGCCTCAAGGGAAAATCCTATTCGCATGCATGTTGAAAGAATCACTTAACAGCCATTTTAGTCGTTCGGGGTGATTCACTCCTGGTGAGACTCATACATCTGATGCTGGTAACTCTGTAGGAATTGTTTGTTTTTATTCTGCTCCATTCTTGTCGAAGGAGTGAGATCTAAGACAATATTGAGTATTTATATATCCGCACTTGAAGTGGACTACTAACAAGTGTTATTCACACCCTTGACAAGTCTGACTTCTGCAGACTGTTTTGTCAGGATTTGATCTTTTTGTGTCCTTTTTTTTTTTTTCAGGAAAAGGAGGTGAGGAAGTGGAAAGAGGAGCTGTTGGACCAGAGGAGGAAGATGATGGAGGAGAAGCTGCTTCATGCTGAATTCAAGCGAGAGCTTCAACTCCAGGCCATCGTGAAGAAAGCACAGGAAGAGGAGGCAAAGGTCAGACGTTCTAAACTTACGAGGCTAAAACTGGTTAAGTGTGTTACTGTACTGATATCAGTATTTCTATTGCGCAAACTTAAAATATTTTCTTCAAAGGTAGTTCATTTTTGTCTGTTTATGATTTGTTTAGGTGAATGAGATTGCGTTCATCAACACTCTAGAAGCCCAGAACAAGAGACACGACGTTCTGGCTAAACTAAATGAATACGAACAACGGCTTAATGAGCTGCAGGAGGAACGCCAGCGAAGACAGGAAGAAAAGCAAGCTAGGGATGAAGCCGTTCAGGTATAGTTGGTTCTTTTTTATTTATTTGTTTAACGCGTTAAATGTGTGACTATATGATTAATCAATTTTTCAGGAGCGTAAGCGGGCCTTGGAGGCGGAGCGGCAGGCGCGGGTGGAGGAGCTTCTGATGAAGAGACGGGAACAAGAGGCCAGAATTGAGCAACAGCGGCAGGAGAAGGAGAGGGCGAGAGAAGACGCAGCGCGGGAGAGAGCCAGGTCAGCATCATGTTCTGCCAAACAAACCAGAATCCTGATTCAGCTAAACACAAGGACAGAAAGGACCAGCGCAGAGAACTCAAGGGGATTTAGGCTTTGAGAAACGGCCTGGTTTAAGGAATGTTTTGTGTATCCCTTAACCAAAGTGTATATACTACCGTTCAAAAGTTTGGAGTCAGTAAGATTTTTTTTTTTTTTTTTTTTTTTATGTTACAAAAGATTTCTATCTCAAATGCTGTTCTTTTTGAACTTTCAAAAAACAGTCTTAAAAAATAAATTGTCAGTTGTTGCATTTCCATTACCCTTCAAATTGCGCAAATTAAAATTGACGAAATTCATTAGGTGTATTTTCAGTTCGCAAAAACTCCCATATATCGCAAAAACATTTTACGCTCGCATGAGGTGGTTTTTCAGGCAATTCGAAAAAGGAATATTTCGTAAAATTGCAATGGAAAAGTTTTTTCCGCATTTACAGGTCACATGGTGTATGTAAAAAGTCATGATCATTCTTCAATGTACTATAACCTCCAAGAAACACTTCATACGTGGCTGCTCTCAAGTATAAGGAGCTTTCTCTGTCATTAATGCTTTGATAATTTACACTGCACACATCTGCTGTTGCTGATTGCGGCTACTATAGTCAATGCTTGTGTTCATTCCAGCCGCGCCACGCACGTTTCTATAAATATATATATATATAAATATATCCAAAATCCCACCAATATTCATTGACATGACTTATCGCGAGAGGCAAAAGGTTACATTTTAGTCGCATAACATTGGTTAATGAAAACACCGTCATTTCACAATACTTTTTTATCGACATTTATAAAATATCGCCAAAGTTTTGTGCAAATGAAAACGTGCCTACTGTTTAAATAAATAAAAAAATAAAAAAAATATTAAGCAGCACAACTATTTTCTACATTAACGATAATCAGAAATGTTTCTTGAGCAGGAAATCAGCATATTAGAATAATTTCTGAAAGTTTCTTGTTATTACGCCGGACTGGGAGTATAGTTCCTAATCATATCGGCCTAGAAAATCGCAACTTCATTTTCCGCCGATCTTAGTACACGATATAACTACAGAAGAGTCAAGTTTTAAATAGGAAAACTATCGAAACTCTTTGATCATTTTTGAACGCAATGCTATTGGTCTAATCGGATTCAATGATCAATGCTAAGCTATGCTAAAAGTGCTATCGCCAGATCCGGAGATCGGCTGAATGGATTCAAAAACGGTAAAACTCAACTTATTAACTCTGGGGGAGTTGGAGAATGAGCCTATTTCCAAAAAAAGCGGAGTGTTCCTTTAAAACGTTGAATTCTTGGGCTGTTTGATGATAATCTAAAAAGTCACACAAACCTTTTATAGATTGAATACTGTGAGATCCGTATGGGTTAGATGTGTTGTCTTTTTGCATGTCCTATCTGAATGTTTCTTTTTTTCTTTGTTGTACACACTGTAGGGACCGTGAGGAGCGTTTGGCTGCTCTCAGTGCGGCTCAACAGGAAGCCATGGAGGAGCTACAGAAGAAAATCCAGATGAAGGTAAACTATCATAACTAATCTTCTGACATCTTATCCTTATCCTTATCTTATCTTTTTGTCAACACTTTTTTTTTAACTGATGAAAACGAGACGATAACTAAATAAACGAGTTTTATTGACAAAAGCTTTGAACATCTATTGGCCTTTTCAATGAATAATAATTGTATTTCGTGTTGTATTGCTTGTTCAAGCCTTCCAAAAACATTCAGAGAAATGCTTACTTTCATGCATTACAATTTTACTAAATCTGTAAGATAATAGTCTAGAAAATCTACTGTAGAGTTACGTGACTAAAAGTAAAACGAGACTAAATTTTCAGCATGATGAGAGCAGCCGTCGACACATGGAGCAGATCGAGCAGAGGAAAGAAAAGGCCGCTGAGCTGAGCAGCGGAAGACACGCCAACACGGACTACGCCCCCAAACTCACCCCTTATGAACGGAAGAAGCAGTGCTCACTCTGTAACGTTGTGGTAGGTACTGCATTATGGGATTCTCTCTCATCTCTTTGATTGGTTTTGATACACTCAGGGCCGTAGACACGGGGAAAACTAGGAATTCTGTCCCAGTCCAAGATCAGGAACATTTTTTGAGCCGCTCCAAACATGAGTGCAGAGATTCCTTCAAGGATGGACAGTCTGTCTTTTGTTGCTTTGCCAGGCAGAGTACATAAAATCACAGACCACAAGGTGATTCAGAGGATTTTCATAGAGAATGCATGTAAATGAGAATTTAACTGCATTAATTAAACATGAACTCTGGGCGGAGATTAATAGCTGGGCGTGATTATGCTTTTCAAGCGACAGGCAACAAATCTTTGAGTGGCCGCATTTATCTCTGACGCGCCCTGCTTTTACTGCAACTGGGGCCAGACACCTTGGAGCTTCAAACTGACATCAGATTAAGCGCTGGGGAGAATGAAATCTTGTTAAAAATGTCAGATGACCTTGGCCAGGCTCTGACACCAGAGATCATCTTTAGGTCAGCGGGAAGCACTCTAGTTAATGACATTATACACAGACTGTCCTGTGTGGGCTCGACTCCAGGACTCAAAGGAGACAAACAACACAAGCGTCCAGATGCTGTCGTCCTCACCTGATATAGGAAAAAAACTTTTCTGTTTAACTCTAGTACAGATTTTTCACTTGGGTCACCTTTCAGGTTCAGTCCTCTTGGAGTAACGTGAGGTTAAAGGGGTAGTTCAACCAAAAATGAAAATCGGCATTATTTTTTCAGCGTTATGGTGTTTCAAACATGTATTACTTGCGTTCTTCTGTGGAACACAAAAAATATTGAAAACTTCAAGTTGTATAGATTTTCACATTTCCTTTATGTCCTTTTTGGCACTTTGGGCTCCATTGACTTTCATAGTATAGACAAAACTAGCTGAAACCTTCCTCAGAATATAGCATTTTTTTTCCCAGAGAAGAAAGTCATGTAGGTTTTTAAATGATATGGAAGTGAGTCAATGTTTAATTGGTGGTGTATTCCTTCATCAGTCTTGATCAAGGGCACTGAAGTGTAGTGCATCACCTTTCTGGGGTTTGAACCAACAACCCTTTATTATATATATATAAAAAAAAAAAAATTTTAAATCACCCATAAATGAAAATTTTCATTTATTTGAATTATTTAAATTTTCCCTCAAGCTTTTCCAAACCTGTGTGACTGACTTTCTTCCATGGACTACAAAAAAACCCCACTTATTACACTTTAAGGTGTCCTTGTTACAGTGTAATTATACATTTAAGTACTGAGTAACATTATTTAACTGCATGTACTTACTATATGGTTAGGATTAGGGTTTGGCTTAGGGTTAATTTCTTGTAATTGTGCATAATTAAGTGTTGTTATTACAATAGTGAGTACATGTAACGTGTAACAAGGACACCTTAAAATAAAGCGTTATCAAAAATTGTTACCCATCAGATCATATAGATTAATTTCACCTTTCCTTTTTGGTGCTTGAGAGTTTTGGAACTCTATATTTGGTTGTTTTGATCAAGGGCATGACTGTGGATAGTTCATGCTTCACCTTATCTGAGATTCGAACCCGCAACCTTTCTGGTTATTGGGAAAAGTTCCCCAAAAATAAAAGTTGTCATCATTTATTCACCAACATGTCATTCCATCATGGTTTTTGGACAATGTGAAGATGAATGAATGATATTTGGAAGCTTTAGTCAGTGCACAATAGTGATCACCTTTTCTGGGGATTGAACCCACAGCCTTTTATGATAAGAAAAGTTCATCCATAAATGATCATTTTTATTTATTTCTATATTTCTATTATTTTTATTTTCCCTCAAGTTGTTACAAACCTGTGCGACTGATTTTCTTCTATGGAATACCAAAAATAAAATTAAAAAAAATTATTTTTCATTGTTACCCGTCGGGTCATATAGATTAATTTCACTGTGACAGTTTTGGGACACAAAAATTATTATTTTTTATTTTTTTAATTCATTTTGATTATGGTCATGATTGTAGATAGTTCATGCATCACCATTTCTGAGATTCGAACCCACAACCTTTTGGTTATTGGAAAACTTCACCCAAGAATTGAACTTGAATTTACTCACCCTCATGTCATTTCAATCCTGAATAACGTTGTGTCTTATACGCAACACAAAAAAAGATTAAAATCCTTCTAGGCAGGTTATATAGATTCATTTCACACTATCTTTATCATTTTTGGAGTTAAAAGATCTATTTTTTTCAATTTTATTTTATTTTTTTACTATTTTGGTCATGGGCTCAATTGTCTATAGTTCATACATCACTTTTTTTGAGGATTGAACTCACAACTTTTTGGTTATCGGAAAAGTTCAAATCTGTCCATTTACTCGCCATCATGTCATTTCATTATGATTTTTGATCTGTATGAAGGTGAGTAAATGATTTTTGGAAGCACTATTCCTTTAACTGTCTTAAGTCAGTGCACCTTTTCTGGGTTTTGAACCCCACAACCTTGTCGAAGAATTGAACTCAAATTTACTCAACCTCATGGCATTCCAATCCTAAATAACGTTTCACAATAGCGATCATACCTGTGTGACTTTCATGTGTGGAACATAAAAGGAGATGTTTTTTATGGTGGTGAGAGTTCAAGATCAGCCCTTATGGGGTTTGAACCATCAATCTTTTGCTTACCAGCCCTGATCTTTTAAGCTATACCAGCCCAGTTTCTCATGATGAACAGAACCATTACATGAATAATAGAGACATTCAATAGAGGAGGAGTCTTATATGCTTTCACATGACCTCTTGAGTTTTAGGACAGGTGAGCTGCCATACAAACTCAAGAGGTGATATTTGAGCTGGTGAAAAACAGTGCTTGAGGCGCCGATGCATTCAAAACGGTCTTGTCAAAGCTCTTTGGTCATTTTACTTATCAGTTATTCACCAGTGTTTTCTGATTTTCTGGCTCTTATGAGAGGTGTCTGGCAGCTCTGCAGATGTCCGTCAGGATCAAGGGATCATATTTAGCTTTAAAGGGTTGGAACATATGTCTTGATACCTGAGAACTGTCAGGCCGTGAATGATGCCGAAGCGCATTGTGCGGTCAATTGGTATTTTTCAGGCCCATGGCTTTATTGTTGGCGAATCGCCTCACATGATTCCCGACCTCTGTGTTTGTGTTGCAGATCACCTCTGAGGTCCACCTGTTCAGTCACATTAAGGGGAAGAGGCACCAGCAGGCAGTGCGGGACAGCAGCAGCATTCAAGGGCGGGAGCTGTCCGACGAGGAGGTGGTGAGTCTCCCCCACTAAAAAACCCAGAAGAAACAAGGGTCTTCCCCAGGAGTCCATTGTGAAAGTGGAGAGAGTTTTGATAGAAATGCAAATTAAATGTTTAAATTGCATGTACTTTTAAATATGAAATTGACTTAACGTCCTAATGTGCTTAATGAAAATAAAGAAAAGTAAAATATATTTATATATAAAAGGCCAAATTTAGTTAGATATTTAATAATTCAAAAAATCTAAAACAAAATAATGTAATATACAAATTATTTAATACTTTTAATATTTAACAATTTATATTTTATACATTTTCTATTTAATTATTGCAAATTTTATTTAAAATAATTCACGTCAAAAATTTATTTATTATTATTATTTTTTATATTATTTTCCGCAAGTAAATCCAGTTCTTAATTATTGTCATTGTATACATTTTTGTGTTTGTTTTTGTATATATTTTATTAACAATAATTCTGGATTGATTTTGCTTAAGTATTTTTAAAATTAAAAAATAATAAATTATTATAAATGCATAATTTATAATTTTATAAATGTTATAATAATTTATCAGTTTTACAATAATTGTATAAATACAATTATAAAATTGTTTAATTTTATTGTAGATGAGCTTATTTTTAATTTTTCCCCAAAAAATTTATTATAAATAATTAATAAATAAATAAATAAATAATTTCAATAATACATACAAATAAAGCAAAAAGTAACATTTCATACATATTTTCTATACAGTACAAATTCTTAATGTAAATAGCATACACGTCTGTTTGCTTTTATTGCATATATTTTATTAACTAATTCTGAATTGAATGTGCTTATTTTTTATTATTTATAAAGTGTTTTTTTGTTTTTTTAATTATTATAAATTATACAATTATTATAAAACTTTTTTATTTTATTGTAGATGAGCTTATTTTTCATTATATTTTTTTTTTCCAAAATGTCAGGGTTTTTTTTTTTTTCAATTATTACAAAAAAGCAAACAGAATATAGCATTTCACTCTAATTTTATGTACAAATATGAATTATTACACTTGCTATTCAGTATATTTCTTGAAAGCTTAAAACCATTACTTGAGTATTTGGAGGTTCTACATGTAAATAATTTCACTCTTGCCATGTTTCTCACACAAACAGTACACACACACTCCATTCAAGTTCATTTTTATGGAATACATTTCATTTTATGATTTTGCACATCATTTTTCATATCCGTGAAGGTTGAGGGGATCGACACCAACTTTCCCATATTTTCCCCAGTTTGTGGGACCGTAAAAGGCTACAACGAATCAACACTAATAGTGTTTGTGTATATGGCGTGGGGTGAGATCACCCTGCCTTGTCTCTGGGCTTGACAGAGTGCCTTTCCTCTGAACGCCGCTCGTTAAATGCGGGATCTCTCACCGCAATATGAGATTGGCTTTCACACTGGGCTTCTTTGTACGGCTGACAACTGTTGGTGCTATATGTCGCACCTTTGGCCCCTGGACCTCCTTCATTCGAACCTTTTTTCAGCGAGTAATATTTAAACCCCCACTGCTACCTCTAAATCATTAGCCTTGGCTGCGGCCACCTATTTCTCTCCCTGACAGTGTGATAAACACACAGCCGAGCCACCGTGCCACGGCTCGCAACCGCGCGACACACGTCAGGTGCAGCCGACTTAATGAGGCCTGTCTAGATTGTAGAGCTTGATATATTTAATTGAATTAACTGTTCGCATGGAACTAGTTTTTAAACAACTCTCATTCGGTTTACATTAAAAAGGAAACCACAGTTTACCTGTGATTTATACGACCCAATCTATAACAGTCAGCGAAATTAGCAAAATTGGAAACTGTAAATTTGTTCATTATCGTGTCCTTGGCTCTTACTGGAAAAGAACATGTTGCGCTTATTCCTTCATCTATAGATGTTTATAAGTAATGTATGTCTAAATGTGCAATTGTGGTAATTCGTTCACATTTTAAGGAAACCTGGCCGCGGGACTTGTTTGGATAGTCTTGCCATGGACGCCCCAGTGCTTCTTATTTATGTCTTTGCTCATTTTGGTGCGCAGTATTTCATTCACGCAACCGCCAACTATTTTCCAGTCGGCACTTCCATAATTCTTGCCGTTATGAAAGATTTTTAATTAAAACTAAGATGGTTGGCTGAACCGTGCAGAGGTCACAACATAGTTTTTCAGCAGAAGCGGGTCCAGAGCCTCCGTCTGTCCTCATATTTAGTCATATTTCGCTATTTAAAAGACTCTGAGTTAAATTGAAAATACAGCGATTATCAACAGCAATGGATCAGTGCGGCTGCGGGACACTTGGATTGCCTCTTGGACTCTATATTATCCTTTATTGGTTGTCATCTGTTCTGGTTTAATGTGATATATCGCGGCTCTAGGCCCCTTGTGTTTGACACGTAAGAGTTTTATTTATCCTCAACCTTTGACGCCAGATCAAGAAACACAGCTGAACGTTCAGTTATTCCAGCTAAAATATCACACAGCTTGTTGGAGTCATGGCCTAGTGGTTGGCACACAAGTGCTCATATGGGACAAGCGGATTTAAGGCCAGACATGTATTGTGTATCTCTAATGTCTCTATATTTTTTTATTTTTGAAGGGAATAGGCCCACATAGAATTTGGAAATGCAGAATTTAAATTCAAAGTTTCAACATAGAAGGCTCTAAAGTTCTTTGGCTTGTTAAATCAATCTTATTATTATTATTATTATTATTATTATTATTACCATGTTTCATAAAAAAAAAATTCCCCTCAAAATCAGCATAAAGATTCCATAAAAACATTCACAGATTCCATATGAATCTTTGAACCAAACTGCTAAAACGACACTGTTATTTAACACAAACTACTGATCAAAAGTTTGGGGTCAGTAAGATATATTTTTAAAGAAATTAATCAATTAAGTGGCTTAAAGTAATTTAAAGATTAAGTAAATATAATAGAATACTATAGTATTATTTAATATGTGTGTAATATTTTTATTCCATTTATTATAAAAATCTAAAATGTTTATATTATACAATTATTTAATTTATATATATTTTTTTTAAATATTTCTTTTGTTTTTCTGGAATATAGAATATAAAATAAAAAGTATATACACATTAAACATTTAAAATGACTTGTATTAAAATAAAAAGGCATATACACACACATTAAACACTGAAATAAATATTTCTTTGATATGTAATATCTACTTAATATTTGTAAATATATTTTTTTTATATTATATTTTGGTAACACTTTATTTTAGGGTCTCTTAACTAGTTGCTAATTAGCATGCATATTACTAGAATATTATCCATTTATTAGTAGTAATTAAGCACATATTAATGACTTATTCTACATGACCTTATTCTACATCCCTAATCCGACCCAATACCTAAATACGGAGACTAGGGTTGGCCACATCACTCATAACCGTTACTTCTGTCTCTCTTTTTTTTTCTTGACAAGAAGTGCATTTATTCAGTCACAAATCGTATTTACGATCACATCAAGCAGGAGACGTTTCAGACGCTCGCTTCAACTTCACTTCAGCGTCGAGTCACTGTACTGTGCTCGCAGCGCGTGCTCTTCAATACATGCACAAAGGTCACAGCACGTGCATAGCCTGTATCATTTCATATCAAATCGCAAAAGAAACTACGAGCATGCAATGTCGTGATCAGTTAAGTCATGAAGTTACCAAAAAGGCGATTAAAGCAGTCATAAAACTGTGCATGCATGTAATGTTATGTATGAGTTATAGGAACATGTCTCTGAAATGGTTTTCCTAACTGTCCTGGAGCGTCTTAGCATCGTCTCCCTCATCTAACAGACGCGATTCAACTCGTCAGCTGAAATGGGTCAGAAAAGGTAAATAGAGTTGAGAGAAAAGACGATGCGTGTCAGATCCGCTTCATGTTCAGCAGCGGCAGCTCTTAAAGAAATAGCAGCTGGTTATAAGGTTGTTTTGGCTGCTGTGATTCTGTTCATCAAGAACAAAAGAAAAAACAGGAAATCAATAACTTTTGTAGTTTTAAGGATTCATCTGTATTTAGTTTAGAATTTAGTGTTTGATAACTTTATTCAATTTCTGTATATTTCTGCTGAGGGGCACAGGTAGATAAATATGACATATTATAATGGGTTTATGTGAAGAGTGTTTTGTTTTAAGTTCACTTTAATTAGAAGTTATTTTTAAAGTCTAATAAATGTTGATTAGCCTGACTGACGTCAGACTTCGTAGTTCCGCTCAATTTCGTTTCGCTTCTGTACTCAGTCTGATATAGCAGACTATCCCAGATTATCTCCGGCTCCGCAGCAGCCGGGCCAATCAACGAACAGAGGGCGTGCTGAGAGCCGTGACGTAGACACTAAGCGCCGAGTTTAAGATTGAGGAAATCTAAAACGACAGCGGACATGGAGACACAGGATGCTATTCTCATATTTGTGGAGAATATTCCCGGCATTTGCCAACTGAAGCCCGAACAAGAAGAGTGTTTGGTTCACATTTTGAATGGAGGTGATGTTGTGGCCCTACTCCCGACAGGTTTTGGGAAAAGTTTAATTGATCAACTGTTACCGATCGTCAGCGAGAAACTGAGGAGGCCAAAGTCAGGCAAGGCAATAATTGTGGATGCGTTGATTTACTTCACATAATCTGCAAAAGTCGTTCACAGCCATCTTCACTCCAGTATTTCGCTCGATGGTTTTGTTTTCGCTGCATACCTGTGTTTACAGCAGAAGTTCGAGGCGGCTGAGCCGGCGAATAACATGCGTCATAACACGCCGTTATATGATTGGCTTACGGGTACACCAATGATTTTAAACTTCAGACAAGCGCCCGCCCACGAGAAAGAAAACGCTTGTCAATTACGCCTTCCAGACTCTGTCTACGAAGCAAAGCGAAGTAGCAGAGTTTAGTATTACCAGGCTAAATGTTGATAGCTCTTAATTATAATGTAAAGTTGAAAGGCTATGGTCAGTGGTTAAATATTAGGAGGAAACATTTTTATAGAGAAATCAGTATTACTTGGTATCAGTGATACTGGCCTTCAGTCATAAAAATAAAAGATGCCATTAAACAAATATTAAAAGTAAATTTGAAGATTGATTGTGAAATTATTGCAATATAAAAGTTTATTTAAAAACTTTAATGTTAAGTGGTATTAATCGCGATTAATTTCAGAAAAATGTGCGATTTTAGTTTTTTTTTTTTTTTTTAATCAATTGACAGCATATGTATGTATTATATAACCTAATATCTATTTTACTAGAATATTATTCAAATAAAAAGGATGTACACAGATTAAGCATATACAGGCTTTGTTAAATATATAATGTGTGTATAGTTTTTATTATAATATTCTAGAAAGATGATATAAAAAGTGAAATTGTAATATAAATAACTAACTTTGTAACATAACAAATAACTTAAAATAATAAAACTATACATATTAAATTTATTAAATATTTTATTTTATTATTGTTGTTGTTATATTTGTATATTAACCAGTCCTTTCCTTTAGTGTTCTGATTAACACAAATTTTTTTTTTTTTTTTTTTAAACAACAAAGATATCATGCCAAATGACGCATCCAAGGTTAGAATTTAATCCTGCAAGAGATGCACAGGTCAAGTGTTTTTTTTGTTGTTGTTGTTTTGTCTGTGTGTGTGTGTGTGTGTGTGTGTGTGTGTGTGTGTGTGTGTGTGTGTGTGTGTCTGTGTGGGTTGCTGGTTAGTTACCTTATACCTCTTGTCTTTACATTGTACCTGAATGACAAACAGCTGTCCGTTTCACATTGGGGAAAGCCATCTTTTGCCGGCTCTTTTGTGTCACACAAAAGAGTGGAGGATGGGGACGTGTATCAGTGTGACAGTGAGAGCTTCATCACGGCCCCTGAGCAGCGGCGGAGGTGTGATGTTTTGAGTGGTCTCTCATTACGCCCCACAGAAAGCACTGTGGGTTTTTGGGTGTTCAAGCCCACAGGCTGGTCTCTCTCACTTTTTATATCCCACTCGCACGCCTCCTATTATCACCGTGTGCAAGTGGACACCTGTCCATCACCTGTCCGTCCATGAATTTGATAGGTCGTCATATGCCATATTGTCCTCTTTCTATAGCATCAATTTTTTATGCTTTTCTGAGGAAAGAATCACTATTAAATATTGCTTACACTTGGAGTTTAAGCAATCCAACTATTTCCATCTGGCAAAAAATTCTCACAGACTTGAGTCATTTAGATATTCTAAATATGAAAAATACTTTCTACATTTCATATGTACTAAACGGGGTCTTAAAAAGTCTTAATTTGCCATTCCACATATAAAAGCTTTTAAATCAGATAAAATAGTCTTAAATTCATAAAGTCATGGCATTAAATGTTGCATGCACTGCAAAAAAAACCTCTTTCTCTGTATTTTTGTCTTGATTTTTTTTTTTTTTTTCTTTTTTAAATACAAATATCTAAACATCCTTAAATCAAGATAAATTTATTTGAGGTCCAAAATGAAGAAATGAAGTCTAGTTAAACAAAATTAAATAAGTTTAAATATCTGTCAGAGGAGTATGAAAATGCGTTTCCCTTCATTTTGATCAGTTCTACAGGAAACAAGACTTCTTATGACAATTTATTGTCAAGTAAATGTATCTTGATTTTAAGTCTTTAGACATTCGAACTGAAAAACAAGACAAAATATTGAAGAAAATGAATGTTTTCAAGTGCAACCAGACTGTAAACGTTATTTCCACATTTTAGTGTTTGTGAGCAGAGCTGTTCAAGCCTTAAGCATTTTTTGTAAAATAAATTAAAAGTTAATAAAGAGATCTGTTGGAGGTTGCAACCATATTGACATATTCAATTTTTTCCCCAAAATTTTAATTTCTTGGTCTTAAGAAGTCTTAAAATCACTTTCACGTTTTTAAAACCCCCTGTTTAAAAAATAAATAAAAAGTGTAGATTAATATTTAGTTCAGGTATGTTTTTATTTGTCGGCGTAGATGCAGAGCAGTGGTTTTATGATATGATTTTCTTAAATTAAATTCTATTTGAGTCTGAAACTGTCGAAGCGATTGACTTGCCATAACTGTTTTCCATTCCTCAGTTCACTCGCACATTACGAGCTTAGCTCCGGCCCTGATCTCCTCACAGATCTGTTTTTGTGGTGCTCTCCTCTCCTCTCCTCCAAACCCCTCTTTATAATCTCAAGATGGTGCACGTCTTTGAGGTGTTACAGAAACAATCCCATTAAGTGAACGGCAGGCGAACTAGATCGCCTTTCAGAGAGATTACTCAACAGATGCCTCTCTGGCCACAGGGAGGCAATGGTTATGACTGCAGGGCTCGACTCCTCTTCCCGAGGGACTCGGGGTGGAAGCCCCGTCCAGCACACACACACACAATAACTCGTCCACTTGAAACACTATATGATGCAAATGTACAGATTTCAAACGGAGGTCCATGAGGCAATTTGTCACATTTGTCTCAGAGTAATTCATTAAGGACAGGTGTTAAGCATTGGAGGCTGTGGTCGTTAAAACTTTGTTATTGTTCAACCTTAAAGGGATACTCCACCCCAAAATGAAAATTTTGTCATTAATCACTTTACCCCAATGTCGTTCCAAACCCATAAAAGCTTCTTTCGTCTTCCGAACTCAATTTAAGATATTTTAGATGAAAACCGGGAGGTTTGTGACTGTCCCATTAACTGCCAAGTAAATAACACAGTCAAGGCCCAGAAAAGTATAAAAAACATCGCCAAAATAGTCCATCTGCCATCAGTGGTTCAATCTGAATTTTATGAAGCGACGAGAATACTTTTTGTACGCAAAGAAAATGAAACTTATGACATTTATTCAACAATTCGTCTCCTCTCTGTCTCTCTGTGTCAGCGTAGCGCCATTTTGTAGAGCGTCCGATGGATGTAAAGTGTGTACGCTATTCTCTGTCATCAGTAATGCATGGATACACTGTTTCTGTTTCTTTAAATCCCTAAATATTGAGTACATAACTCATCCCTCACCCTTGGCTCTGAGCATAAATAATACTGATCTAACAGAGATAATAAAACAGGTGAAACGTTCCATAGCCTTTTATCTTAAAGGGTTAGTTCACCCAAAAATGAAAATTCTGAGGCATTACTCACCCTCATGTCGTTCCAAACCCGTAAGACCTCAGTTCATCTTCAGAACACAAATTAAGATATTTTTGATGAAATCCGAGAGCTTTCTGACCCTGCATAGACAGCAACACAACTACCACGTTCAAGGCCCAGAAAGGTAGTAAGGACATTGTAAAAACTGTCCATGTGACTTCAGGGGTTCAACTGTAATTTTACGAAGCTACGCGAATACTTTTTGTGTGCAAAGAAAACAAAAATAACGATTTTGACAGAATGGCTTTCTGGGATCATTTACTCACAAATCATCATTTACTCAGTCTCGCTATTAACAAACCATTAACTACGACTTTTGCCACAAACTCTTAATTTGCTGTTTATTAATAGTTAGTAAGGGAGTTTTTATATTTAGGTATTGGTAGGATTAGGGATGTAGAATATGTTCATGCAGCTTCATAAGTACTAATAAACAGCCGATATGTTAATAATAGGCATGTTAATAAGCAACTAGTTAATAGTGAGAATTGTTCCCTATACTAAAGTGTTTCCGTTATTGCTTTAATCTGACTAAAATCAAACCTTTAAATTGCCAGCAAATGCTCTTTGTGACTGGATTTAATATGGAAAGCTCTGAAAAGATTCTTCTACCATCATCAGGGCAGTACACTCAAGATACCATTGATTCTGACAAGTGGTCTTCATTTGTAAATATAACTTGAAATGAGAACAAATGTGACGCTAGACCACAAAACCAGTCATATGGGTCAAATTTTTTTAAATTGACATTTATAATGAATAAATAAGCCTTCTATTGATGTATGGTTTGTTAGGATAGGACAATATTTGGCTGGGAATCTGAGGGTGCAAAAAAATCAAAATATTGCCTTTTAAAGCGGAAGTTCTTAGCAATGCATATTACTAATCCAAAATTAATTTTTGATATATTTACGGTAGGAAATTTACAAAATATCTTCATGGAACATGTTCTTTACTTGATATCCTAATGATTTTTGGCATAAAAGAAAAATCGATAATTTTGACCCATACAATGTATTGTTGGCTATTGCTACAAATATACCCCAGCAACTTAAGACTGGTTTTGTGCTCCAGGGTCACAAATAGTTGCCTCATCTAGTTACTGAAGTCATACTAAACCTCCAGAATCAACCTAGTAGGTTTTTGGCCCCCATCCTCCGTTAGCATACAGCCTCTGAGGTATCGACTCAGAGTGGGATCTCTTATCTATCTCACCCGCTGCTCCCATCCTCCGAGGTGCCGGATGACAGGATAATTGGATAATTGCTTTCTGGCACATGCATCACGTCGTCCGAAATTGAGTTACATCCGTCTTTCTTCCCATGGAAATATCGGCATCATCAGAAAGAGACGGAAAGCTATACCTCTCTCCCCCCTCAGCACTTCCGCCGCTTTAATGCCACCAGCGAGCCGAGGAGATGCCTTCATAATTGCGAAGCACAATGCCTGAGCCGGGAGGACTCTACATGCCACACAAAGAGCTTTACACCTGGTCTTTCAATGAAGGCGCTCCGCTTTACATCCTAGTGTGGGAGTTGAAGCCCAGCCTTTGGACATGTGCTTGGTGGAATTGGCGGTTTGATGTTCGATCTCCTCTCTTGTCGCTCTGTTTTGTCACACCCATCTGTCATCATTCTATTGTCCTGTAGGGACTTTTCTGGATGCGCATGGCTTTGAACTGAGAGCTCTCTCTGTGGAGCTGTAAAGAATCTAATGTGCATTTTTTGCCAAATATGGGCTGGTTAAAGGAAGGTTTCACTCTGGTATCACCTACAACTTTCTAATTAAGCCATCTCATTTTAACTTCCTTAGTTTAATACTTGTCTTTTATACTAATGCCTTTCTCGTGATTTGAATTCCTGAATGCCTTTCTCACACTCGTTTGCTTCAGTTCGAACTCATTAAAAATGATTTCCTGTAATTGAAATGAAATAAAGCTGAAATAAAATATAAATATTAGATGAAAAACTTAAAAATGTTGCTTTGGAAACTAACTGAAATAAATAGAATAAAATTACTAATTAAGCTTAAATAAAAAAAATAAAAATTAAGCTATATTAAAAAAAAATCTACTAAATGTACTAAATCAAGCTAATTTTAAAATGAAAAAAGAGAATATGAAAATGAATGCTAAATTCAAAATATTAATATGCTATTTAAATAATACTATAATAACACCCATTCAGAAGCTTTGCTATGGAATATTAGCTTTTATAAATGACGTTGCATTATTCATAAAAAATGTTGCATTGTTTATTTTAGTGTATGCATTAAGATCTATGTCTATAAAACATATTTTTGGTCTGCCTGGTTTTTAATGTTATGATTTTTATTAATTTTTATTTTCAGGACAAACTTTTAAGGACTTTGAAAGGTTATAAGTATATTTAAAGAATGTTTTATGGAATAGCATGTACAAAATCTTTTTTTTTTTTCTTTTTTTTTAAGTTATTGAATTTTATAAAATGCTTATTTTTATTATTATATTGTATTTATTATATTATATTGTTGAATATTTAATCTGTTATATGCCTTGTAATAGCCAGTGAAGCTGATATGGCAATAAATTGAAACACAACAACAATCGTCATCAGTTTATTTGAAAAAGTAACAGACGTATTATGATGTAAATAAAAAATTACAAGTAACATCTTATTACATCCAACAAGTAAACTTTGTAACACCTGTTCTTTGTTACATATTACCCCCAACACTGTTTGAAAAACACCTTTCACACCAGTCAAACTCTAATATGAAAGCAATATTTACATTAATTACATTGTCTTTTGTTCTTTTTCGATAGGAACACCTGTCTCAAAAAAAGTACATCGTAGACATTTTGACCGACAGCAGCGTGCCCTCTGACAGTGCGAAAGAGGGAGAAGAGAGGCAGAAAGCTCGGAAAAAGGCCAAGAAACTACGGGCACGCATGAACTCAAGGTGATGTGATCACAGTCTCCTCTCTTTCTTCTGTCTCTGTCTCTCTCTCTCTTCTTCTGTGTGGCTAAAGGGTGGCGTTGCTGCTTGTGAGAGCTTTATGAGTGACAAGGAGATGGAGAGCAGAGGCGATGTGCATCCCGGCTGTCCACACAGCAACACTGATGAGCTTAATTTATGGCCACTCTCTGTGATTGGGGAGGAAAAAGTGAGAATCGATCTGTTAGCCCCCCCCCACTTTCACCTGTTAAGAGCTTTTCTCCTAATTGGTTGCCACCACGCTGCCAAAACTGAAGGCTTCTCTAGTGTACAATAGTATGTTAAAGTATGTGTAAAGCATGCCTGTTTTCCTCTCTTCCAACTATTGATTTTTAAATGAAGTATCAAAGAAAATCAATAGTAATCAACAAATAGGAGCGAACGTGTCTCAGTGTCAGATCCTAGACCTGGGCACTATCAATTTTGCCTCCTGTCACAACTGTTAGCTGTGTGTGTGTGTGTGTGTGTGTATGTGTGTGTGTTGGTGTATGAGAGGTAATGTGGTATGGTTGTTTGTCAGTAATGCTAAAAATGGAATTAACAGCTCCAAAGATGGTTTGTTCAGTGTACAATCCTAAAGACCCTATATAATACTTTATACATCCATGCAAGTTTACATTCAACTGCTAATATTCAGTCCGATTGTGAATTGTAGTGACTTCTGATAGGCGTTCGTTTAATTGCAGCACAATAACTCTTGGGGGTTTATTTATTTATTTATTTTTATATATATAGTTGATGTATAGTATAAATATCTACAAGTTTGTACATAGAATTTCTGTGTTCATAAGTTGCAATGATATTTGACACTGCTACTACAAGATATTTTAATCATATGTAAATGTATACTTTCAAACATAAATCAATCATTGCAATTAAAGAACGTAGAAACTTAACCACAACTAGCAATATTTACAATGTCATTTTGTTATTTTAAGTTGTAGATTTTTCATTCATAACTTGAAGTTACAGTACAACTTACAGAGTAATTATTAACTTATGACAACATTTTTATACAAATTATTATATTTTAATGTAATTTTGTTTTTGATGGTTGAAATTTCAACGTAAGTTGATGAAATTATGTTCATGAGTTATTATGATCCATCCATTCTCCAAACCGCTTGTCCTATGCAGAGTCGCAGAAGTTAAAGTGTAATTTTAGTTTTGGTACGTTATGAAATTTCTGCACTTGTAAGTTTCTCAGCCCTCCCAGTTTGTAATATTTGCTGCTTGGTACATTACCATATAAGTTGTCGTAATTTCAGCATTGACTACATTGACAAAAATAAACATTTTGTGACAATTTATGAATGCCGAAATTTCATTAACCCTCAGTATTATACAATTTCTCTTGAACATGTAATGTTTCTGCTTTCTGAAATTTGTAAAAACATTTCGGCTCTCATAAGTTATATCGAAATTTCAACAAAGTGTGATACTATTATCAAGATTTGATTTTTGTAAGTTGTAATGGCTGCTACATCCCTATTGGTGGCCTTAAAGTAATTGTAATTTGCAGGCTTCCTCTCTCGCATTCTCTCTATGTGATGTCTACTAAGAGTCTCTAAACTTGCAGTGGAGAGGAGACCGGCAGTCTGCCCTGCTTCTGAGCTCATTAATACAGAGGTAGCTCAGAGGGCAGAAAACAGCTCTGAGCTTTGGCTGGGAGAGTGACAACATGAGCCTTCTCTGTTCTCTGTCACTCCTGTGCTGAGCCCTGCAACACTCGCACGGTGAGGGAAAGAGGCTGAGGAGGAAAGAATGAAAGGGAGAGAACAGGCGCTACACGATCATAAATCACGGCCGCCCACAGCCCTGGGTTGCTGAGGTTGGCGGCTCCACCACGGGGTGGAAATGAGCCGTTTTATAGGAGCACAGTGTGGCGTTTGTAAAACGCTAGAGAGCTTTTCTCAGCCCTCCCAGGTTGACCTGTCCCCCAGTGTCATTGTTAAGCCCGCTCAGTCCCCATCACAGCCGTGGCATGGAAAAAGGCTGTTTAATTTCCTTAGCTGGACCCTGATTTATTCTTCAAATATATGGCTTGTTCTTCGTGTGCAAACATGTGTGGTTTTAATTACCATGAAAGTAGCATGTCTGCCCGTGTCAGCATTGGATGTGGTCTTTAAACTTTCAGAGTCTCTCGCTCTTAACTCTTTCCCTCTCTCTCTCTGATGGCCTTTTCTCTTTCGTGTATGATGTTTGGCTGGTTGCATTGCTCGTCTTTTCCCCGGGCTTGAGAACAGTGCGCTCTGTGTGTTGGTCTACCTCAGAGGGGGCGGCACACAAAAGACCCCCTGTTCTGCACTCCCAGAGACCATCGCACATTTACTCACAAATACAGAAAAAAGTTCTCTAGAGGAGAGTCAGTGAGGAAGGTTGGGAAGAGTGGGAGGGAGTAGAGCTGCGAGGAAACACATTATGATCTTGCAATGAGGGCTTCAGTAAACCGAAGCACAGGGTAGGCCAAAATTGTGGGGCCTTAGTCCTGTTTTTTGTTTACTTTTGCCTTTTCAACACATTTAAGTTGCCTAAAGGAGTACCAGTGGCCCTGTCCCGGAAGTACATTCCTTAATCCTTGGGGTCTTCCTTTGGTAACGTAATGCTGGGAAGTTGCCTGCTGTGATTTCTGCACCAGTTCAGGCTCAGCAAAAGGACACATCGAGGGAACATAGTGGGCACAAAGGGGGCACCCCCTGCAGTTTTCTCGAGTCGTCACGTTGGTGACGTAATGTCCCATAGACCGCTGTGTAGTTGTCTGCTGCAAACTGCAGACTCTGAGCATCAAGGGTGTATAGTTGCCAACAAGGGCTCCAAGAAACCACCTCGGTGCGGACACCCAATGCTCTTTGCAAGTTTGCAAGGTTACCAAACGCAGCATCCTTGCTGCTCTCCTCCGAGTCCACGTGTTAGTGTCTCAGTTCAGGCTCTGCAAAAGGACACATTGAGGGAACATAGCGGCCACAAAGGTGGCACTTGAAATCACCATTTTGCAAACTGACAAATGGGACACACCCTATGATATAGTCAGTGTGTCAACGACAAGAAGTCTTCAAGTTCACATCAGGTTTATCCTTTAGAACCTTTCCATCCTTTGAGTCCAAATGTTGGGGACACAACATTGCATAGACTGCTGTGATGTTGTTTGCTATGAATTCTGCACCAGTTCAGGCTCAGAAAAAGGACACATTTGAGGGATCATGGCATCCACAAAGGACTCACTTGTGAACAGCCTTTTTGCAAACTGATGAATTGGATACCCCAAATAGTCAGTGTGGCAAAGACCACAAGTCTTCAAGTTCACATCAAGTGTGGCCTTTGTACCCTTTCGTCCTCCTCAGAGTCCAAATGTTGGTGACATTTAGTGACACTAGTTTTTTGCAGCATTAAGTGCGATCTCTGCCAAAGGCAACATAAAGGACACCTAGTGGTCACAATAACGATTTAAGTTTGTGGGCACCCTTGTGAATCATAAAACACACGGAACACCATACAATCTTGAGAATTTGGGGATACTTGCAAGTTAAGGTTATTAGACGACAAATCCACATCAAGTGTTCCATTTGGAACAGGGCCAAAGTGTCTGAGAATGAGCGGCGACCACTAGACTGCAGCTCCGATAGTTTCAACTTTAAGACACTTGGACCCTGCTTACCTCAGACCTTTATTTACCATCAGGTGCATGTAAATCTTTTTAATCTCAGGATGTATCCAATATTTATTCCACACATAACTCCTTATATACGTTTGTTGAATTTATAGATGGATCCAGCCTCATTCCTCTCGGTGGATATGTTCCACAGGTCACATTTTTCCCTCCCTTTTCCTCGTCCTTTTATTCATCATCAGTCAAATTGTCTTCCATTTGATTGAGAGCCTCTCAAATCCAATATTAAATATTGCACCGCTGCCCAACCAAATGTTCTCTGTAATTGGGAGTGCCGAACGCCTGAGCCTCCCATAGCACATTTAAAACGGATACACTGTATTTGTTTTCTCTTTTTTTTTTTTTTTTATCCGTCGGAAGGCATTGACGGTTTTACAGTTGATTGGGGGAGGGGACCGTCTGCGTCCAGCGTGGGCGGAGGTGAATAGTGGGGCACATCGTGATGAATTGATGATTAGCTCTGCATTGTAGCTTTGTAGCTGCCCCCCCCCACTTATAGCTGGTTACTAATATTTATGGTGCCCGGCCCGTTTAATGGGGCCTGCCGTGTTCGGAGATTGATAGTCCAGCGATTGCCCCTCTGTTTAACCCGTGCAGGCGTAAAGCTGTCAAAGAGGAATATTGTAATCTGGAGGATGAGGACGAGGCCAGGTGCGGTTCACAATCTTTCTCTGAGCGCACCACTGCTCAAATCTTGAGGATTGGCGAGCATTGTTTCACTCATACAAAACAGAGCACATTGGAATCACTGTTCAGTTTTTGTAAAGCATGCTATGCTACTGTCACTCAAAAGAAGGCGGAGTTAAACATAACTGTGTTAATAGTCGAGTTATTGTTAAGTATCTTAATAGTCAAGGCTTAGGGTTAAAGGATCATCGCATAGCCCTGTTGAATCTCCAAAGTCTCCTGTCCTTTGTGACACCATAAAATCATTTGAAGTCACTATTCAAATGAGCATGTATTTAGTGTGATTTATTGCTTCCTACAAATCAGTAATAGAAGTGTATCCACCTCAACCCAACATCTACCAAAAAATTCAATTTCCACTCTTCATTCGTTCATTCATTCATTGTATTTATCAGTCATTTTATTTATCATTCATTCATTTAATCATTCATTCTATTATTTAGTCATTCATTCTATTTTAGTTATTTATTCATTTATTTTATTATTTAGTCATTTACTTGTTCGTTCGTTCATTCATTCTATTACTAATTAGTTATTCATTCTATTTAATATTATTTAGTCATTTTATTATATTCAATTAATTTAAAATTCAATTTACCAAATGACCTGCTGTGAACAACATTCTTGTTATTATGCATAGAATTCCCTGCCCCAGTGGAGAAATTAGAATTTTAATAACAGGTTATAGTTCTTTAAACAGTCTAAATATATGGAGCTTCCTTAAGACCGAAAAGTTTTTGAAAATGTTGATTTGAAAATTACATTTGTTTCTTTTTTCGCAACGTATAAGAACACCATTTGGGTCAAACCAAAATCACTTAGGAATTTCAACTCAAATCAAGATTAAACTATTAAGTCTTGTGACCACTCTGCTCTCTGACGTTGTCTTCCGGAAAGAGATGTTTGAGTTTATCAGCCCCTGAACATCCATCCATCAAGGTTTTTTTTTTTTTTTTTTCAGGAGCTTATCGATCATCCTTATCTGACGGAATGGGATGTGTGATTGTCAGGAATTTTGCTTGTTGGACCACACCAGCGTGCTGGAGCTGACTGACAGCACACATTATTTTGGTCTGTGACTCTTGAAGGAATGTAGGAGGAGTAATTCACACCCATCAGCCAATCAATCTTATTTATTTTGATTTCTGAACTTAAATAGTGTGGTTATTGGAGAGTTTGGTATTCCCTGCTGTGAAACAGCATCCTCTGCTGTGATACCTCTCTGAAGACTGAGCGTTTGTGACTCGTTCATGCTTGTTAGTTTGTGATTGCTGCTAGTGTGGCCCAAAGACTAAATAAACAGTTTGAGGCTCAGCTTGACCTCTTGACATTTCCTTTGTTCTGCACGTCGTCTTATCTCCTCATGTCTTCTGGCTGACAGCCATCGGACTCCTCTCTTTCTCTCTGTCTATCTTTTTCTCTATTTTTCCGTCTCTTTCTGACAGACTTGTTTGTCTTTCTTTTTCAGGGCTAAGGAGTATGAGACATGCATGGAAGCCAAGACCCAGACCCCCGACTCTCCTTACAAGGCAAAGTAAGCTCCCCGCTCCACTTTTAAGGATCATATACCCAAGCTGAGGACTTCTACTGAGTACTCATGTCTTAATGCTGTCTTTTTAAATCCAAGCTTCAGAAATTATGCCAGCACTGGGCTTTCCATAATCAAACTTTTTATAGTTTTGCCCATTAGATGCAATGCAATGCAATACTGATATCTAAGCGGTGTTGTCACAGATCTCATCTTAGTCTATAATTCTTTTGCTTTGTGTGGATCAAGTTTGCGCTCTTGCACAATGATAATAAAACATGAAATCACGTACACCTGTGTGGCATTCCAGCAGTCCCTGAAAAGGGCATAATATTTTATTATTTAAAATTTATTTAAAAAAAAAAAATGCAGAAAATTTCTGAAAGGAGTATGGTTATAGATAAACCAGAGTAAGATATTGTGTATATAATTAGGTGAAACTTGCAGGTTCAGTGTTATTATTAAAGTGCTCCTATTATGGATTTTTGAAAATGACCTTTCATGCCGTGTGTAGCACAGCTGAAGTGAATGAAAACATCCTGCAAAGTTTTAAATCTGAAAGTGCACCGTGTATAAAGTTATTGTCTCTCAAGGGAAAGTGTCGACTCTAAATCATTGAAAAGAGTCGTTTTTAAAACAAATCCCAAGCGGTTTCATGTTGGCATCAACATGAAACATTAGCATATTGCCCGCCCACTTGTTGGTCTTTTCCAGTTGGTTTGAATGAAAGTGCATATTCAGTCTTGGCCACTAGGTGCCACTTTTGGAGCAGTAGAGATAGCAGTTTCCCCGGTAACGCTGTACACAAAGCAGCACTGTGCTTACAAATGCTGCTTTATCAAGCATTACAGGCATGATGAAATAAAAATGAGGCCAATTGGACCAATCATTGCAGATTAGCGTCACACAAAGGAGGGGTTTGGTAAAATGAATCGTTGAGCGAATTGTTTTGGGAGTCATTGAGCAAGTAAGGTAAAAAATAAATGCATATTTTAAGACAATGAAAGAGTGGTAACACTTTACAATAAGGTTCATTAGTTAAACATTAGTTCATGTATTAACTAACATGAACTAACCATGAGCAATACATTTGTTACTGTATTTACTAATCTTCGCTAACGTTAGTTAATAAAAATACAGATGTTCATTGTTAGTTCACAGCGCATTAACTAATGTTAACAAGATTTTAATAATGTATTAGTAAATGTTGAAATTAACATTAACAAAGGTTAATTAACTAATAATAAACTGCACTTATACAGCGTTTATGTTAACTAATGTAGTTAACTAATGAAACTTATTGTAAAGTGTTACCGAGTTTTTTTACCTTGCATGCATGTCAACTTGTTGTTGGGGACTCCCAAAACCAAAATATGAACCTTTCATTACCCATACTAGGGGCACTATTTTTAAATAAATTTTAAATGTAACTAATTAAAATATTTTTTTCATTAATTGAAAGAACGCTGAAATAAAAATATAAACTTATTGGATGAAAGACTTACTAAAATTCCTTAGTAAACTAGCTAAAATTACTAAAACTAAAACTGAAATAAAACCAAATTTTACTAAAATTTAAAATGAAAACTGAAAATATAAAAAACGTACTGTAATATATTATCAAAATAAAATGACACTTTTCATATTTAATACCAAAATCAAAGGGAGAAAAAAGAAATTGTATTTTGCATAAAGAAAGTTCTGTACATTGGAAAACACTTTTTTTTTCCTGATTGTTTATTTTTAATAGTGTAAAAGGTGTATTTTATGCACGCTTTATGTATTAAATGAATGTCATAAATATTTGACATAATAAATTAATGTCAATAACAAACAAGTATCTTGATCCATACATTTTATATAAATTATATTTTAATGACTAATTATTACAATAATTGTAATGTTATATATTCAAGTAAAATTATTGCATAATGTATTTAATAATGCTAAGTTGTTTTTAAGTTTAAATCAGGATCGTTTAAAGCTAGTACAAAAAATAACAAACAAATACAAACTACCTTGGTATATAAATACCTTACAATTTAAACATTTATTTTCACAATTCAGTAGTAAGAATAAGGTAGCAGAAATGTGGTAAATTGAAAAAAAAAAAAATAATGCAAAAATAAAATAAGGCTGTTTTATAGATAATTATTTTTGGGGGGTTGGTGTGACCTGAACATGTTTTGACGCAGTTGTGTGTTTGTGTGTGTGTCTTTGCTTCCAGGCTTCAGCGTCTGGTGAAGGATCTAGTAAAGCAGCAGCAGGGGCAGGACAGTGGCCAATGGGCCAGTAACAAAGTGTCTGGCCTGGACAGAACTCTGGGAGAAATCTCCCGCATTCTGGAGAAACAGGTTTGTACATATATCTCATTATCTGTCTCTCTGGTCTGTTCTGATGTCCCTGTAGAGGGACATGCCGTCTAAAATTATATTCCCGAAAAGACTCCAGAACTTCAATTTAGAATGTAGTGCTATTTGCTGAACGGAGAAAGCTGGAGATACCAGTAATGACTGAATGGATATATGATGTCTGCTGTTTATCTGTTCATCTTTACTACTGCACAGTCACACCAGGATTCTTCTGGGACAGTAAGCATCTGAGCAGTGTTCAGACCAGTTTATGTCAGTGGCTTGGGGGGTTTATTGTCTGAAGTCTAGTCTATGTGGATTGAATGTGTATTTGTGTGTGTGTGTGTGTGTGTGTGTGTGTGTGTGTGTGAAGGGATTTGACTTGAAGATAAGCCTCCAGGCTGCTCTCAACACCGACTCCCCTGAACCGCCGGCTTTGGCTGCCGTCCTCCCCATCTCGCAGTCTATGCAGAGTATCGCTTTCCATCCCCAACTCTCTGCCCTCGGTTATTTGGTAATGAGGGCCAGGTTAGGTGCTTGTTTTCATTGCTGCAGATGTTATTAATTGGCGGAGATCCCCGTTTGTCAAACAGGCGAACATGTTTCCGAGCGTTTGGCTGGCTACTGTTGTGCATTGTGGCTTTTACACAAAAAAATGTTGGTTTTTCAAAAGTAAACATAATCCAAACGACTTAAGTTATAAAGCAGGGAAGCTTTTGAAGATGCATTTTGGCGATCACTCAAGTTTTTTTTAGTATGCTGCCATAACAGAGCTCTACTAATATCCCACAATTCAGTAAGAGCTGAAAGATTATATCCATCAGTTATGAAAGAGCTGTTGACTTTTGACGTATATGATAATGTTTTAAAAGATAAACTGTTCTGAAATTCAATTCAGCTGTTCATTTAAACAGTTTCTTAATATGGTAATGATGATTAACGATGATTGTTTCACGGATAGCCAAATTTACTCTTGTAATCCATTGGACAGTGTTTGCTAAAACATCGCCTAATGTTATCTTATAATTAGTGAAGTGCCTGAATTTAGTGTTTTTGTATGACAAACCGCATTTTCCAAAGAAACTCATTTGTGGGTTACCTGAACGACTAGTTGACTAATCCGTCTTAACTGGAATCCCTGTATAATTAGACTGGTTTCAGGTTCATTTGACCCCAGTTGAACCTTAGGGGGTGTTTACATAAGACATGTTTTTGCATCCAAAAATGACTAAATAGAATGAAACCGTGCAGGAGACTTGAGACACAATTAAAACTTGGACGCTCGAAACGCCGTGTGTGTGTAGCTGGACACAAAAAGCTATGAGGAGTGACAGCAGTAAAAGGCCCATTCACACCAAGGGCGATTAACTATAATTATAAAGGTTTAACAATCCTTCTAATTCTAAGAGAATAGGGAAGTACACACCACAACTATAACGTTAACGCCACGGAAGAATAAAATCATTGGAATCCAGCTGATGAGCCATTAAAAACATTGACAGCCAATCCACCCGACTGAACTTGAAGCTATAACTGCAGTTCAAACTTATAATAAACCGAATGGTATTGTGCGTTGGTGTAGACACTAATATCTTTATTGATTTAGTTATCTTTATAGTTTTTGTTCTTGCTGTGAACGGGCCTTAAAGGGTTCTTCTGAAGGAATTGCTGTGTAAACTGGTTAAAAGCTAATGCTGTTAAAACAGAATGCAAATTAAAGCACTGCCACTAAAGTTAACAAACACTATAAAACCTAGTCTAGTCGCCTTGACTAATCAACTAGTCAGTATTTGGTCGACCATAATGACCCATCTCTAGTATACCTCTCTAGAAATGGATTGGTGACGTGTCACATTTTGGTAATGAAACGGGACATTTACGGTTTCTGTTCATGCCATTCTGTAATACACTCATCAAATGAAGGGATGTGTGGTTTGGTGGGTGTGTGTTTGTGGGTGGATGGATGGTGCATTGATGGTGTGCCTGTATTGACCAGTGGGAGGAGATGTGGGTTGTTAATGGTCTTTCTGGAGGGAGAGGAGAAAGGTAAGAGAGACAGAAAAGGGTGGTGAAGCTGAGCTAATGGGTGTGGAGGAGGGCTGAGGGAGGGGAGGAGAGCAGATCATAAGCTGCTAGATTGGAGTGAAGGGGATGGAACGATCAGTTAAAATTAACCCAGCAGATTCTTTTAACAACCTGTTTATTATACCTTAAATCTAGCAAGGTATGTCTGAGGTAACTTAACACTTACAATATAACCTACATGCTTCAGATTCCCTTCAACAGATTTTCTCAGATCAGGCCTTGTCATCTCATCACCCTCTCCAGGCCCTGTACTGCTTAGAAGTGTCTCTGAATGACAGCTTCTATCAAGAACATGAGTACATTTCTTGTGTACTGTCCCTAAGGCCTCCTACACAAACTCGTTCTGGAGATTTCCACAGAGACCTTGCTTTAAAGAACTCCCGCCGTCTTTGTTTTTGTAAGTCGCTGGAACGGTGAAGTGCTTGTGGAAATGTCAGCTCCTCAGGCTCTTTCTTGTGGCCTTTTGGGAATAAGACTCTCTCTTAAGAGTACAGTATCTGGACTTCATTTAGACTGTCAGTCACAGCTGTGGATTCCTCAAACCCGGTTCCTGCAGTGTCCAGCTAAGGTCTGCACGCCACCAAACCTGGGCAAGTCTGTGAACCCTAGTTGTCAAGGCAGTTCCGCCTGTAATCCCAGGACAAAGTCAAATAAATACTCGTCTCCCTCTTTATTGGGAGTCTGCGTACACCCCTTCCCCCTCAGCGTCACCTCAAGTCAAGAACGTTTAGATTATTTGACCTAACAAGCATCTCTCATGTCACTGACTCACCTACAGATTTGTTTTTTTTTCTCATAGCCATATCTGATTCAGTCTCCACTTTCTCCACTAATTCCTCGAACAACACCAGACTCTCCGCACCCCTTCTAGCCCCTCAAGCAGTGTGGCCTCCCCCACTCCTAGTTCCTCATGCTGACTTTGCTTGGGCACAGTCTCCGACCTTTGCCCGCCTCTCCCTCTGAGCCCTTTAATGGTTTATTTTGTGTCAAACCAGGTTTCAGTTTGTCTCCGGGAGAACTGGCTGATCGAAGAGTCTTTTTTCCCTTCTTGTCGGTCAGGAATATTCAGGGGAGTTTCTTGTTCCTCTGATCTGCGCTCTCTTACCTTAGCGGAATGAGCTCACGTATTTACATTCTGCCAGGGAGTGTTTGTCACTGCTTTCAAATAAAGAACAGGCCAAGATCGACTGCCTTTATGACACTTGAGGGACTGTCAGGAACATTCTGGGTCTGCTGGGCCAGCCAGTATTTACATTTTCATTTGCCAGCTGTCAGGGGTTGGCTCCCCTTGGTGGCCAACTGGTGGCTAGCTGTACCTGATCAAGAGGCCCAAGGCTGTGGAAAGAGGCGCCAAGGGGCCCTTCCAGCATTGTACTTGCCCTCAATCCATGTTTGATGACCTGGGGTGGGGAAAGGATCTAGCAAATGTTGGCGGAAGCCTTGGTTGAGAATAGAGAAGAACACTAGTGATTGAATATGTCAGTGTTGCTTGAAGATTATTAAGCAAGAGGTGAAGTCTGCTGTCCAATCCAATAGGTAGCCAAGCTTTGACCTCCTGCCATATGTTTGATTAATTCCCAGATTGTATATAGCAGTGGTTCCCAACCTTGATACTGGACTACTCCCATCATGTGCCCTTTAGATGTCTCCCTAATCAAACACACCTAATTCAACTCATTAGAAGAAAATCCTAGACAAGAAATAGGTGTGTAAGATAAGGGTGACCTCAAAATGCGGAGTGTTGGGGGTACTCGAGGACCCAACCACTGAGGCCAGTTGCATAAAATTAGCCTCTGTATTAAGACTGTCTCTTTGGAACTAGTCTGACCAGCTAGCAGTTAGGGGGTTAATAAGTCTTGTTTTTCAGATTCAAATTAGAAAATGGAGGTTTATATATTACCAACTTAAAAAAAAATATATTACCAATCTTAAAGAAGAAAATTAGACTTGTAAGGCTAGTCTAGCATTTTATGCAACCAACCTCTGGTCTTTTGTGTTAATTTATAAACGTTCATGACATTCAAAACAAAAACCCATACTTCAAGTGTATTTTCAAATCTTGCATGTTTCTTTTTTTTTTCTTCGTCCTCAAAAACCAACCGATAAGAGAACAAATTGTAGTTGTTGGTTTTAGGATCATTGAAATGCATGACAAGAACTACATTTTTCAACAAGCCTCTTCATAAAGATGTGTGAGGTGATTGGGTGTTGCCTCACTGCTGCTGAGGGACAGGTCGAGCTTTAGGAATTAGCTAGTTAGTTTTAAAAAAAAACATGGACATAGTTTTACATTCCTTCACCATGTGCTGTCAGTAAGGTAATTTTCAATCCCTAATTGCCTAGTAATTCTTTTGTTCCACTTGGCTGTTGCTTGTGACTGTAAGAGAGTAGAGGATTCATGTTTCCCCTCAGGTGCATGTTTGAAGGGGCATGAAGACAGCTATTAGAAGAGTCAGAAATCCATGGTGGAAAGAATTGCCCTTGGGTGGCTGATTTTTGGATATCAGCTTGATATTTGAACTAATAATGCTGTGTAGTTTTCCATGTTCTTGGTCAGGGGTTAAAAGAAGCACACCATGAGTGAAACTTGGCAGTTTGTATACTTCAGAGTTAAAGGTTTATGATTCTGGCATGCACAGAATTTCTTGCTGATTTTGGGTTGTGTAGCATGTACTGTGATTCCAGTTTGTAACTGACATACACTCTTCAAAATTCCCAAGGTTCCTTTTGATAATCTTCACTTGTTTCAATGAACAGTTGGTTTCTATTGTTATCCTAAAACTGAACACTTCCTCCTAAATTGTTGCTCCCGCAAATTATCTTCCAGTGTGTACTTAAATGTGTTATTAAACCTTGTAAAATCCAACTTATTGCTTTACTCTCTGCAATGCTCTTGATGTGGTTTACAGCTCTTTTCCTTTCTTATGTCAGCACAGGCCTCTTCACTAAATGGGAACAGTGTTTATGCTGCTTTGTGTATTTCTATACTTCTTGAGAACAAAACACAGACTTGTACCTCGTCTGCATGTCAGCACTCTTATTCATTTGGAGATTTGAAGCTGTCGCTGTAACTGGAAGGGGGCATGTTTACATCAGTGTGCCACTTGCCAAAAGATGGATGGGCCTAAGACGGAACCTTGGTGAACCCCTCCGTCAATGAGCACCCCAGCCAGTTGTTCTCCATCTGTTGCAAGAAGGGGGATGCAGCATTTTAGGAGCGTTCCCCTCCCCCTGACTTTTCATGTCAGCTAATTAGAGTGGTTTGTAGGAGGTGAACACACAGACACATCCAGCCCTCCCTCCCACTTAACGCGTACCCCACACCCGTACCCTTGTCCTGGCCGGCCAGCGGGAAGCGCAGCTGCCTGGCCCTTTGATTAGCCTTGCCTAAAATGGCCACTCTTGTTAGTAATTGGATAAGATTGTTCAAGCTGTATAATTTAGATTTACTCTGCACCCTCCCTCCTCTCTAACCATCTGATGTATCTTCAGGTCTTCTGTTTGAATTCCCTATTCCCTATAGTAAATGTAAATGTAGAAAAACGCATTATAGTGTCAGTGGAGTGTTTGTTGAAGGAGGTCAGTACACCAGGCAAATCCAGCAGCACTCTGTGCACAATCAAGGATTAGTACCAGCTTTGCACATCACTTTCAAGCAAGTTTTTTTTGTTGTGTTTTTTTTTTTTGTTTTTTTTTATGACATGCCATGTGATGTTTTGTCATATTACAGTCTGCCTCGATGATTAATGTGATTGTGTAGTATCGTGACCAAGTTCACAAATGAATTCAGAGTGGAGACACCACACAAAGTAGATTTGTTTAACACTGCTGCTGAACTGTTACATACTGCTTTTGAATCGACTTTAGCAAGCATTTGTTTTTATATTCATGAAGAGCTTTGAATATTTAGAGCAGTAGGCCTGATTTTTTTTTTTTTTTTTTTTTCTCTCCTTAAATCTTACTCACTTTTTCTGTGTTGTTTGTAGTGGCATTGAGTTGTTTTGTTCTGTTGCCAGAAAATCGCACGAGTGGAACACAGTGCCTCCTTAGTTATGTAAGATACAAATGGCATGTTAACACATTATTCCTGCTATTGTAGAGGCATGCTGGTCGCAAATAAATAAACATTTGGGTTGCTCGTCTGACGTGGCCTGCTGAAAAGCAGTATCAATGCCAGATGACTATTGAGAATGGGAAGCCCCTGGCAGCATGTTAAAGTTGCATTTTTGGTAACAGAAGTGCACAACAGTATATGTCGTTTAGAAGATTAACTTTAATATTACTGCACAGGCTTTTCAGTTTACTTTAGAATCAGTTTAATCAAATACAGGTATGTTATTTCTCATGTTTTATTTTGCCTGATTGCAGCAGAATAAGAAAGACGTTTATGTATAACTTGTAACGAGACATTTTTATTCTGTTTATAATTGCCACTTGTTTCTAGGGATACTGCATTACTGTACTTAATGCAAATGATCTAAAATATTGTTTGAGTACTGTTGAAATGGAATATTTTTACATTACAGTTCAGAGGCAAAAATTGTCCTTTTCACCCCTTGTAATTTTTTTAATTTATTTTTTTTTTTTTAGTATTGAAGTACTTTTGATTCTTTACACAATAACTTAAATATGTTTCTCCATACTTTTTACAGCTGTCTATTGCCCAAACAAGGCCTTTATCCTTACTTTCCATATTGTATTAATTAGATTCCTTGCTAAGCATGTATTTCGTTAAACTCTTTGTATCTTTCTGCACAATCTAATGTTTATCATCTCATCTTCAAACCCTTTTCTGAACTCCTCCAGATTCCAGATCCTTTGCTCAGCATGGGGATCTGTCAGTAAGCCAGAAGAGGGCAAGGTGAGACACCTCCCTCTGGACTGAGTTCCACACGCCATCACCGTACAGGCCCCAGCTAACCCCTCCAAATGCCTCTTAAATAGGCCACCGTGAGCGGCCAACCCTCCTGCCTCTGGAGCATTTGACAGGGTTGTACTGATGGGTGCGCTGCGAACCCACTTGATTTACTGTTGCGACCTGCGTTCGTCCTCACGCTATAGGCAGCAAGGCTCCATGGCCGTCTTCACCTAGCTGTCAGTGAGCTTTTCTTAATCCCAGCCGCTGTTCAAGCGTGCTCCACCTTTGGTGTATCTGACAACAAGCTTGTTCCAATCTCTTAACCCTGGCAAAGGTTCAGCCTTCTCTTTGCCACCGGATCTCCAGGAATGAGTCTTTGGCGGCACTTGTGATTGACAAGAGAGGAGCTTATATGTAATTTTGCAAAGCGCTTCCTCTGTTTGCTGCTCAATATGTTCAGGCTTGTTGGCAGCCCCCGCCATCCCCTGAACAAAAACATCTTGAAGTGCCTGACTTTGAGTGCCTTCACATAGCATACGAGAATCTGACCTCATTATATGGAGTAGGTGCAACGTTCTCTGTTCTCTTCTTCTCTTCTTCTCTTCTTTGCTCTTCGATCCTGCAAATAAATGACTCAACTGCTGTCACTTTCAAATTCAGAGTTGTTGATTTATGTGTCATTTTGTAGCAAGATTAGGGTCGAACTCATCGCCAACCTCTGAGGCGCTTACTTCCTTTTCTCAAAGTAAGGGAGCTGGGGAATTTGGACTCTTAAACCATATGACTCATTTAAAGGGGTTCCACTTTGAACTTTAAAGAATTTTATGATGCAAGTAAAAATGTACCATCTGTAAACAGTTTGATTTGAGAAGCACGTCAGTTAAATGACTGTTTTACGTCTCTTCTTACTCAAAGACGCTCATTCGCTCCGTATGAGTTTCAGGCACAGTTTGGTTGACCCTCCTCTTAAAAGTTTTATGGCTGGTATCTATGATAACCAACAACTGAAGGTTGCATTTGAACCTTGACAATTAGAAAATCCTGAAATAACTTCAAATGCATGCAGGTCAATGACGTGATGCTCATATTTTGTCATACGGTGTCTGTTAATGTTTTGAAAATGTTAAAGGTGCCATAGAATGCTATTTTAAATTGTTCTCTGATATCTACATAGAAGGTACAGTGGTGTGAAAAAGTGTTGGCCCCCTTCCTGATTTTTAATTTTGTTGCATGTTTGTCACACTTTAATGTTTCAGATCAAACAAATTTAAATATTAAATCAAAGATAACACGAGTAAATACAACATACAGTTTTTAAATTAAGTTTATTATTATGAAGGGAAAACAAAATCCAAACCCACATGGCCCTGAGTGAAAAAGTGCTTGCCCCCTAAATCTAATAACTGGTCGTGCCACCCTTTGCAGCAACAACTGCAATCAAGCGTTTGCGATAATTGGCAATGAGTCTTTCACATCGCTGTGGAGAAATTTTGGCCCACACTTCTTTGCAGAATTGTTTTAATTCAGCCACATTGGAGGGTTTTCTAGCATGAATGGACTGTTTAAGGTAATGCCACAGCATTTCAATTGGATTTAAGTCCAGACTTTGATTTGACCACTCCAAAACCTTCATTTTGTTTTTCTTGAGACATTCAGAGGTGGACTTGCTGCTGTGTTTGGAATCATTGTCTTGCTGCATAACCCAAGTGCACTTGAGCTTGAGGTCACAAACTGATGGCTGGACATTTTCCTTCAGGATTTTCTGATAGAGTGCAGAATTATGTTCCATCAATTATGGCAAGTCATCCAGGTCCTGAAGCTGCAAAGCAGCCTCAGACCATCACACTACCACCACTATGTTTGACTGTTGGTATGATGTTCTTTTTATGAAATGCTGTGTTGGTGTAGATGTAACGGGACACACACCTTCCAAAAAGTTCAACTTTTGTCACATCAGTCCACAGAATATTTGCCCAAAAGTCTTGGGGATAATCAAGATATTTTTTGGCAAATGTGAGATGAGCCTTTGTGTTCTTTTTGGTCAGCAATGGCTTTTTCCTCGGAACTCTCCCATGAATGCTGTTTTTGCCCAGTCTCTTTCTTATTGTTGAATCATGAACACTGACCTTAATTGAGGCAAGTGAGGCCTGCAGCTCTTTAGATGTTGTTCTGGGTTCTTTTATGACCTCCTGGATGAGTCATCGTTGCGCTCTTGGAGTAATTTTGGTAGGCCGGCCACTCCTGGGAAGGTTCACCACTGTTCCAAGTTTTCTCCATTTGTGGATAATGGCTCTGACCATGGTTTGCTGGAGTCCCAAAGCCTTACAAATGGCTTTATAACCCTTTCCAGACTGATACATGTAAACTATTTTGTTTCTCATCTGTTTATGAATTTCGTAAGATCATGGAATGATGTGTTGCTCTTTAAACATGCTTCACTTTGTCAGACAAGTTCTATTTAAGTGATTTCTTGATTCAACAGGTCTGACAGTAATCAGGCCTGGGTTTGGCTTGTGAAATGTAACTCAGCTTTCTAAAATAATGTGGTTAATCACAGTTCTTGCATGATTTAATAGGAGGGGGCAAGCACTTTTTCACACAGGGCCATGTGGGTTTGGATTTTGTTTTCCCTTAATAATAATAAACTTAATTTAAAAACTGCATGTTGTGTTTACTTGTGTTATCTTTGATTTAATATTTAAATTTGTTTGATCTGAAACATTAAAGTGTGACAAACATGCAAAAAAATTAAAAATCAGGAAGGGGGCCAACACTTTTTCACACCACTATATGTGGCTTAGGTAAGGGCAAAAATTCTCCAGAAACGGTTATACATGTCCATTTACAACCCTAGGATTTCTCCCTAGAATGAAATGTCTGTTAGTACCTTATTTGGAAGGGTCATGAATAATAATGTTGAGCTCTGCTCTGATTGGCTGTTTCACAGTGTGGCTCATTTCAGTAGCTCACACAGCAGGAAGAAAACACAGGGAGGAAAATATATTTTTCAATACTTTTTCGCACAGTTATATCGTTGGGTAATTATACTTTAAATAAAATGCGGGCATCAGGGAGCCGCTATTAATATGCTGGGCATTGAAACTGCTTTTGAATGCACGTTCGCTTTTTAGTTTCATTTTCACTTTCGAGATTCACGATCGCAAGTACTCTGTTAATACTATGGTCAGATCAGAATGCTTGTCAGTTGATCAGATGCTTGTCAGTGGTGCTCAGGATCTGTAAATCATTTGCCATCATCCTGAGTCATATTTCCTTAATATGTTTATGTGGTAAGTGAAATCTTATGTACTGGGTACCACAATGTAACGGGGTACTGCTAGCAAGAAGCTAACCATACCACTTTAGTGGCTAGCGTTATTTTATTAGAACGCGTCTTTCCGTGCCTTTCTGAATACAGACACCAACCCATCCCTGCCCTGCACAGCCTGGAACATAACATTTATTTCCATCATCTGCCATTTTCGCTGTTGTCCTTGCTTGTTTCTTCACAATACCTGGAGTATTTCTGATGATTCGGCTGGCGGCTGGACTAGAACATGGGTGGGTATATGCAAATGTTGGGGCGTAGTGATTCTGACTGTTACGTCACAGTCGGTGTTATGTTCGGATTGGCCTATTTTTCAGTAGTCTTTTGTATTCATGAGATTTACATAAGGAGGAAACGGTGGTATTTGAGGCTCACGGTATGTCATTTCCATGTACAGAACTTTTATTATTCAACTATGCCAAGGTAAATACAGTTTTCCATTCTATGGCACCTTTAAAATTTTATTCACACTGTTACTGAATACTTTTTATTTATTTATTTATTTATTTATTTTCAGTGAGCATATTGTTTGACAGTTTTTATATGGAGGGATACAATTGTTCTGATATAATAACGAAGAAAAAACTTAAGTAGCTTGGCATAATCTGTTGTTGTTGTTATTATTTGCATGTTTAATATTTGCAAAACCTGTTTGCCAAATTAACGTCATGTGGTGTAACCAACATGCAGAAAAGAAAAAAAAGGAATCAGAAGGAGGACCCTTGCAGGCCCTCATTACTATGTGTCAAGGTCAACAAGTCTCTAGAAATATCAGATAATTTGACCTTTTTATGAAAAGGCAGGGTTAGTTTAGATTGTAAATGGTGTTAGGCAACGATTAATCATGATTAATCACATCCAAAATAAGTTTTTGTTTATATTGTGTGTGTGTGTGTGTGTGTGTATACTGTGTATGTTTTTATGTATATATGAAGACACACATACAATATATATTTAGAAAATATGTGGTGTAACTGTCTTAAAGCAATGATTTATGAATTTAATAATTCATGATACTTGGCAGAAAAAAAAAACATTTTAGTTCGAAAAATATATTAAATTTATATTTATAAATATGTATTTTCAAATGCGTGTTCTCACAAAGAACATATCGCTTTTTACATGGTTGCACCACATGACATTCTTAAAATCATCATATTGAAACTTATTCAAAATGGTATAAGAGTTTTTCAAAATCACTTCATGAATGCAGAGATCACATTCCTAGGAACTTTGTGCATGTATTTTAAAAGTTTATCTTTCTTTCTTTCTTGTCTTTTTTGACTGTCTCAACAGTCTTTGAGTCTTTGACTCATGCATACTGTTGGCTCAGTTGTGAATTTGTGACGTAAAAGGATTTTTTTATTTTTTATTTTTTTTGTCCAGTCTACATTTTGACTCATTCTATGTATTCCCTAAGCACTTCTTTGTCAAACCAGACCACCCCTGCTTTGTGTGCAGATATGCGCGTTTGTTGTCTTGCGTTGGTTTTTGGTTGCTGTGGGGGGGCTGGGAAGGGTTGTTCACTTTTGAGATTTAGCAGGAATTCTTTGGGGATCACTTTGCTTCAAATTTCACTCCAGCTCCCCTCTAGAAATCAGGAGGTGGGCAACGAGAGGATACCACCAATGCCAAAACAATGTGATACTTGAGTCTGCTCGCCTCTCCATGTTTCTGACTGTTTCTCTCTTGTCCCTATCTCTCTCTTTCAGAATAATGCAGATCAGGTAGCGTTTCAGGTAGGAGGGGGTTTGTCTGCACTGGAACAGATCCTACAGGTTGTCACCACGGCCTCCAGTCCCACAGCAGTACCCCGTATTCCTCTCAAGTGAGTACCAAATTAGAAGCTCAGGCTCAACTTCACATAATGTCTTTTTTTGTTTGTTTTTTCAATAGTTTTCAATAGTGCATTGACTGCTCTTGCACGGACACCAATGTTTCAGGAGTTTAAGACATAGAGTGGGACACATGCTTATTCGATAACGGTTTTATTTCCTATTTGGGTTTATTTATATGCTTTATTGGTAACACACTAGAAAAGGGAACACTTATTCACTATTAACTACGACTTTTCCCTCAATAAATTCCTAATTTGCTGCTTATTAATAGTTAGTGCAGTAGTTGTTAAGTTTAGGTATTGGGTAGGTTTAGGGATGCAGAATAAGGCATTAATATGTGCTTAATTAGTCCTAATAAATGCCTTATATTCTAGTAATATGCATGCTAATAAGAAACTGGTTAAGAGACCCTAAAATAAAGTGTTACCGCTTTATTTTTTAAGATTAACTAACTGTGTTTTTCCCAAGGCATTGTTAGATGCCAGTGTTTCCTGTCATAGCTATGCAAAGATTTGATTTCAAAAACAGTATCATACTATATTTAATCTTAATTCGAGTGATGAAGGATTTCTGAAGTCTGACAGTATTGCTTTAAATGTTTCAAAATGATTAACAGTTGAAAACATTTGTTAGAAATCTAGAAAAGTAATCTAGAAGTAATCAAGTACAATCAGTTACATTTACTTCAATAACGTAATTGAAATAGTTTAACACACTTTTAAACATTTTCACTGGTTTTATAAAATGGACTCTCATAAATCACGTGATGCAATGCAACTTTTTGTGAATTGTATTAATGCTTCTGCCACTATAATATAATGTCTTAAATTTATCTTCAGTTTCTTACTTTTCCCAGCAAATTTTAATGTGATATATATGCGATTAATTGTGAATAATAGCATATGTTAAAATAGTTGTGTCTTTTCTTTAGTAATCCTATATTTGGCCTTTTCTGTGATGTGATAAATGATGATGAAATTGGCAGGATTGGGATCAGGAAACCGCTAGGCCACAGCTCTAAATTGTTAAATTCTTACATGAACTGTCCTCTTAAACACAAAACACGTTTTATTCTTGCTCACAAACTCAGAAATATTTTGTCATTTTCTGATCATGATTTGTGGCCTCCTTCCAATCCCACAAAGTGACTCCGGCTCAGCTGTGAAGTCATTTCCCTTCTTTCCAGCGCTCTGCATCACAATAAATTTATAATGAATAAGAATGTTCCTTGTTTAGAAAATCAAAAGCATTGCTTTTGAATCATCCATTTTGCACTCTTCCCTTGGCCCCTCACTGGTATACAGAAAGCACATTTGTCCTATCCGTCACTTGGAAATGGGAGTCGGGTTTGAATAGTGGGTCTGGAACTAGTGGCGTTGGCCAGTAGATAACCTCAGAGAGCGGCTATTTTCACTAGAGAGAGCTCCTAATGGACTTCAATAGCCTCTTTGCCTTCCTCATTAGCATTTGCTGTTTTCCAAATCTCCCTTAATGGAGAAATGCTACTTATATTTATAATGCTTTTACAGGCCATCTAGTGTTTATTGATTTTTCTCTCTCATACTCTCACTCTCGTTCTCTGCGCCTCCTTGTCGTTCAGTCATTAATTCCAGAAAATTTGAAGTGGGCCTTAATATTATAATGAATTTTTATGAACTTCAGTTTTTGAAGAGGTTGAAACTGCATTGCATTCGACTCGAGGATTAGTTCACCCAAAAAAATAAAAAAACAAAGTCATTATTTACATGCTAGTGTCACTACAAACCCAAATTTCTTTCTTTAATGGATCGCGAAAGGAGAACATTTGAACAAACGGGTCTGCTCTGTTGTTCCACGCATTTACACTGAATGGGGACTGGAGCTTTAATGTTTAAAAAAATAACACACAAAAGTATTTAATATGACTATTCCAAGTTACCTAAACGAGTATATTTTAGACTTTTTATTTAAAAAAAAAAAAAGACAAAAATTAGATTAGAATGAATTTTTCTTTTGAACGAATCGGTTGATCCGGTTCACAAAACCTGAAAGATTTGTTCACTAATCAGACGGATTCAGTTCTCAAGTTCAGCTGACTGACTTGTTGATCCAGTCATGGCCGTTAACAGCTCACCGGAGGAGAAAATTGTTAGTGAATTATGATTAAACTTCGATCTGTACCTCACATAAAGTTATCATATTTCAAAAGACTTGGAATAGAAAGCATATGGACTACTTCTATGGTTCTTTTGCATCCTTAATGAATTTTGAAAGCTTCAGTCCTCATTGAAAAGACTGAGCAGCACGTTTTTAAAAATCTCTTTTGTGTTCCATGGAAGAAAAAAAACTTATAAGGGTTTGGGGAAAACATGAGGGTGAGTAAATAATGGCAGTTTTTGTTTTTTGTGAACTGTTACTTTAACCTGTGTGTGTGTGTGTGTGTGTGTGTGTGTGTGTGTGTGTTTCTGTGTGTTTCTGTGTGTTTGTGGCATGTTGGGTCAGGCTGTGCAAACACATCCAGCGCTATCCTCCTCTCTTGTTTTGAAAGATCCACTTGACACGCTCAGGAGGAGGTAAAGATCTCTGAGGCATTTCTGTCATTCTCCCACGTCCTGTCCAATCAAATGCTGAAGTGGTCCCTCTTCGAGGATAAAAGAGTCGCCTCACTTTCATGACAAAGGTTCAGCCCTGTCTTGACTTGTTGAAAAGTCCTCTGCCAAGCATGAAGCAAAGTACAATGGTTATCCTTAGATCCAAATGATCAGTGAATAAGTGTTTGACTCTCTAATGTTCCATGCTGTGTTAGTGCAAGCTAAAGCTTTCTTTATATAAAATAATAATTAAAAAAACTATACACTAGGGCTGTGCAATATAGATATGATCATTTTAATTTTACTCATTTTAATCTGTCTCAATAGGTTTCAGCATTCTAAATATCATATTGATATTTATGTATTTGCTTAATATAATTATTAAGAGGGTGTGTTTTTTTTTTAACCAAATCTTAAATGAATCAATTTTTACAAAATAAACTTTTCTTTTATATGCCCCAATATAATAAGCAATGTTGAATTTTAATTTTAAGGAAAATTACATTTATATAAATAATAATAATAATGGTGATAGTAATATATTTTAGATATTAAAATTAAAAAAGTAAATAGTTGTGCTGCTTAATATTTCCCCCTTTTTCCATACTTTTAACAGAAGAGTGTATGTGCAAAAATGGTCAGGACATTTTTAATACTAATATTAATGTAAAGCAATATTAAGGAAGTAATTTTTAGACTAAAATAAAATAAAATAAAATAACTAATAATATACAAAACTTTCTAATTCAGCTGTACACCAATAGGGCTGGGCAATATTCGATATTACTTTAACCTGTCTCAATATGTTTCAGTGTTATATCTTGAGATATATAGATATATATTTGTTTAATATAATTTTAAGGATGTTTTTCTTTGTTTATTTTTAGAAAAAATAAATCATTATGAAATGCTCTTCTCAGTTTTTTTTTTTTGTCACTATATGAACATATTATTTAATGTGTAAATTATTTAAGTATTTGATATTTTCTTTAATATGCCTCAATATAACAGTCAGCAATAAACAGCAATGCTAAGCAGTATATGTACATGAAAATATAATAATAATAATTATATTTAGATTATATTTAGATTTAAAATTAAAATAAATAGTTGTGCTGCTTAGTATTTTCCATGCATATATACATATATACGTTTCTATGAATTTTTAAATGTAATTTTAGTAATATTAATATTAAGTAATCTTTTAATTTGATTTACATTGTAATTTTGTCAATTTAATGGTTAGAACACAACAGGTTTGAGTCAGTATTGCATAATTTATTTTTTTTTCCTACTTTCTTTCTGTGTCCTACATTGTTTCTCCTTCTTTAATCACCTCATCTCTCTTCTTATCACTCTCTCTGTGTCCTGAGGCCATACGGTGCTGAACCTGTGATAACCTTTAAGGGGTCAGATTATTCCTGCATGTTTCCACTAGCTTCTCAAAGACGTGAGTGGAGCTCCAGGTGGCTTGCCCTGGTGTTGATGGCGCTGCCTGGCCGGTCGCTCTGGGATCGGTGGAAAATGTCCAAAAATCATCCACATCGTTGTTAGCAAGTTCTGGGAAATTTCATGAACGAAGAACCGCAAAAAAGCTCTTAAATACCAGACTACTGCAGTTTTGCAAATAATTGATTAAATTTCCACTAAAATTGCAAGCTTAGAGAATTCGCTGGAAGACAATCTGTCTCCATGAATTCTTGTCAGCAGTGACTTTTGCTATGGCACCAGGTGTCTGTGAAGGGCACGGTGCAAGCAAATACGTGCTAATCGTTCCCCCTCATCTGCACGCTATAATGGTTGGCTCAGACGCTAACCCTTACAGCAACGCTAGTTTATCTATTTACTGTAATGCTGCGTATCGATCGCCTCCTTTCAGATAAGCTGAGTGATTTACAAAAAAGAACAACTACGGAGATGCCGTTGTAATATTACCCCCATGGGAGAAGGATTCCATCTTGTTAGCATTACATTAATGGGCTAATTCCACAGTGAGGCTCCGTTAATGTCCCTGTGCAACCCTGCGGCTTGGAGCTGAGTGTTTTGGAGGGAATCGACGGCTAAGAAGGAAATGGGGTCGGATGTCTGGAGCAGGAAGGCCATTTTGTTTGCATGAGTAAACCAAGGATAGTGAGCCGGCCCAGGAAACTCATGGAACAACCTGAACGTTAACCTGCTCTCTAGCTTTTAAATATTACGAGATTTTGACGTAAAAGGGAACATTAAATGGTCAGGTCGGTCAGTGCTTGTGTATTTGATTTATGTTGCAATTTTGCAAGTTTTTTTTTAAATGCAAGTTTTTTTTTAAATTTATATTTTAGAAGTTAAATTATTCAAATAAATTAAAGTGATTTAAGTGTTATTGTAGAAAACTGTTCAATTAGGAAATTGGAGTTCTGTATAACAATCAAGAGTTGTCATATTTGTCAATTAATTCAGTTTAAAATTATGAAGATACATTTACGTTCATAGAACAGAGAAGTGGATTTGAGATTTGGGTCACTATTTTAAGGACTTATCTTTTGATGTGTGCATTTGTTATGAAGGTATGTTTTTAGGCATCAGACTGGTCTATGGTGACATTGCAAACAATGTATTTAGTGACATTTCAACCTTTTAAATTAGTAAAAGATTATGCATTACTCCCAAAATGTAAAGGGAGACCAATCTTAAAACTGCTATTCTCAGCTGCTGCTAGAGCTAGTTGAATGCTCTGTGTTAGTATATGGCATTTGGCTTCCACAATGACTGCTGTTCTAGATTATGGGCAAAAATGAATTGCATTCAGCATTAAGACTCAAACCTCTACTTTTCCAAGACAGCATTTGTCAGGGATTGCTGCTCAGGTTCACTATTGGTAAGAATTTTTATTTACACTCAGACTTAATGGAGCTTTTCAGTCCATCCAGGAAAAGACCAGTCCCGTTGTCTCCCAGTAGGGGTCACTGCTGAGGAGGAGAGGGGAAGTCAGTGCTGTAAGGTGGGCACTGGACCAGACTGCTGTCAGCGCACAGTCCCCTCTCTTACAGAATGGAGCTTAATCCAGTCACACTCATCCCAAGAGCCTCACACACACTCACAAGTCCACAGGTCACTCCTAAATGAGTTTCACAAATGACTTTTAGTAAAACTACTCCTTCTGAACAGCAACAGGAAATCACTGAGGTCTTACACACATCAGTGAAATTTCAGAGCACTTGCGACTGCTAAACTGATTGCCCGACTCCGTTCGACTTCGGCTGTCTCACTTTTCTAAGTGGAAGTGAACGCATTGACGCGCCACTGCCTGTCACATCAACCTCCATGTCACATGATGACTAAATGTGCCCAGTGAAAGCTTCTCGCAAGCTCTCTCCAAGTGGTTTCATTTCAGGATGCCATTATGTGGCATGTCTATCTGCGTGCATGTGTGTGTGCACGCCGTGTGGTGCGTGACAGCTTGCCGGGACTTTTGCCCCAGCTTATGGCCAGCCTTTTGTGGAACAGCGGGCCGAATGGGTGTCTTGGAATCATTCAGGATATCAGGAAAGATCAACGGTAGAATCAAATTAAATGTCATTTGGATTGCAATGAAAGGAAGGATTGTTTGACAGGCGGATTTGCTCGTCACCTTTTCTCATCGGCTCCAGATCCGTTTTCTGTCCCTCAAAGTTTTTTTTTTTTTTTTTTTTTTTTTAAACCACTTCCTGTTGAAAAGCAGGTATAGAAGTTATACTAGCAGTCGAAGTCTTAGCTTACCTTTACACCAGGAGTGTTTAGTTCTGCACCTGGAGGCCACCTTCCAGCAGAGTTTAGCTGTAGCCCTAATTAAACACACCTGAACCAGCTAATCAAGGTCTTTAGAAATACTAGAAATTTCCAGGCAGATGTGTCAAAGCTAAACTCAAGAAAGTGGCCCTCTAGAAGCAGGATTGGACACTGTCTTACACTTTCCTCAATTGGTCAAATGTGGCACAAGCATAATAGATAAAAGCATATACCTTGAATGCGCTGTCAGTTGCTTTGAATAAAAGCGTGAAATGCAAATATAGGGATTATGCTGACAGATTTGGAAATGTGAGCTACAGGCCCAAGTGAGCCTATTTTCCTGCTTGATAGCCAATTTACATGGATGACACTCTGAGACCTTTACATATCACACCAATTGTGTTACCGGCCATGTCCAGGTTTGTTTGTGCAGTGCTTTAAATGGTATAACATGATATCTTTACCTTCTTGAAGAATGTTCATTTTGTCTCTAAAGAACAAAATCATGCCGATGTTTCTTGCAGAGAAATGGCAACTTTAGGCCAGACAGACAGTCTAGGGGTGTTCTCCCCCTCATCTCGAATTCTTCTTAGCCATCTGCTTCCCTGTCTCTGAGCTAGCCTATGGATTTCAGAATGGGTTAATTCAGTTCCAGAGGTCAGTCCAATGACCCCCATCCAGGCCAGAGGCCACCCAAGCTGAGGAGCACCCCTCAGGGGGTGAGGTGAATGGGGATAGAGAAAGGCAAGGTGTAGAGGACGGAGCCCTGTGGCACACCTTAAGCAAGTCCGCACCCCTTGTGTTCATTGACTAATCTGAGGGGCAGATTTTCATGGTTAGCCGAGGTTAAGCCAGTTTGAGTAGGTGAGGAGATCACAGCGCTTATTATCTGCAGCTCTCTAGCTGTTATCTCTTGCCATCTAGCATACTCTTTCTCTCGGTGGCCCTTCTTTTCCTTTTCTGTGCAATACAGCACTATAGAGACTATCTCCATTGGTTAGCTAGGCAACTTTAATCCTATGTCTACAAGATAATGCTTCATTATGGGCAGATTAACAATATGCCTGTTGTTTGTAGACCTGGTGGCCTGTGGCAGAGCTCACATCACGTTGTCAAAACGTAACTTGCGACAAGGGAATCTCGGATCCACTCAGGTAGAGGAATGCCGCGTGCTCATGGGGACGACCTGGCACATGTGGGGCAGTGTTACATACTCCTCGAGTAACCTGAGATGGACTACAATGGCACTTCACCAAATTGCTCCTCAAAATCTTTGACGCAGGCTGTCATCGTCACAGGGAGAGACAGGCAGAGGCCATGCGCAGCAGGCCGGTGTTGGATGTCATGCTAATCATCGTCAATTAGAGGAGAGCAAGCTGGAAAAGCACCCCGGTTTATGGCTAGCAGTGGGCTGGGGTGTAAGGATATCATTTCAAGCAGGACAGTGACAGCTTCTAAGTATCTAACGGGTTTTAAGATGATGGATGGTTTGAAAAAACTTCCCATTACTCAGACAGTAGCAGCATGGGGTGTTTAACGCAGTCAATTTAGCAGGTAGATGAGGTGTCTGTGTAAGCTGACAAAGCTCATATAAAAAACAAAATGTGTACAAACCACATCACCACAACTGCTGTTTGATTTCATGCTCATTTTATCATAAAAAGCTGCAGAATGTACTGATGTAGCATGAAAGGAAAAACGATAAATAGGAACGGGCCGCAACCAACCACAGTTATGCAACTAAATCACCGTAATATCTGTACTATTGTGGTATAAAAAAAAACCCATCTCCGGTTCTAGCACTTAATGCTGTCAAAAGCATATGAAAATGAATGGACACTAGATTGTTCTCTCCTTTTATTCATCAACCGCAGCAAAATAGTTTAGTAATGCCAAAAATGGTTTAGACATTGTACTTTGCGTTATTGTCACTTTTGTGGTTAGCGCTCATTTATGGCCAGATGTGCATTATGAAAAACACAATTTTGGTTAATGTGACAAGTAATCATTTTGTGCTTTTTTTTTTTTAACTAAGAAGAGATGGCAAACTTGTCGTTTTTGACAACTCCGTTTCTAGAATTTAATTCATATGAAAATAAAGCATTAGACATAGATACGTGTTTGATAGGTTATTAGATTTGATAGTTTAATTTAGTTTATTAATGTCTAAAATTTAGACATTCACATTTTTATTAACTTTTATGGCAAACAGAGATAAATATGGAGCTATAGGTAGCTCTCATTTATTGTCAGATATCCATCACATTAACCAAAATGGTTTCTTTTTTATACTGCAGAAGTTATTTTGTGTATTTTTTTGACAAATTAAAAAATAACTTATGGTAATCTTCGATAAAGCTTATTTGTTGTCATACTATATGTTTATCACTTACAAAATTTTAGAAACAGTTTTAAACTAGACAGGCTAAAATGGTTTTTATCGCTTATGACAATTAGCAGAGCTGACAAACGAGTAATTTTGTATAATTATCTGACAAAGTGCTACAAGCAGTTAGGTGAGTTAATGTGATATTCCATCACTACTGGTGATTAGCCAAGTGAGATTTAAATCAGTAGCTATGCTTAGCGCTCATTCTTCGTGACATGTCTGACATTTTTTGTGACACACTCGGTTTCTGGCACTTCATGTGTACCTGCATTTTACAATTAACAAAAGCTAGGTAGAGCAACTTGTTTGGTAGCTTAACTTCCTAACCTGCGTAGCATTTTCCTGACATTCTGCTACTTCTTTTTTTACCCCAAATGCTCTTATTTGTTTCATACTGGGGGTTCAGTGCAAGCACTGGGGGTTGGTGTTGAGATTTGGCTAGTCGACAGCTGTTTTACACTTTAATAAGATTAGTGTAAAGAAATTAGTCGTGTGCTCTATAATCTGCCGTTTAACCATCCGAGCCACCTGGGGCTGCCCCACCCCCACTCCACACATTCCTCCCCACACGTTACTGGACAGGCATCAGATAGCCTCGGTCGTACCTTCAAAAACCCTGTGAACGTGCGTCTAGATCAGGTTTACCGTGAATCTTTTATAAGCTCATGCAAGAGTTTGTAGCTCATTAACGAAAAAGTAGTCTAAATTTGGTACTTTTTTAGAATGGTTTCATGTATGTAGCTTGGCTGTTTTATTTTCAATATTAAAATATACATTTCTAATGATCAGTTTGTTTAATACTTAAACTTTATATAAGTTTAATGTTTCGGGGTAGGAATTTTATTTATTTTTTTCAACTAGTAAAATTGTTTATAACTAAGCTCATTAGCTTTTTATAAATCTGAACTAAAAATAGTTTTTCACACTCGTTAGCACAATTTCGGTGCTAACTACAATAATTTTATAACGCGGTACAATAATGCGGTACTACAATAATGTGATAATCTTGTGCTTAAGCCCTCAATCCACTGTTTATATTTGAGAAGCCGATGTGAACCTTGACACTGAGGCCTGTCATTCAATCCTTGCCTGGACATTTGACACTTATCCTTTTAAAAACTTGCCTAGAAACAATATGGATACCTGGAATTCCATGACAAACAGAGATGAGACATAATTTCCTGTACTTTAACATCTGTGCTCTACACTTTTTAAGTTGTGGAGGGTGTTTTAGGTTTCAATTAGCCAAAACCTGCTCGCTCCAACAGTCACATTGAGAATGTTTGAGCATTTGATGGAAAGAATAAAAAAAATAAAAAACTGTTTAAAGTTGCACAATTGACGCTATGGTGGAAAATCAGTGTGGCTGAAGCAGTCCTGGTCTGCTGCCCAGAGTGCACAGGTTGGAGGGGATCTCACATTTCCCTTCCCTGACTGAACAGAGCCTGGTGTATCACTCCACTCACCCATGACCATCCGTCCTTCCTTTCCTCCTCCTTTCACCCCAAGCTCCGTTACACTCCCCGGTATCCTTCTATCAATACAAAGGAAACACTTCAGCGTTTACGCTTTGGTGAATCAATGCTCCATTGGCCGTCGAGCAATTTTCAGACATTGCGTATTAATTGAACAAGACCTCTTTCAACACCCTCGTCAACCGCGTTTATCGTCTGCTCGGACAAGGTGAAAACTTGTCGATTAATAACGGTGCACGTACACACGATTTTTATAACGGGTCACGATCGAGCGGCTTTGAAAGTGCAAAGCTACGAGGCGTGCGGGGAATACTTGGATCCTTTCCCAGCAGACCAGGCACAATGTTTTCCCTGCGGTCTCATACTGCATGTCTGACGCTTTTACACCACTATGTCAATACTCGCACCGCTATCTCCCTGATCAGCCCGCCAGTGGGTAAAATATACACTGGTGTTTTTGTCAGCCGGGTGGAAGTTATTGACAGGCCGAGGCCTTCGAGGCTTGCGCTATTTTTATTACGAGTGCCAATACGGTTTGGCTGAAAATGCCGAACAGATGGCGAAGGTTGCGGTGGATATCAAAATGTTTATGGCTGGAAGTAAACATGGCCTGGTTTGAAAAAGAAAAGTCAGATTCCATTTGTCCGTACGGCAGATAGGGCCCCGCCACTCTGCTTTGGGATAAAATATACAGTTGTCAGAAAATATTAACTAATGAAGGGGTGGTTGGGAAGAGGGGTGGATTGGGGGTCTGGAGTGGGAGCGGAGTGACTGGTCAGTTATCAGCTACATTAATCTCCTCTCGGGCTGGTGTGGAACAGACAAAATACAGAGGCCTGACTGACTGACAGTGGCTTGCTGGCCCAAAGGCGCTGACGGCTAGACTCTTATCTGAGCCAAGAGAAAACGAGTTGGAGAAAGAGATGGTGGAAACGTGAAAGAGAGGCAGATGTTTGGTATCCAGTTCTTCTCCATTTCATCTAATTGAGTCGGTTGTAAGATCCTTTACAATAAAGAGCTGTGGCAGTGCTACGGTGCAGTGGGAATGCCATGGTGTCGTATTTTATATATAAGTATGGGGTTGGTTAAGTTTTTAAAAATGAATTTGAGAATTTTCTCACGAAGGCTGCATTTATTTGATCAAAAATACAGTAGAAACTGTAATATTGTGAAATTATTGCAATTTAAAATTATTTTTTCAATTTTAAATGTTTTAAAATATTTAGTGTGTGTGTATATATATATATATATATATATATATATATATATATATATTTATATAATATTTTAAAATGTAATTTATTCCTGTGATGCAAAGTTGAATTTTCAGCATCATTACTCCGATCTTCAGTGTCACATGAATCTTCAGAAATCATTCTAATGCTGTTGTTTCAAGAAACTTGTCTTATTATTATCAGTGCTAAAAACAATTGCTGCTTAATATTTTTTGTGGAAACCGCGATGCAATTTTTGAGGATTCTTTAATGAATAGAATTTATTTTGAAATGTTTTATTAAAATGTCACTTTTGATCCATTTAAAGCTGCATGTGTTTATTAAAAAAAAAAGGTAGTGTGTGTAATTTATTTATTTATTTTTTTCTATTACTATATATAAAAAATTATTACTGTATAAATGGGTTTTGATACAAGGTCCCTTCCAAGGAGATCATCATATTTAAACCGTCATATTTCCGTGGCAGTTTAAAAAAAAAAAATTGTGTTTTGTTTTCATTTCGTTTTTTCTTTTTTCTTTTTTTTTTAAAAAAAAAACACTTTAGGGACTAATTATCACTATTAATTAGTTGCTTATTTGCGTACCTATTATTAACATATTTGCTATTCATTAGTACTTATTGTGCATGACCATATTCTTCATCCCTAATCCTAAGAATACCTAAACTTAACAACTACCTTACAGGTCGTTCTTTTCTGTGAGCGACTGAGCCCTCATTAGGGCACATCTCATGTTTTCTCCTCAGCATTGCGTAAGGAGCTGTTCCTGAGAGAAACTCCCTTGAGCGTAATATTCCAAGTGTTGTCATGCTTCTTGGATTGCATGCGATGTTCACACTCTGAGCTTTAAGTGTCAATTTCCTCAGATAACCTTACTGTATTACGGCAGAGAACCCGGCTCATCTGATTGGCGATCTTTTACACTGCGAGTCAGAGTAACCCTGAAATGTTTATATGGGGCCTGCTTTGTATCCTGATCATTTAGATGGAAACCTCAAAACAGGAGACGCATTCGGCTTTTAAAAACTAATCCCTCCTCTCTCTCTCTCTCTCTCTCTCTCTCTCTCTTTCTCTTTAGGTCCCTCTGCACTGCTGTGAACACATATTACCTGTCCTGTGTACACTGCCACAACAACTGTTCCTATGTTCTCTACAGCAACAAAATTACCTTTCTCATGGACCTTCTCCTCCATCAGTTAACAGTGAGTATTAGTGGCTCAAGCTTACTTGAGTTTGCCTAATCCTGCTCTATTTTAGGATCTTTGTGCCGTAAATGCACATTTATGTCACTACACTATTGTCATTTGAAGGGATAGTTCACCCAAAAATAAAAATCACCCTCATGTCATTCCAAAGCGCCTGTTTCCACATAATGTAGAGCCCTATGATTTCCACGATGCGGAAAACGCAGACGGAATCGTGGGATCCGGTTATAAAAACAAAATTTACCGTATAACGCAGAATGTCACGGAGTTTGGCAAATTTTGGATGAATAAATCAAAATTAGGTCAGTGCAGTTAAATCAAAACTCGATATAAACTAGTGTCTGTGAATATTAAGCCGCAAAAAGACTCTTTAAATATGAATCCTGCATGTTCTGCGTGTCTTTGTGAATGAATGGTGCAGACACGTGGTTTCGTTTACTACACAAATACTGAAGCGCGCGTCATGCTGGCGGTGTTTTCAGCCTCTGCTGCCTCAATATATGAGCACATGAACACGATATCTAGAACTGTTCTGAGAGCCACTGCATTAGCATTTATGTTTCTTGTGAGAAAAACTATAGTCATCATACACAAACAGAAACCTAAAGGTCTTCACAACCCGTCATAAATAACTTCGGTTCGGTTTAACTTGAAGAAACTGTGACGGAAATATATTACTTAATGTAATGATAGTACTACTAATTATAATAATATTATTAAAACATTACTTTTAAGGAGTATTTGCCAGAAAAATTATTTACCAGAGTTTATTTACCAGAAAATTGTAAAGTGTTTTTTTTTTTTTTTTTTTTGTTTTGGGTTTTTTTTTATCAATTATTTAGAGATGCTTTAGAGATGCATAATAAATGGGAACTGGACTTTGTTTAAAATATCTCCTTTTGTGTTCCACTTGAAAAAGAAAGTCATACGCTTGGAACGACATGAAGGAGAGCAAAAACTGATGGAATTTTCATTTTTGGGGTGAACTAATACTTTTAGGATGCGACTTCCACTTCAGCTTTTAAAGGCCTGAAGTGCTGTTTGTCATGTTTAAAGGGTCATTTCTGTCTTGTTCATCTTGCCAGAGCATATGTAGCTCATCTACCAGTTTAAAGCAAGCGCCAAAATGGATTTTAATACATACAACATTTCTCTTGTTTATATGACTCACTGAATCATCTTAAGTTCTGGGAAAGCTCCACTGCTGAATCACATTTCGCATTGCGTCTGTCCCTTATTTTTTTGTCTGTACTTCAGTGTGCCCCCCCCCCCCATCCTTCTCTCCCACCATCCTGTCCTTTGATTTTTGGCAAAGGGGGTTTCAGAACCAAGCGCATGCTACGCTTCGAGCTTTTTAAGATGTCATTGAGACTAAGTATGAAAAGACACACAGATGCCAATGGGCTTGTGTTTATGTAAGTTTCTCGGCGTTGATTGAAAAGAACATCATAAACAGTAACAGAAACATTTTCCACTGAATTTGCAACAGGTGCTATCACTATTTTTTTTTATATATATATATATATATAGACCCAAATTACACATAATTAGCTGCATTTTCATGCAGAACATATCCCATTTCATTTTTGTAACTGTGACATATTGTAGGGACCAAATGTGGAGTCAGTTTTATTAATTTACTAATATTTAAGCTTAACACATTGCATTGCATTGTAATGTGCATGCAGGTTTTACATTTTAATATGTGCATTTAATTAGTGAATGAGACTCAGTGACTGAGTCATATAGGGCTTGTGGGTGTGTGTTTGCGCAAGAAACATTGGTTTGGCAAATCATTAAGCCCCAGTCAGTGTGCGTCCCAGTCTAAGAGGCGTAATATTTCCTGGGGGTACAGGGGTTTATTTCAAACTCAACACAACAGTCAGTCAGCCCGCTGATTATTTGACATGTGATTGATATAAACGGACAGAATAGTCACCCAAGTGAAGTGTAAATAAGTCAGTAAAGAGAGAGATTCAAGTTATTTCTGCAAGCTGACCTATGTAGCAGTTAACCTGTGTGTGTGTGTGTGTGTGTGTGTGTGTGTGTGTGTGTGTCTGTGTTTCAGTGTGGCCAGTATTGGCGTCTACCCTTCCCTTCTCTGTAATTAGATTTGTGGAGAATGTAGCTGGTTTTGCCTGCTCTCTCAGCATACTAACCTACTCCTCTGTAAAAACTACCATTTTAACATGGGCTGTACCTGTGCTAAAGTCTGTTTGTGTTTCTTGTCTTTAACCAGTGACGTCTGAGTAGTCTAAAACCACTTTAATGCATTTAACCTTATATATGATGCATAAAATTGTATAATAACAAAATGGTCATGTTTTGGGAAATTAATAAATATACTACAGAATTACTTTTTTTATTAATTATTCATTCATTCACCAATTCATTAATTTATTTAAAATGTAAATTTATTTAAAAAAAACAAGCATATTTATTTTGCTGTATTTTTCTACATTTATTTTAATTAAATCAATATTACTTTTATCTATTTATCTATATAAATATAAATAAAAATAGAATACAATATTAAACATTAATGTCTTTTTAAATATAAGCATTTTTATTTTTTAATTAGTCAAATTATTTTACTAATTTTAAATTACCAAAGTATATGCAGACTATAAATTACTTTTTTGGCCGGAAACATACTCTTAGGTAGGTATTTGGCAAATGCAAATGTGCACGGTCCAGTTGTTCTGGCTAAATATGCATCCTTGCATTACTGTGGCGGCAACAAACTTTATTCGAGGTTCAGGTAGGTAGCTATAAACATGCTGACAGTTTAATTGGCTTTAACTAACTCGCCATTATAATTCTGTTTGTGACCGTAGTTGGCGTGAGAGAAAATGATCATGGAAGAAGACAGTTTATGTTATTGCCCTTGCAAGCTTCACTCTTTAATGCATAAACATTGAGTGAAAAAATCCATTTATGTTCCCTGTCCTTGCTCCCATTCTTGTTACATGACCCATCTTTCTCAAGCCTGCCAGTGGTGCCCGCCGACAAGGGAATACCTCTCGTATGCCCGCCATTGGCACGCCACCAGTGACTATGTTGCTTTGAGTTGTAACTACCAATTTATAACCCAGAGCTGATGAATAATAGAGCAGCACCCTTGTAGTTATTTATGCGCTAGAGGATCAGGATTCCAACCAAAGATTAATGGCTTGCGCGTGGAAACAATAGAGGACAGGATCCTTTTTATTTGCACCCTCTGCTTTAATTGGACATGTTTTAAAATGCAAGCTGAGGTTTAAATGACCCTGTCTATTGTGCAACAGTGCTGGGCCGGATATTGAGACCAGCACGGGTCATTGTTGAGTGATCTCAGATGTCCCTTACTGCCAAGATTGGTGTAAGAGGCAACCATCAGTCAGTTGAGCAAGTGTTTGCAAATTTAAAAAGGTATTTTTAGACCTTTCCAAATCAGTTTCAGTGTTTGCTTTGAATACTGTATCTTGTAGGGATGCAGTTAATATGATTGTGGGTTTTGTAAACTGCAGCAAAAGAAGGATTTGCAGCTTAATTGTGTAAGTTATGGTAACAACATTGTATGAAAGCTCCAAACAGAGTTTAAAGAAAATGCCTACAGTTGTTTGAACATGACTGTAGTTTTAGACCTTCCCATGTTTGACACGCTCGTAGACATGTTGAGAGCCGTTGACGAAGATGTTTCATCTGTAGCTCTTGATGAAACCTGAAATCTCCAACGTGTCTAGACACCATTGTCTTTTTTCTTGGTAGTATCAGGGTAGTGACTACTTCTCACAATGGATTTTTCTGTTTCCATCAATGCCGACTAACACATCTATACCTGTTTCCGTAGCTCTTTGTGCCAGATGAGGACAATTCCATCTTCGGCCGCAGTGTCAATAAGCAGGTCTTTGAGGGTTTGACTACAGGACTTCTGCAGACAGTCGCCACAGTGCTGGGGCAGTTGCACCCACCTAATTTGGATGGAGATGCTCCACGTATATGCTCTCCGGATGCCAAGAGCAGACCTGTTGCCAGTGAGAACTTCAGCACACGTACTCAAGATCTCATCAGGTTATTGCTTTATATGTTTTCTTTCCATGACTCTTCCTGATTCAGCTTCTTGCATGCTAATCTGATGCCCAGTGTTTGAGTAACACATAAGTTACATAATCACATTCATTTTGGACAACAGTGCTCGTTTAAAATCAGCCAAACAAGTACAAAGTGTACACAGAGTAACCTGAATTACTTTGCAGTCTTAAAGTTTGCCTTTTTCATTTCCCTTTTCCACACACCTCACCTTCTGCTCGTCAGGCAAATGGAGGCAGGAATACATGACATGGCTCTTGTTAGCAACAATATTTTTTCCAATGTAAAAATACACAAGAGTTTCTCAAATCTTGGAATGAGATCCCTTGTGCATGGAATGACCTCTTGGAATGGATCCAGAGGTTAGCTTGGACAGACAATTTGGGAAATTTGTTCTAAAGTCTACTCCAATTTAATGACATAATAATCTTGTGCACTTAATAAAGACCTGGCTTTCTGCACATTTGTTGGGTGGAGTATGCTCTTGGATGCACCTCTTTCCTAACTTAGCCGTAAACTCCTCCTTATATCCGTGCTCTAAACCAAAGTTTTTTCATCTTCACATCAGCCAAAATTCCCTTCTGGAAGTGTACGACTTGAAGTTGAACTCAGCATTAGAGTAGGGCAGTGTGGAGGAGAGCGCCAGTGCTGGGCTTTCCCCTGCTCTCTGAGGAAAGGCAGACAGCCCAGCCTGCTAAGAATCCCAAGCTTCCCACAATCCCTCAGTGTTCCCTCCCATGATTTGTTTGACACGAGCAGTCTCAAGCCCAGTGCAGTGACCGTGGAGTGACCTTACAGACATGGCCGGAACAGACCAAGTAGTGGCTGGATCACCAAAAATAAAACTGCAGAGAGGAAATGTGGTGTTGGTCCTTTTTAGTTTTTCATTGACTGCAAAAGTAAAAAGGAAACAGACTTATGGGTGGGGGAATAGAAGTGGTACAAAGACCAGATTCAAACCTGCATTTCCCATATGACCAGCAAGGCTCGATGTAGGTATTAACAGCTGGCCATGGATCCAACAAAATGGTCATATTTCTCTCAGTATCTGTCCGATGTAAAAATAAATAAATAAAGTGAAAACCAAATGATATTGGTCAGAATTTGTAGAATTTAATTTGATGTAGGTGGAAAAACTCTGAAAAAGTCACATCCAGGTCCGCTAGACCTTTGGCGGAACCTAATCGTGACTGATCACTTTGGCTTATGTTGCCTGGATGAAGCGTCTGAAAGGCTGCACAATGGTGTGTGGAAAGCCGCTTTCTGCTCAAGCCAAGCCCAATAGGAGGATAAAGCCATAACAAGGGGCTTTAGTTCAGGTGATGGCCGACCTGTTGAGAAGAAGGGGGAGGGAGAATTGTAATTACCTTTATTGAGTGCGGCCTCATTTGACTGACAGCCGTAACAAAAGGAGGTATGAGGGAAGTAGAAAAAGAGAGAATGAAGGGGAGAAAGATACAGACTGGGAAACAGAAGCTAAAGTAGAGCATGTGAGATGCGGATCTGCAACTGACTCAGCTTTTTGCTGCGCTGGAGCCACAAAATGCTGGCCCAGACTTCGCTGGGAGGTCCAGTGATTGACTGCCAGGAGACTTTCGGCAGTGCGAGAGGGTGGAGGGACAGAATACCTGAGCCATGAGGGAAGAAGGGGGGCTTTTCTCCTGTTCTAGATCTGAGCTGGCACACGGAGACACAGTCATCCACTAATACTGTAATTAGGCCTGATTTGTAGCCAGGAGGGTGCGGAACAACACGGTCATGAGACCTTTCATTTGACCAGACAAATTAGAGATATAGACATAATAGGCAGGAGCTGTGGGATCAGATGAGAGCTCAGATTTCAGGCCAGGGGTATTCTGGATTGCAGTGGCCTTCATGACAGCATTTTAAGGTATCATAAGTGTGCTGTCACTTTGAAGCCTGTTACAGAAAGTGCAAAACCATATGCTTCTCTCAATTTGGTCAATATTAAAGGTATAGTTCACCCATAAATGAACATTCTGTCGTTACTCACCCTCATGTCGGTCCAAACCCGTAAGATATAGACATGTATATAGACGCATGCATGTCGCATGTGATGCAGGTTCTGATGTAGAACCTGGATACACTGTGCCTTTTTTGCAAGCAGAGCAATGCACACACATGCATCGTGGTACTGAAATAAACGAGCGTCAAAAAAAAAAGGGTCTGGAACGACATGAGGGTGAGTAATTAATGACAGAATTTTTATTTTTGGGTGAACTAACCCTTTAAGGCACCGTCATATTTTCCCCAGAGAAGGCAATCCCATGTAGTGTGGCAAACTTGGTGGAAAATTCATCTAAAATGGCGAATAACAGAAAACAAATGTTGACTATAAATATACCCAAAATCCACTCAAGGAAATGATTAATGTGATTGTCATTCAAATGTTTTTTGTTAAGTCTGATGCATTTCGCCTTGTTTCCCTCAGTTATGTGGTGAACATGGGCTTGATTGACAAGCTGTACGGCTGTTTCCTGTCCATACAAGGACCGATTGACGAGAGTCCCAAGATGGCTGCCTTTCTCGAGCAAGCCACAGCTTTCCTCCATGGGATGTGCAAGTTGTGTTTTGCTGTGACTGGTCGGTGAGTGTTTAATGTTACTTAATTTGTCTCCATTATTTTCATCCTCTCTTTGAAATGCCCCTCCAGTCCGCTTACAAAAAAGAAGCATGGCATATACCAAGACGTCTTTACAATATTTTGGTATTCTTTGAATTGCTTTTGAATTACTAGTTACCATGGTTGATATTTAGTACTATAGGGTTCTCAAAGTTCAATCATACCACGATACATCCACAGTATCTATTTATAGTGGTTGCACCCTTCCCAAACATCCCCAGACTTGTAGATAACCTCATTCCTATCTGAATGAATAGGTGAAGTCCACTGTAGTTTTGTTGTTCAGATGTCTGAAGAGGTGCAGACCAGAGACAGCAGCCCCATCAATCAGCAGCTCATTTCCCAGTGTCTGACACTAGCCCTGCAGAGCCTGTGCTGATAGTCATCTAGCGGCCCCGCAGCCCTGTCTCCCCGCACTGTAAACTCCTGCCTGCGGCCCACCCACGTGTGCGTCGGAGTGCGTTTGTGCATGCACAACTGCTGACAGAGGCTAACCACACAGTCACAGCTTGTGATATCCCACCTTTGACCTCTGACCTCGACTTGCAGAAAAGACAAATCACTGTGATGCTGCACTGTTGCTTTCGATATTCCTTAAATTGCACTGTAAACATTTGTGATGTTGAAAAAAAAAATGTATATTTGGTCTTGACCTGACTGTAAGGTGTGATAAAAGGTAGGAAGAAAGTGATACTGAAATATTTTCAACCATGCTACTGATGTGTTTCAGAACAATTTGAATGATCCTCCACTGTAGTCTGAACGAGTCCTTGCATTTCCACAAATTCATATTTCAGTCCATTCCACTTGGATTTTGGAGTTTCTTCAAAGGTCATAGCTCCTCCTTTATTGGCCAGCTATGTTCTGTTCCAGCTGTTGCATGCTATAACGCCACCCAGCTGGTTATGACAACTCCAGTGTCTCTCCCAACATCCTTTGGCTTCTGACACTGAATATCTGTGAGAAACCCCAGTGCCAGTTCTTCTCTTTAATAGTCCTGCTCAGCAGCATAATCGACATCTTTCATAATCAAGTCAATGCTCCATTCCGTCTTTCTTCACCATGCTGAAGGCCAGGAAGTTGTCCCTTTGTGGTTCGTGTTAGACATTTCCGAGTTGCTCTGCTCACTTGCAGTTGCCAGACCCTGGGATTTGTTCTTACAGCGTGTGCTTTGTGTTTCTGTCACCGACTACCAGTGTATTTGGTGGGATTAAATATCGATAGTCATCAACGCCAATGAAAGCTTGTCAAGGAGCGCTTGTGCTTGGCTAATGGCGACGAGTTTGCTTATGAGTTGTGGCTTGTGTTGCAGTCAGAAAAGATTGAAATGTTGGTGCTTCTTCTGCTTTGGATCTGGGGACTGACTTTTTTTTTTTTAAGTTAACTAAGGGGACTTTTTCTTGCTATAAAGCAGGGTATGCAATCCTGCTTCTGGAGATCTACCTTCCTGCAAAGTTTCTACTCTAATACACCTGTCTGCAGTCTTTTAGTACTCCTAAACCTTGATTATTGGCACAGGTGAGTTTGGTCAGGGTTGGATTCAAATCAACAGAAGAAAGTCTGAGCACTCCTGGTGTAAAGCGACAAGAAGGTATTGGGGGAGAGACCAGGAAAGGAGTCAGGAAATGGTTCAGGGCGTATTCGGATCCATGACACCATGGCATAGACACCTTGACCGAGTTTGGAAGTCATTAAAGTGCCCTTTTCCTTCAAGGAAATGGTTTCATGGCAAATCAAAGTTCCAGATGTATTTTATCTCGTCCTCCCTAAATCGGATAGACACTAACAGCATTACAATAGGTTTAGCTGTAAGCATGGATTAATCAGTCGATGCTGATTTGGGGTCAGTGGTTAGGCTCAAATTGCCTCTGTCAGGCCTTTCACTTTCATCCCACTCCGCTGTCTCCTGTTTCAGGGTCAGGAGATGTGAAGTACGTCATGCACAGTCACTCTGTGAGAACCAAGTCTTTGTTCCTTCATGTAGACACTGATCACGACTGTCGGCGGATGCTGCCCTTCTCCTCTGAACTGAGACCAGTTCTGGGGATTTTCTTTTGCCGGTTAAGGTTAAACGTAGATGATAAGCGCAGAGCCGAGATCAGTCCCACAAGGTGGCTTCCACCCGGAAGCTTATTCCCAAATTGCCGATCTCTTGCACTTGCTGTGATCTCATTGTCGAGGGTGAGGTTTCCCCCTCACCGAGTTTGACACTCCTTTCCCCCCCTTGGCTTACCAAAAGGTCTGTTTCCCCTCCAGTGCACTTGGTGTAGTGTTCACGGACGTATCCTCAACTGCAATGTGACACCTTGTAGAACCTGCCCCTTTTGTGCTGTTTAGGGATCAGCCCTTGATACCAAAATCCAGACTCTTGCCACTGAGACGGTAACGGAAGATCTTGTCTCAGATCAGCCTTAAGGAGCGCTTCTGCTCAGGCCCTCAGGGGTATGAAGTTACCAATCCTGCTAATCTGCAGGGTGTTGTCCTGACTGAGACGCACAAACATGCTGCTGTAAATCTGGTAAGATGGGTCTTAATTAAATGTGCTGCAACACAAGATAGCCAGAGAGTGAAGTGAGTTTGCATAGTTGTGGAGCCAGTGCTATTGGCTGACAGATGGCTGTCCAAGTTCCAAGGCTTCCCTCCACTTTGGCTCTTCTGTTGCTGTGTGGAGCGCTCCAGGATTGTCATTGGTGTATGAGATGTTTGGACGGTCAGCTTCATAGCTTAGAGGATCAACTTCCCCGAGATTCACATGATTAGTTAGTGATTTGTCACATTTATAGATGATGTCCTTACCTCACCTCTGTATCCATCTCTTCCTACGCTCTAGATATTCATTCTGTATATCTCAATATGTTCAATATATCCCTCAATATGTTCTTTACATTTATTCTATAAATCTTTCCATCAAATGTCTCTCTGGACATTCTCTACATTCATTTTATATATTTGTTCTGTTATAACACCACATTCTGTGCGTTCTTATTTTACAACTGCCATCACATTCTTGCTATTCTTTCTGTATTCATTTTAAAAATCTGCCCATTGTATACATTTCTCTGTACATTTTGTATACATTTGTTATAATTATTTATCCATCTCTCAGTACATTCAAAGCATTCCCACTGTACATCTCTCCATCACGCTCTTTCCATGATATAGATAAAATTGTTCACTACATTCTATTCATTTCTCATTAGATTATTTTTCTTCATCTTTCAATCTCATTCTGTCGGTGCATTCTATATGTTCATTTTATACATCATCTATTATCTTCTCTCTATACGCACTACATTCATGCATTAAATGCATCTATCATCACATTTAGTCCAAGTATACATTCTATACTTAGTTCTGTCCATCACATTGTATCCGTCACTCTACACAATATATATAATACACACACACACATTCACACACACGTGTACACGTACACGTACACGTATATGTATATGTGTGTGTGTGTGTGTGTGTGTGTGTGTATAACCCCTTCTTTCTTCTCCTGTATCTCTATTTTACTCCTGTTTTTTGTATCTTTCTCTCTGATCTCCAGTCCTTGATCCCAGGCTCAGAAGTGTAAAGTCTTTCCTATCTCTCCTCATATATTAGACCACAGCCACACTCACTGTGTCGTTGTGTTCATTCCTGAGCCAAGCAGGGCCAAATGTTACTAGTTAAACATATTTGCCCCATAGGCATGCTTCACAGATGGGGCTTGCCTTCGTTATTTATATCAGAACGGACAGGCTCTGGTCTAGCAAGTAAATCTAGAAGCCGCGGGGACCAGACATCCCACACTCCCCTACATCCTGGGTCTTCAGTTTTTGTGGCTTAAGCAAATAACCAGAAACACCTCAGGTTATGATCCTTTTTGACCACACCCCTGCCACCTTTTGCTACACTGTGCACCATACAACAGCCCTGTTCACTGCTGGCTTTGTTTGAAAGACCAGTGATTCAGATTGAAAGGTGCATAAACATGAGAACCTTATTTGTACTGGCCTGATACGTGTGATACAATGAGAAGTACCTTTGGCCTTTCTAATAGAATAATGGTATTTCTGACCCTGATTTGTTGTTCATTTCTTACGTGTCAGTCACTGGTTAAAGGGTATTACCTGTTGAACAAAGTGGCCTTTTGTATGACACCATGAGTGATTGATATTGTTTGTGGGTATTTGAGTAAGAGTATTTTCTTACACATTATGTGCTTTTTCTGAATGTCTGTTGCTGTCTGTTGATTTAGGCTATGTTTTAAAAAAAAAAAAAAAAAAAAAAAATCCATATATAAAATATTGCATACACTTCACAGCATTCTCCTTTTTTTCTCTTTTTTTTTATGCATATTTATAAGGATATGCATGATCTACTACAGAATCTTTAGAACGCTGCATAGAATGAAAGATTGAATAGATTTTAAAATCTATCGAAACTTTATTATTTTGCCAAAAAAATACATAAATTATTAGTATTATTGTTGTAATAGTATTAATGTTTATTATTATTATTATTATTATTATTATTATAAATAGTTTTGGCAGTGTGATAAATGAGTTAATATTTTATAATAATAATTCTTCTTCTTTATTATTATTATTATTATTATTATTATTATTATCATCATCATCATTAATATTATTGTTGTTATTGGCAGCCATATAAAATTAATAGAATTAATATTATTACTGCTTCTACTACTAATAATAATAATTTATTATTATTATTATTATTATTATTATTATTATTATTATTATTTTACAAAGTGGACATTGCATACTAACCATATTGCAATTCTTTCACCCTCCAATTATCGTTCTCAGTTCCCTGAGTGTTTTTGACAACAAACGTCAGGACCCCACCGGTTTGACGGCCCTCCTGCAGAGCACCGACCTGGTGGGCGTCCTCCACATGTTATACTGCATCCTGCTTCACAGTGCCCTCCCTGACTCTCTCTCAACCGGCCCTGTGGGCCCCCAGGAGCCTTACAGCCCCTCCGTCATCCAGGTGGCCCTCCAGGGACTGCGCTTCCTCAACACCTTCGCCCTGCTGGACCTCTCAGCCTTCCAGGTATTCATTTCTGGTGTGACTCCTGTATGTTATAGATGTGTCAAATAGTTGAAAAATTTAATGAATATCACTGCCAAATCTTCAGGGTAAATATTCATTTAATTAGTTAGCATACCAAACATCTCGGTTTTTAGAGCCCAACTTGAGCACACTGAGAAAAAAGAATCTGGCTCAAGTGTTTTATAGAGTCCAGAAGACAATGTTTACCTTCTGAAAAGGACCGCGACCCTCTGTTGAGCTATGCCTCATGTGATGAATAACCTTCTTGCTCTGGTCCTGTTTACAATCTGTGAGATCCTGCCTCTTTGATTCAAAGCTCTGCGGAAGGATGCTTGTATGTGACCATCTCTTTTGTGGTATGCTGTCCATCCTGTTAGAGTAGTTCAGCTCTCTGAAGCCACCCTGTCTGCTTAAAGTAATGCCGCACAGCTTGTTTTTTTTCTAAATGCAGCAGTCAGACCACTGGTTTGGCCTTCAGCTAGCAGCAGATCTGTCAGCCTCATCCTTCAGAAAGACGTTCTGAAAGCAATAAAAAGCTCCTGGGCTCTCATTAATGGTTGTGTAGGTTCATCTGCTCACACAAACGTGGACCGTAAAGACATAAGCCTCAAGCTAATGGTCCAGTCAGGGTTTCCTCCAAATGCCCTCAGAGCCACTAGTAGGATATCAGTGTTTCTTCACAGAACAAAGTTAACCCGGTGGATGTAAACACACCTGACCTCTGACCTGGGACCAGTCATGTTGAAAGCTCCGGATGAGTAATGCGGACGGAGAGTGGTGTAACGTGCACAGGCTCCGGTCGTACTTCAGCCGGCATGAACGGTATCACTAGACTAAATCATCATGTAAACACCTAGGCGTGAATGAGGAGGGCGGAAAACCTATGAATTACTTCAGTGTGTTGCTGTAGATACGCTGTCTCTCTCATGCTTTTTCAGTTTCTCATGCCAGCTATTCAAAACAGCTGGGAATCAGTGTTGTGGGCAATTTTAACTTTGTATTTGTAAAGTCAGTATTGGGGAGTAACTAAAAGTAGATACTAGTTTTTCAGTGAGGTGCCAGCAGTAGTGATTCAAACTCTATGAAAATATCAATTAATGTATAAATTAGTGTTTTGATAGTTTAATTTGAATTTAATGTAAATTTACCTATTCAAGTGTAATGTCGTTTAATCCCACAGTCGTGGTAATGTGTACCAATGTACTAATGATGAGCAACTGTAAAAAATCAGGAATCATTGTTGAAAAGGTGTATTCTTTATACCCTGTATTCTCCTACTCCTCTTTTTACTTGGAGTTCAGCTTTTAAGGGATAGTTCACACACAAATGAAACTTTTGTCATTAAATACTCACCCTCATGTTGTTCCAAACCTGTAAAACCTTCATTCATCTTCGGAACACAAATTAAGATATTTAATATTTGAACAATTTCTTGTCTTCCACGTCGATACGAGATCTCGAGAGTACCATGACTAGGGATGGGTATCATTTACATTTTATAGATACCGGTACTTATCAATACTGTTATCGATAGTATTTGGTGCAAAAAGATATGATGTGAAAAGTTTCAAGTTATTTTATTACTGCTGAACTTTAGCAACTGTATTAAAGTTCTTCAGTCAGGAGTTATTTTTCTCTTTGTGTTTTATTTTATTAACATTAAAGGAATAGTTCACCCATAAATGAAAATTGTCTCTCAAGTTGTTTTAAACCTGAATGAGTTTCTTTATTCTGTTAAACATAAGTTATTTTGAAAAATGTATTCATTTTTATTCTTCTGCTGAACACAAAATAAGATATTTTGAAGAATGTGGGTAACCACGCAGTTGCTGATCTCCAGTGACTTCCATATTTTTTTTTTCTTCCCTAATATCAAAGTCACTGGGGACCATGCAACAACTGTTAAAAATTAATACAGGTTTGGTACAACATGACAATGAGTAAATAATGACAGAATTGTAATTTTGGGGTGAACTGTCCCTTTAATGACAATCGACAGCATGTTTAGTTCTTTAAGACATTTGATTACATTTAATTGCATTAAATTACATAATTAATTACATTTGATCACAATTTAATATTTACATCATTTGCTTGCCTTTCAATAGTGTTATTAACACACATTCAGTTGTGGTACTAAAAAAAAAAATACAATCAGAAGTATTTGCAATTATTCATTTTGGTAAGAAATGTTAATCAGAGTTTTTTTCAAACAGACTGTCTGTGGTGATGCAAACCCAGTGTCTTGCTCCCATTACATATGCTGAGAATTTCAGGTATTGTTGTTTGTGGTTGTTTAGACTCTCCATCCCATAACACTCTCCAACCCAGCAGAAAATCTCAGTAGTTTCAGTGCTGACCCTGAGGCGTTCAGTCATGTTGACATGTTTAATAAATACTGTCTCTAGACCAGCAGATAGCATCTCTTTAGTTTGAGGGAATTGGGGGGTCTTGAGGTGGGACTACTGATTCCAGAACCAGTTCGACCTTCACAAGCAACAAGTTCCTCCTCCTTCTCTTGCACCACGTCTCCTGCTGAGAAAAGATCACCCTCACGATGTTCCAAACCTGTATGATTTTCTTTCTTCTCATAACACGAAAGAAGATGAAGAAAATATCTCAGTGTGGTTTTGTCCATAAAATAAAAGTGTTTTGGACCCCATTGACTTTTATTGCATGGACTAAAAACATTCTCCAAAACCGATCTTCTATTGTGTTCTGAAGAAGAACGAAGACATACGTTTTTGGAAAGACATGAGCATCAGTAAATGATTAAGCAGTTTTAATCTGTGTGTGATCTATTCATTTAATAGTGTCAAAATCCCTGTAATGCACAGCTTTTTTCCTTGGCTTTTTGCATTTTTAATGCGCTGAAACTTCACTGACTCTTCCACTGATCAGATTCTGATGTAGATTTCTGTTGTGTCCAGTGTGTTTTAGGAGCGGAGGGTCTGTCTCTGGCCTTCAGACACATTGTGAGCTCTCTGCTGTGGTACTGCTCTCAGCATAGCTCCGAGGAGCTGCTCCATGAGCTCATCATCTGCGTCGGCTACTTCACTGTCAACCACCCAGACAACCAGGTGGGATTACCTTCATTATTACTGTTATGCAATGTGCAAGTGTGCCAACACATTTGTTTCATTAATACATATGGTGTCATGATTATATATTGATGCATTTATAGTATATTAAGCATTCTTATCAAATGCACCCACACCAAACATACTTTTAATCAGCAAGGATGCATTAAGTTGATCAAAAGTGACAGTAAAGACATTTAAAATGTTACAAAAGATTTGTATTCTAAATAAATGCTGTTCTTTTGAGCTTTCGATTCAAAGAATCCTGAAAAATTTATATTATATATAAAGCAGCACAACTGTTTTCAGCATTTATCAAATCGGCATATTAGAATGATTTCTGAAGGATCATGTGACACTGAAGACGAAAGTAATGATGCTAAAAAACACGAATTAATGACATTTTAAAATAGAAAACAGTTATTTTAAATTGTAAAAAGTTTTTCATATTATTGCCGTTTTTACTGTATTTTTGATCAAATAAATGCAGCCTTGGTGAACATAAGATTTCAAAAATGTTTAAAAACCTTGCCGACCCAAACTTTTGAACGATAGTATATCCGCAACACATTTTTTGACGGATCATGTAGTATAACCATTTCATCCCAGATTTTTCAAAGCTAAGTGAGCACGTCATTTACTCAACTGGTAATAACTGCTAATATTTTGTTGAAACTATTTTTAATTGAATCGAATATGATACAGTATGTTTAATGTTACATTAATTTTATTTTATATTATATATGTCTAATAGCAACAAATAAATTGTGGATAGCAATGCTGCAAAAAAAAAACATTTTTCTGGAAGGTGTTGTGTAGATCAGTGTTATTTTAGTGTCATTTAGATACAATTATTGTTTTTATTACTATTAAGAATTACGTGTGTATGTGTCTGTCTCACAGAAGTGAGTACACCCCTCACATTTTTGTAAATATTTTATTATATCTTTTCATGTGACAACACTGAAGAAATGACACTTTGCTACAATGTAAAGTAGTGAGTGTACAGCTTGTATAACAGTGTAAATTTGCTGTCCCCTCAAAATAACTCAACACACAGCCATTAATGTCTAAACCGCTGGCCACAAAAGTGAGTACACCCCTAAGTGAAAATGGCCAAATTGGGCCCAATTAGCCATTTTCTCTCCCCGGTGTCATGTGACTCGTTAGTGTTACAAGGTCTCAAGTGTGAATGGGGAGCAGGTGTGTTAAATTTGGTGTTATTGCTCTCACTCTCTCATACTGGTCACTGAGTGCACGTGCTCGGCGTCATATCCAGAGGTTGTGTTTGGGAAATAGACGTATGAGTGCTGCCAGCATTGCTGCAGAGGTTGAAGGGGTGGGGGGTCAGCCTGTCAGTGCTCAGACCATACGCCGCACACTGCATCAAATTGGTCTGCATGGCTGTCGTCCCAGAAGGAAGCCTCTTCTAAAGATGATGCACAAGAAAGCCCACAAACAGTTTGCTGAAGACAAGCAGACTAAGGACATGGATTACTGGAACCATGTCCTGTGGTCTGATGAGACCAAGATAAACTTATTTGGTTCAGATGGTGTCAAGCGTGTGCGGTGGCAACCAGGTGAGGAGTACAAAGACAAGTGTGTCTTGCCTACAGTCAAGCATGGTGGTGGGAGTGTCATGGTCTGGGCTGCATGAGTGCTGCCGGCACTGGGGAGCTACAGTTCAATGAGAGAACCATGAATGCCAACATGTACTGTGACATACTGAAGCAGAGCATGATCCCCTCCCTTCTATTCCAACATGATATCGACCCCAAACACACCTCCAAGATGACCACTGCCTTACTAAAGAAGCTGAGGGTAAAGGTGATGGACTGGCCAAGCATGTCTCCAGACCTAAACCCTATTGAGCATCTGTGGTGCATCCTCAAAGGGAAGATGGAGGAGCGCAAGGTCTCTAACATCCACCAGCTCCGTGATGTCGTCATGGAGGAGTGGAAGAGGACTCCAGTGGCAACCTGTGAAGCTCTGGTGAACTCCAGGCCCAAGAGGGTTAAGGCAGTGCTAGAAAATAATGGTTTGGCCCAATTTGGACATTTTCACTTAGGGGTGTACTCACTTTTGTGGCCAGCGGTTTAGACATTAATGGCTGTGTATTGAGTTATTTTGAGGGGACAGCAAATTTACACTGTTATACAAGCTGTACACTCACTACTTTACATTGTAGCAAAGTGTCATTTCTTCAGTGTTGTCACATGAAAAGATATACAATATTTACAAAAATGTGAGGGGTGTACACATATATATATATATATATATATATATATATATATATATATATATATATATATATATATATATATATATATATATACACACACACACACACACACACACACACACACACACACACACACACACACACACACACACACACACACACACACACACACACACACACACACACACACACACACAAGTGTTACCAATGGGATTAAAGTGCTAAGTATGATACATTTGTAAATAAACAATAGTTTGCAAATAGTACTTCATACAGTATCTGAAAGCATATTTTTAGCACTATAAAAGGTCCTTTCCTCTCCGTCACTGAGGTGTGTATAATGTTTGGCTGTCATTAGATCAAGAGCAGGTGTACTTTTCTCCTTACAAACAAGCAACACAATAGCAACAAAAGGAGGCTGTTGAATAATGCAGCGACTTTGCCACCTCTGTTGGCTCTGCGCTGTGTAGCAGGAACAGACATTGTTATCCGCCGCCTGGCAGTTGGCCCGCTCTTTGTTCGGCCCTGGTGGAGGGGGGAAGGGGGCTGAACTCACCTGGCAGCACAGATCACAGATCAGCCTGGCATGAAGAAGTGGGAGTCCCTGATACTCTTTGCATGCTCCGTTTACCTGGAAGCCGTCGACTGCATGGCAGGTGTGAGTACGCCACACTCGGTCGGGTTTTAGTTATGCGTGCATCACGCAGAAACCTCATCTGTGACGTCTTAATGTCCCCTTGGGGGACGGGGGAGGGAGGGGTCAAAGTCCTCGCAATTTATGGGCTACTAATTTAAAACATTTTTGCTCTTAATTAAAGAAACGGCCTCTGTTTTTATGGCGGTTCAGTCCTTCTGCGCTGCCACCGTCCAATTTAATTATTTTGATGTAGGTAATTAGCATTTGTTGGCCATTGTTGGGTTGATTTGCATATTATATTGGATAATTGAATGAGGGTTGATGATTGAATTAAGGGGGGCGTGACAGATGATTGGGCTTTGTGCTCATATGGGGGAACTTAAACGACGAGCGGGTTGGGAATAACGCCTCGTGAATATTCATATCTTCCCAGCCCACTTTGTTAATTTGAAAAATGCCTGGTTGCGAAGTCTTTAAACTTGTGACTTCCCTCCAGGACGCAAGCTGCTGTTTTATGCTGCTATTTGGCTGCACGTCAGGGTTTATTATTAAAAACAGCAGCAACACTGGCAGGTGTTCTGGAGAGAGCTGGAAAAAATAAGGTGAAGCTATTCGGCTAAGATGCATTTTGGCTAAAGTTCTTGCTGGTAGGTCATGCGAATTTGAAGTTTATTGGATTCACCTACCACATGTGCGCAGCCACCACAAGATGACATAATGAATTGTGACTTGTGGCATCATTTTACATCGCTGTTAGTTGCCTGTTGGCACGTGGAATTTTGGTAAGCAAAAGCTGAGCTCGTGTTATTTGCATTTTTTTTTTTTTACCCAGTGTCACATTCAAGATTTGAAATCTTTGGCCATTGTCTAATTGAGCCGTATTTCCTCTTTTTGTTTCTAGGTAGTTGATTCATAACAATTATCAACATCAATATTAATTGAACATAACAGTTTTTATTATGTAAACTGTGTAACTTCTGTCCTGTAATATGTCTAAAGAACATTTATGATCTCCTTATTTTCCTTCAGTATTATTCTGTGCACAAAATCTTGAGGACATCTTCTATTCATCTTAAAATGATTTTATATATATATATATATATATTATTATTATTATTTTTTTTTTTTTATTTTTTTTTTTTCAATAATATATATCATTAATATATATGTAGTATTCCTTTCCCCACAGTATATCAGTAACATTTTTTTTAGGATCAGTTAATAATTTTATTCAACAATGATGCATTAATGTCTTTAACATTGTTTGTTTTTATTTTGATGGAAGAAGTGGCGAGGAGGAGAAAAGTTACTACCATGGTTGCCTGCTAAATTTCAAAATCAACCACATTGAGTAATTTTCTCTTCCTTGTTATTTTTCCCATCAACTAAATATACAGTATGCCTGCAGCAACACCAACCAATCACGAAAAGCACTTCAGCACATTTAAACTGAATTAAATGACATAAACATCAGCGTAGATCTTGGCACTGCGGCCCCGCCCCTCTCCGCTCGGATACTTGCCAGTGTCAGGGGCCCTGGTATATGTCCACACGGCTCTCGTGTAAGGATAAATGGAGACTGGAGCGGGAATATTTGACTCTTTCAGACTAATGTAAGCACTGGCAGAAGACAAAGACGGCGCTGACCCTGGTCTGTCTCGCAGCGCTGCGCTCTGCTTCGGCCCGCCTGTGTTTACATGTGTGCATCTGAGAAATAATGCCGCTCATAAAGGCAGGAAAAACTACTGGTGGACGTTTGTTCTTTCCTCAGTCACAGAGCCATTTAGAGCGTGAGATATGCACCATCATAGCTGATAGGAAGTGTGTTTGTACTCAAGGGGGGCATAAAGACTTTTGAATGATGGCCAGCAGCGAAGAGAAATTCTTTTTTAATATTGTTTAAAGTCAACCTGAATTCAAAATAGTCTCGGTTTACTTTTTTAACATACATTCCTGCTCTTATTGTGAACAATTCATCAGAGCATGTTATTACAAATTAAAAAATGTCTTTGTAATCTTTCATCAAAGAAATGATTTTCTATTTTGGCTGATGTCACATACAGTACCACATTTGGGTTGATTTTTTTTTTTTTTTTTAGAAAGTAATGCTTTTATTCAAAAAAGCATGCATTAAATGAATTATAAGACATTTATAATGTAACAAAATATTTGTTTTATTTCCAGTAAATGCTGTGAATTTGAATTTTCCTTAAAATAAATAAATAAATGTAGCATGGTTTTTACAAAAATATGAGCAGCACAACTGTTTTCAACGATGATGATAAATTGATAGTAATTCAACATTGGAAAGAAATGTTTTTTGAGCAGCAAATCAGTATATTAGAATTATTCCTGAAGGATCATGTGACCCTGAAGACTGGAGTACTAGTGCTGAAAATTCAGCTCTGATCACAGGAATAAATTACATTTTAAAATGTAATCCAATATAAAACAGCTGTTTTAAATTGTAATACTGTTTCTTAATATTACTGTAATTTTAATCAAATAAATGCAGGCTTGGTGTGAGCATAAGAAACTTTCAAAAACATAAAGAAATTACCCCAAATGTGTAAACATAGACCATATTCGCTATTGGTCAATAAAATATTTAATCCAAATAATTATTTTGTTTCATGTACTGTTGTAAATCATGAACAGTTATAAATATAGCAAATAATCATTTTGAAAACAAGCTTATGCTTGTTGACTTATTGACCATTGTTGTTTCTTGTTTTTGTTTTGTTTTTGGTTGTGAATTAACATTTACTTCACATGCTAATTCAAATCTGGCTTACATAGTTGATTATGTTCATTAATCAATCCAAAAAAGGTTATTTCCAATTTAAAATGAAATTCACATGTCCGTAGACTTACTAAACATTAAAGGGATACTCCACCCCAAAATGAAAGTTTTGTCATTAATCACTTACCCCCGTGTCGTTCCAAACCTGTAAAAGCTGCTTTCGTCTTCAGAACACAATCTAAGATATTTTGGATGAAAACTGGGATGTTTGTGACTGTCCCATTAACTGTTAAGTAAATAACACTGTCAAGGCCCAGAAAAGTATAAAAAACATCAACAAAATAGTCCATCTGCCATCAGTGGTTCAATCTGAATTTAATGAAGCGACGAGAATACTTTTTTGTACGCAAAGAAAATAAAAATAACGACATTTATTCAACAATTTGTCTCATCTCTGTCTCTCTGTGTCTGTTTTCTTCGTGTACAAAAAGTATTCTTGTCGCTTCATAAAATTCAGATCGACTCACTGATGGAACCACAAACATCCCGGTTTTCATCTAAAATATCTTAAATTGTGTTCCGAAGACGAACAAAGCTTTTACGGGTTTGGAACGACATGGGGGTAAGTGATTAATGACACAATTTTCATTTTGGGGTGGAGTATCACTTTAAGTTATTCTCCATCAAGTATTGCCATATAAAGGTTTTCATATCTTTTTTTTTTTTTTTTTTTTTGTCCAGTTGATGAAATCGTCAAACTTCCTCACACGTAGCTCCTAAGGTGATTCCAGGCAAAAATCTGTTTTTATTATCTATACACATCCCTTTTAGCCTGTAGCCCCTACCCCTGCAAAAGTGCCAGATTGAGCTAATCCACCGCACTCATTTGTCTTATCTTCTGCCTCCCTTTCTTTTTCTCTTTTACGCCTATAGTATCTCTCCTTCACATGTATGATTCTTCCCTATAAGTGCAGGGCATCTCCTTTGCCCTCAAACCTAGAGCTTCTAAACCTGGTTTAACGGACATTGAAGGGCTTCCTTCAACAGTCCATTACTGCAGTGATAACCCAGCCCTCGTTGATTAGATGGACCAGACCACCGCAGGCCAATGTTATGGAAGTTCACCAAACGTCTTTGATTTTCTTGTAGCAGAGATTGTAAACGTTGCAGGCGGACAGCCGTGATTGACGACAGTGAGGAAGATTTACGGCCTCCCTGAAGGGTGAATTCAAGTTGAACATACTATTGAATTTTGTCAATTTTTTTTTCCAGTTTTTCGTCTGTTTAATTTAGTTTGTTTGCCTGTAAATCTTTCAGAGTTCATGGCTCCATTTGCGTCTAATGCTGTGTTTGAGCATGATCCAGGTCCGATCGGCTTCTTGAGAACAAAAGATTATCTTTCGAAGGATCGAAGATGACACTTGATTTATTAAGTAAACAGTAGTAAGTCAGTGATCCTTTGCCAATACACTGGCGAGCAGAGCCGTTTTTATGACAAAGAAGCATTCTTTCTGCTACGAGAGATGAAAACCAACAGATCTTTTTTTGTCTTTTAATTTTATGTTTACGCCCGTGTACCAGTCGCCGTCAGGTTGTCTGGATGAACGGTTAAGAGGGGGCGGTAGGCGTTGTTCAGATAAGGCCTTTCAGCCATAACTTCCTCTTCTGAGTGCTCTCTTTGCATCCTCGTATGTAGGCAGACCTCCTGTCTTATCAGCGGCACGAACATTCTCTCATCCTCTCGGTTTGGTTCATCTTTAAGGCAGATCTGTAGATTTGTAGTTGTTTTGCAAGAGCGGACGCATCCCGGGCCCAGCGAAAAATTGCTGAGGTGTCTTGGCAGCATGGGACACTTGCGTCATCTCCTCCCATTTATATTGAAAAACAACAGTTAGGCCAGTTTCACACCATACACGTAACTAACAGATTTATTTCAACGTCATTCTCACGCACAAGCAATGTGGTGTTAAACAGCAAAAACATAGCTGCATGTAGAGTTTTAGCACTGAGCTTGTTTTATCTTGCTTAACATGCTGAAAATATGAATAAAATGCACTATAAACGTATTTAGCACTACAGTCCTATGCAATATAGGCATTTATGAAGAAACATAAAATAAGAGCGAACTGCTCATCCATAGTTTGAAGAAAATAGTGTAAAAATTACATAATTTGAAAATGAATAATAAAAAAAATTAATCATTAATTTATGTTGTATTCACTTTTAATTAATTATAAGTATTTTATATTTATATAGACGAGCATAGTTTTGTTTCTCTTGGGTCAACTTAATGGAAAGTAAATCCTTTCCCGTTAATATTTTACTTTTATCAAGGTATAAATGGATCTTTATACAGTACATTAAAATATGTAGCTTCAAGGGGGTCCAAGCTACATCATCCTTTTTAGGGGCTTTGAACAGTTTGAAAACCCCTGATTTAAGAAATTTATATTCTGCCCTTTTGGAGATTGGTATCTGTTCTGAACAAATTTAATTAACATCCCTCCTCATGCAAATTAGATTTCACGACGTTCAAGTTTGTAATAATCATCAATGGCCAACTTCCAATAACCTTAATTTAATTCCATTATTAAATTAAAAAAACTCAATGTAGTAACCCAGAAATCATTTTGTTTCCTGCATATAGTCTTAATACACATTTGACAGTAGGAAAAATGCATCTCTGGATTTGCATTCAACAGTCATGTCCGATACAGGATTCAAACAACAATTTGTACACGCCAATTCTTTTAACAACCCTAATAAGGATTGTTTTCATAAAGACTTTTTTTAATCGCAATGGCTCCACACGTCCTACCGGCCATCCATTTTTACTGTCGCCATTCATCTCTCCTCGGCCGTCTTATCAAGTCTTCATCAAAGAACAAACCCCTGGCCCACAGGTCTCCTTCCTCTTCACCTTGAGCCGCTCGGAGTGTGCATGTTTGCGTTTCACTGCGTTAACTTTACGCTCCCTTTGTTTTCAGTCGACAGGCCGGGAGTTATGTAATGGGCCGTCTGTAAAAGCGTGGTCCTGTGTGAAAACTCCAGTGCTCTCTAGTTAAGACCAACACTAGACACTAGGCCTTGTCTCTTCCTTTCTTTATGGCCATCTGTGTTAAAGTGGGGGAGGAATCACAAGTTCAAACGCCTGCCGTTGCTTTTATGATGTCAATGACTGAACGGATACCTCTACAGACGCTGGTACAGGAGGACTTGGCCGAGGTCCTAATCCAAGTTTGGGGCCGGTTAGGGGCAGGGTCATTTCTCCCGGCTGGAGGGAGGCGGGTGAGTTTGTTGCATGGGTTGGGGTGGTAGGTAACCTCTACGCTCTCAGAGCTGTACGTCTCCCCTCCACGGACACTTGAGGGGGGGCTCATTGTTTAGGTGTGTGAAGATGAAGCACCGCGTGCTGTAGGATTATGAGATGGCTGCGTGATTTGTGGGCGGAATGTCCACCAAACCGCAACCCCCACAGATGGACACAAACTCGTACTCTCTCACATTGGGAAAGAATGGTTTCGCAAACGATTTACGTAAATTCATTCTGCCTTGCAAATTAGTTTACGTGTACAACAGAACGCAGATATATATATCAAAACTAAACCAACTTTAAGGGAGAAAATTGAGATATTGGCAACTAATGAAAACCGTACTTGCATGAGATTTCGAAATTAGGTACTTGGAACATCGAAAGTGTTTATCAGACATTTTAGCATTGAATAAGCTGACAGAACGACGACTAAGATCTTTACATGCAAAGGGAAAATGGTGAAAATCTAGCTCAATTTGAAACCAAAAATAAGCTCTCTTTAATACACACTTTTGGTCTTAAGGATTGTTCACTTCAAAAATGATAAATATAAAGATAATAACTTTTAGCGTCCACACCAAGGCACAATAGCATTTTGGATATTATAAGCATGTTCTGCAATTATGCTGTCTGCTGCTTTAAATGCTCAAGCCCTTTAATGCAGGATGGATTCTGATTGGTTGTTAATGTTTTTATCATTCATCAGCTGGAAAAAATTTTTTTATCATTATTGATATTCTAACAATATCATTTCTCTGTAATGACTTGTATGACCTTTGAAATGTTTTTTCAAGACCTCATACATTTCAATGAACAGGTGCCGGAGGTGTTTTGTAGTCGTAGTTTATAATAATTGTCTGCAAATTCTGGTGTTTAATGGCCAGTTTTCCCAATCCAGTCAATTCCCGATAAATAAAATCCTATAAAATAAAAGTCGCACTCAACGTTCTTCACATGGAACAGCCTGTTTGTAAAAAACATTCATCTCATTTAATTTACATTACCTAACATGTTGTCAGCTTGTTGTATGACAATTAGTCTAAAGTTCTGAATACCCACTGAAGGTCCCAAGGGTTCATGAGGTAAACGGGTATCCGGTGTCTGCGGCATTGTAATTTTTAACAGTCTCATGAACGATTAGAAATACAGCAGTATCTCTACCACTCCCTAGTCTTGTCCAGAACTGATGTGAGAGATTGATTCCGTACTCTCTGCGTTTGGCCTAAAAAAGACTTAATCTCACCCACCGTTCTGACACTACACAGCTCCTACGCTGAAAACAACCAGATGTTTTACACCATTTGTTCCATAGTAGCAGAGCAAGAACATTAATTTCAACCCTGCAAAAAGCTTCTGAATCATGGTGTTTGGTCGACAGATGCCGGACGATCATGGACTAGACTGTACTCCAGCTCTGAGTACCATTAAAGGGCTCCACGGTGGTTTGTTTTAGTCGTTTCGGCCAGGCATCTTTAAACAGTTCCTAATACAGAGTGACGTGGACCTAAAGCCTTTGAACACTGCTGTAGAACTACATTTTAAGGCGCTTCACCCTTTAAATGATAAAAGTAGTGAGTTATCGCTTTGTTTGTCATGCTCTTAAACCCTTGAGGGGTATTATTAAAGCGGAGAATGCCATGGAAAGAGTATTGTTAAGAGTATTTTTAAAATCTTGTAAATCCTGGTAATTTATGTCACCCTTTTCCCTGGGAATGTCACCCCTCCCTTATGGTTTGCATTTGGGGCTGAGCAGCAATGGATGGATGCGTGTACCTGTAATAGGGACCGTTTAACACCCCCTCCTTCTCTTCATCTTTCTCCCCCCAAATCCTTCTAGTCAGGATTTACTGTGGTGACCTCCCAACTCTGGTTCACTTCCCGGGAGTTGAGGGCCTTCCCAGGCTCCCAAACCGTCGGAGTCGGAAGCTTGTAGCATTTAGGGGCTATGCCCCATTTTTTTCCCATCCCAGGCACTGTGTTTAATCAGTCCAGGCCTGCGGTGATTTGGTTTTAATTCTAAGGGGTGGGCCGGATTTAACGGTGTGATTGAAGGCAGTGATAAATGGGAAGGCGGAGGGGGGCCATATGCCTGGTACGAACTCCATTACGGGTATTACTTCATTTATTAAAGTGGGACCGGGCTTGTTTGCGTGTTTCGCACAAGGTTCAACTCCAAAACCTGACCCACAAACATGCATTTCAGCATGTTATAGACCTTAATATAGAATAGATGACTCTTAAAGGTTGTGGTGAGAGGTTGCACCGACATGAACCTCAGTGAACGACCAACATTTGTCAGTTTCCTGTCATTTCGTTGAACAGTGATTTGTAGATGCCACAATTTTGTGGTCCCAACTGAAAAATAGTTCAGCATCTTTCTATTTTAACCAATATTTGTGTGCTAATTTTTTATTTTTTATTTTTTTACTGGCAGAGCTGTTAGCATAGCAGTCTGACTGAGGCCAGCTAGTAAGTGCTGTGGAGGTAAACATCACTCGCCTGATCTCAAGAGGTGCACTAGTGACAGACGCTAGATACGTCTTTGCATCCTTGTTAGTGTGTCTGCCTTCAATATCGAAAAATGCCAATTTGAATCCTGCTCAGAGCCAGCAAGGGGAATAGAATCAGATGGGTTACGTTGGTGCCGTGACCCGGATGGGAATGAGTGTTAGGGAGGCCAGCTACTAAGTGCTGTACGCCTCACTCCCCTGATCTCAAGAGGCATACTAGCAACAGACACTAGAGGCTGCAGTCTTTAGCATGCTTGCTAGCGCACTTGCCTCCAATGCTGGAAACGCTGGATCGAATCCTGCTCAGAGCGAGTGTGGTCTAGTAGAACTGGAGGGGTTACAGCAAACATGCTAAGGCCAATTGCAAACTCATCTCTTGTGTGTTATTTGTGTAGCACAGAGTTACTACCTATATAAAACACTCCAGATATTTAATTTCAGAATTTAATGAAGCTTTTAGTATAGCAACATGCTAACGTTAAACTCTATTAATGCTAGTTGCAAATTGAGTCTCTTGCGCGCAATTTTTTTAGCTTGAGTTACCACCTACATAAAACAATCCAAATTGGTCTCTTATGAAGTTCTGTGTCCATTTCAATGCTGGGTAGCAAGGCAGCTCAATAGGTTTTGGAACAGAGCTCGAGTGTGTCCTCCCATTGGGCAAATCTGAGCCTGTGTGTGTTCAGCGTACATGCTCAGCAGAAGTGGATGAGGCATCTCTGTCTGTGTTTTATGGAGTGTAATTGTGCGCTGGGAGGCACTGCCCTCTATTTCTCCTCTTAATGGCTGTTTGTGTGTTGTTTTAGTGGCAGATTTACGTGTGGGACGGGCAGTGAGGGGCGGGTTGATTTACAGCTGGCTGTGGCTTTGGCCTCACTGGTTATGTGTGTGTGTGCGCTGTCACTGTGTGTGTTCCAGGTGATTGTGCTGTCTGGCCGCCAGCCCAGCGTGTTGCAGAAACTGTGTCAGCTGCCGTTCCAGTATTTCAGCCACCCGCGACTCATCAAAGTGCTCTTCCCCTCGCTCATCTGCGCCTGCTACAATAACCTGCAGAACAAGGTCATCCTGCAACAGGAAATGAGCTGTGTGCTGCTGGCCACCTTCATACAGGTAAATCGCTAGGCCTTCACTCCAGCACTACCGTGCAATTCAGACTTTGTTTCATGAACATGTCCACAAACTGTATTCCAGCTGTAAAGGGTTGTTCCCTTTAAAAGCGATATGCAACTGAAAAACAGCGTTCGAATGACGAAAGAAGTCGTTCGTTGAAAACACATGTACCAAATAAATCTCGTAATGCATGGGATTGAAACTGTTTTATTTGAAACTGTTCAGCGATATTCAGATTTACTCTTAAAATCACACATTGCGAAATTCAATTTTATCAGCTCTATCCAAAACTCAAAAAATAAAATGGAAATTCAGTACTTTCATAATTCTGTAAAACACAAATGTTAACTTTTGTTTTACAAACATGTCTCTTGAATTATATATTCCAGCTATAAAGGGGTGATCACACTGACAATGGTTTGCATCTGCAAAACAACTGGAAGTCATTGGAAACACATTTATCAAATCTCAGGAACACATGTGAATGAAACACTGCTTTTTTTTGCAGAATATTCTTTCTTTATTTGTTTTTGCGATGTTCAGATTTTTGCTTAAATTAAATTCGCAAATCGCTATTGGAAATGCCCCAGATTTACTTAAGAAACCGGTGCAAAAATGTTTGCAATAAATTAAACAATAAAATTAAATGTATATGTTAGAAAATTTAAGAGAATTGTATCCGTGCTATCATTTAGCATATTTTAGAACATTTATAAATTGTTATAGTAATTCAGCTGGAATCGAATCAACCCAAATCATACCCAAATTTTAGATTTAATGATGCATTGCGTCTTTTGGTAAAACATTAACAATTTACATTGTAAATTTATTCTTTTCACTTAAATACATGTTATTGGTCTACTCCCTGGGAATCGAACCTATGACCTTTGTGTTGCTAGCGCCCCCCCCCCCCCCCCTCACTAAAAGAAGCAGCTTCCTTTGCTCAGATGGATGGTTTCCTCTGTCTGTTTGAGTGGATTTACCTGCCACTACTTGAGCCTCCTGTAAACACCCTCTCCCTTCATCTTGTTCCTGACAGCGCTCTCCACACCACAGCACCGCTGCCATTACTTACACAGAGATTAGCTCAAACTCTAAGGACAGGGAGTCGTCAACTTGTTCAAACAATGGAAAGACACTGACAAAAGCTTTATACACTTCATCCAAAACTCAAAAATAAAAAAGAGATTTAACAATTTAATCTGAAGTGTGTAACACTGAATGTTTAATAAATTCAAATGGTTTACTTATAGATGGTGTTCATATTTGGATAGGATAGAAGGATTATTTGCAGCACAAACTTTATCAAATGGAATAAATAATAAAATCTGTTGTGTAATCTAGGACTGTGCTACCAACGTGAACCAATCAGACAGCAAAGCTCCACATCCAGGTAAGGTCTATATAAGGCCTATAGACTATTTGCTCTGTTGCATCAATTTATATTTGCTAAAATGCATGCATTTCCTAACCCTAATGTTGTCTTCCAGTCATTTTGGACCTGTAGATGATTTTCTTTTGCTTGAAAATGCTAGTTAATCCATTGGACTATAATTTACTAACTGGATTATTTATTTATTTATTTTATTTTATTTTATTTTTTTAGGATTTCTTCCCGACCTTATTGGTATTTCTGATCAAAAATGACTGGCTTACAAAAAACAGCTTTTTGCTGTAGTATTACCAAATACTGGATGGAAACCTTATCAACTTGTCTCAGGTTTTGTATTTATTTTTGAAACTAATTTATTGTAGGCCTCATTGATATGAGCTTTTTCAGTTCAGTTTTTGAGTGAACATTATCCACAAATAATGCTTTTTTCACTCAAAATCTGAGGTGCATATGCTCAGATCAATGAGGCCTGCGATCAGTCAGTTCCAAAAACAAATACAAAACCTGTGCTAATAATAAGTAATCAAGTTGATAAAAAGCTTTAATCCAAGATTTGGTGATAATATAGCATAATGAGAAATTTACAAGCCGTTTTTAATAAGACCGGTCATTTAAAACCAGCGCAGCACAAGGGTTAAATACACATATTATACATTTTAAATGGGATTAAATGTTTACAGTTGACAAATGGATCCAGAAATCCACATATTCCGTTCTAAAGTGCGTCAGTTAAAAATAAATGTCTTTACTGCTCACAAAAAGATCCGTCTCTAGCATTGATTTAATGCTTTACTTCCTGTGTCAGTTCTAAAGCTCTGATCTTTCTCCATCAGAGAAGGGCTGGGCTCCTCTGGACTACTGCGAGCTCTCCAACCGCTTCCCCAGAGACCAGTGGGACTCCGCACTTCAGTTCTTCCTCAAGAAGCAGGAGGAGTGAGCGAACGAGTGCACTGCAGTCATTTACAAGAGCACATTTGACGATAAGCCGAAATGTACACTCTACAATGCAAAGCTGTGCGGGAGGAGTTTAGGGTACGAATGATGCCGGTAATCAGACCATCATCCAACCCGTCAATCAGTAGTGAGGCATTCCTAGTAGTTCTCCAGTAACTGTATGTTAACATACATATACATACATATATATATATATTAGCACACACTGAAAACATACTGACTTCTCGCACATGTATTTATAAGCAATAGAATGTTTACAGATTTAATTTACAGGATTTTACCTTAAATACATTTTTGGACGCATTCATAGTGATTCAACGCATTCTTGCGTTTCACAAAAGAGCAAATCTCTTTCTAAGCTTTCAACAGTTTTCAGATCGAAGAATTTTTTGGTTAGTTTACTTGTTAGGTTTGAGTTTGACTGTAATTGTGTTGTTTTGTACATAAAACGATATTGGGGAATGATGCAGAATAAACAGAAGCACTCTTTAATTTAGGGAGAATGACGAGTTACCTCATCCGTTGGTTTTCTTGTTCCAGTTTGTTTCTATGCATAAAGTGGAAGATTTCTTCCTGTAGCTGACATGTTATGATTTTTTTTTAATAATTTTTGTTGTGGTTGTTGTGATTCTTTGCTTGTTTTATACTGTAATTTATACACCGTGAAGATATATCCTACACATTTTTTTCCCCTTTTGTTAACGCATTGAAGCACTTAAGTTTAATTTAAGAATGGACATGTTTAATAAAATATTTAATACTGCACAGTGTTTGAGTTCTTTCATTGTAGTTTGGTTTTGAAAGAATATGTTTTGGATATTTGAATATATACGCAGTCGAGAGGGTCTCTAATTTTCAAGTCTGAGACAACTAAAGAAATCGCTTCTATTTTTAGTTTTTCTAATTTAATACAAAGGTTTTAACTTGCATTTGAGTGAAAATTGAACTTAAAAAATGAATTGCAAAATATCTTTAGTATTTGCTTTTTAATTAAAAATGCTTTTTAATGAAAGCAGCACTAGAGCTGCATAAAGTTTGTCAAACCTCATCAAGATGTTGTCCAGCACGATTTGAGATGATCCAAAGGACATCTGTACAAAAGGGTTCACATTTGTTTATAATATTACTGACCAATAGTACAGAATCTGAAATATTTCTTATAAATTGCAGGTTTTTTCATTTTTAGAATTCCTACAGCTTTGTTTATTCCCAGTTTTAAACATTTTTGAATCTCAGATTTCAATGTGGTCTCAGACATTTGGATCCCTCAATAAATTCTGCAACTTGTATCTAAAATATATCTATAATCACATGGTTATACACTATTCCCATGCGTAATTGTGATGTTTAAACATGGAGTCTGAGGTTATTTTAAAAAAACAACACTTTTTTTTTTATTATAGCTATAGGAGCATCTCTATATAAAATAAAATAAGCAATTGAGAGCTTTTATTGGCTAACTTGCTTATTTATTCGCTGGGAAACGCGGTGGAGCTGGAACCTGCAATGTTGGTTAAACGGCATTGTAAAAGGGTTGTGGCCTCCTAACCAGGGTCCTCACTGGCCCTGGGGCACCACAAACAGCCCGCTGTTCTTCCGCTCAATCCTTCTCTCTTTCATACACTTTTTCTTCTCACACTCAGTGTATATACACCGTTTCTCTCTCTTCTGTACCTGTGTGAGTCACAGCAGCTCCACTCCGCCGCCGCCGCCGCCTCTGAGTCACTCAATACACCGATGTGTCAACACGCGCTGGAGCCACTGGGTCAGACCCACCTCCGTTTCATAAGACCATCACTTCTGCTCCAAATGTGGAGGAAAAAATGTTCAATCAAGGTCATTTGGATTGTCCGAACCTATATATATATTACTTTTAGATTCAGTCTTGTAAAATGGGTGCATTTTATGTGAGATCTAGTTGGTGGACTTTGAAATTGAAGCGGGTGTAAATGTGACAACTCGAAAGGGAGCTGTTTTTATAGACCGTTCCGTTATTTGCTATTCCAAAACCATCTGAGATCTTGACGTTCTCGTGATTTTGGCAGACTGAAGTGAGCTCGAACAGAAGAACGCTGTGGCCCTTTCCGTCCTGTCAGCTAATGAATCACGAGCGTTCATGGTTTTAGAAACGGCATGATTTTGTCGTCTGAATGTCTTATTTTCTACATTTAATTAAGAAATGCGGCTGTGAACGTGTGAAGACGAAAGGTGATTTTATGGTGACATTCAAAATGTTTTTATAAGTGTACAAAACACAGCTTTAAGAAATATACATTGTTAACAACCGCACCATACTAAGAAATACAGATTAACAGTGTATCTGCGGCAAAATCACGCTTTTCGCTATGTGGGAAAATGAGCTCAAAAAAGTTATGTAATGGCAAATTTCAGACAATTATTTAGGTACATTACGGGATTAATTAATGGTAAAGCGCTTCGGGATTTTATTTAATAAAAATGTATTAGGCTAGTTTAAATGTTTGTTTGTTTGTTTGTTTGTTTCTAAAAAGATTGTGTGAAAATTAGATTTGTGTTCAAGAATGTCGAGAGTTATTTTGCAGCATTTTATGCAGCCTATATAAGTTATACTTAATATTGGTTATTTCTCTTATTTAGCCTAAATGCCTTTGTAATTTTTCCAGTTTTCCCCCAGTTGATTTTCGTATACCTTGTCAATTTTATGAGCTCTTTATATAGCCTATATATATATATATAGGGCAACGAAATTTATAATTTAGGCAAATACATTTTTTTTACAACAGGCAAAAACAATGTATGAATGAAGAAAAGCCCTGAATGTGTTTGACATTTCTTGCCTTTTATCAGCATCCAAAATATTTGGATATAGATTATTTCGTTATATTTCAAGGTTTAAGGGTTGTCTATTGTGACGGTTTTCAAAATTAATTGCAATGAATAATTTAAACATGAATGTATGAACTAACACAACATTTCCATAAAGGGACATGTATTAGATGTTTAGCTTTAAGAGTCGAATATTTGTTTTAGGTTCGTTTTTAGATTTATAAACCAAAGGTTAGCTAAATACTTTGACTTTTCAGATTAAAATGACCCACAAGGATAGAGTTGTAATTTACAAAAATTTCAAAGATTTGTTTTATGCAAACATGAACTTGGCTTAAGTGTGCGTTTATTTAATTAGACCTAAATTATTAAATTAGTGGCGGAATTTGAACCAAGATGCGGCTCTTGACCTCTGGCCATGACATCTGAATCGTTATTTCTCCCTAAAGCAACCATTTATAAGCTCTGATGTCGACAAACCGTATTCATTCACAAGAGGTATTTTATCGGAATCTATTTAAGATGTCGTAATTTCAGTCGATTTAATAGGCTGTAATCGGGATCAGATCTGAAGACAGTTTAGCAAAGAAAAATCATCTAAGATTGGTCTTTTGACATGAATTTAAACGCTATACATTTTTTAAGAAATAGCCTATGGGATTTTTCAAGAAGACTTCTGCTTTTGAAACGTGGCTTTGTACAGCAACATTTCATTTTTCAAGCTAATTGCAGATAAATTCGCATTTTCTGAAGGAAATACCTTACAAGACAGCAAAAGAAGTGGTAAAGTTTTAAGCAGGTACAAGCTTGGGTTAAAGCTTTAGTTGTCTGCCTTCGCAAACAGATTAGGATTCGCAAACTTTCACACAGAATGCGCTCCGGCGTCTGTCTGCGCTGCGCCTGAATGAACTGCCTCACACAACGCTAATGTGCAGTGAAAAGGTGGCTATAAATCGTTAAATAGATGTAAAAAATAATGCCTATCGAAATTCAATAACCTGTTTGCGTATTTAATCGCTGTGAAATTTTGCTGTTAGATTTTGAATAGATAACATTGTAGCAACACCTCAGTGCAAAATTTCAGATTTTGGTGTATTTCCTAAAGACCCCGTGAAATCGCGTAACTATCGCTGTTTTTGGAAAGCCAGATTTATAGCTTCGACAAAAATCCCATTCTTTCAGAGTATGTAAGATGAAGAACTTAATTTTCCACTATTATTAAAGAACGTTCTAGCATTGTGTATAGGCCTATTTATGGACGTAATGACATAAGGCTATACACATCATGTAAGCGATGTCCTGTGAAAATACTTATGCTACTTAATGGGTGCTATTTAACCACACATTTAATCTTTCTTGGTATCTATAACACTTAAAGTTAAAAAAGAGAGGACATTAAAGGATGTCACTGTTAATAGCATACTGCTTTTTGCATAATATATAGAAATATCTGAATGATTTCATAGATGCTAGTCATTTTCAGTCATTGATGGAGGGAGGGGCGTTAAGAGCGTTTGATTGGACAAAAATCACTAGTGCAGGATGAGTCATCAATAATGTTGTTCTGTTTTTCAGGAAGAAATAGGTAGACTACGCATTAAATCCACATATTTGCTAGAAGTGTTTGTTAACTTTCAGCAGAACATCATCTTAAATATGCATGGACTAAAACCTACAAAGCTCCCTTTGTGATTTTCCAGGCTTTAAGGGTCAAACATTTATTTAAAAAAAACAAAAACGAGATTATAAGCAAAACAACATTTGAATTCCTGAATTAATTGCGGAAAAATAACTGAAGCAACAGAAATTAATAGGCTATAGAGCTGTCTTAGCTCTGTCTTACTACAACTGCTTATCCTTAGTTTGGTTATCTGACGAACTGGGATTATCTTGCCACAATGGCCCGCAGTGATTTTGGTCTGATCTTCTGGTGTCCAGCGGCTATCTTCTGACTCGCAATGAAAATAAACCCTGGACATGCAAGGCTGCGTTTGCCGAAAGGGAGTCCCGTTAAGAGAAAGGTGGCTTCGGGTTTGTTGTGCTTCCATTCAGTGGATCATTTGCAGGTGATGCCGAGCGCAGATAAGCGGCCGCCGATCCCTGTCCTCCGTCTAGACTCACAGCTTTACGAGCAACACGAGATTGATCACTGCTACGGGAGGGGTTCAATTACTCATTCAGTATCCGGTCGGCATGATTTTTAGATAGATGGATGTATTCGTAGCCTCCGTTAAGAGTTGAATGTGACAGTTCAGGGTTCTGTGATCAAGTTATGGCCTCAATATGGCAATGCACCTTTATTAGTGATTGGCCAGCAGCTTGTTATAAATAGGCCTATCACTTTTACGAAAACGGTCTCTTTTTAACGGAATCAAGCCTTTTGGTGGTCAGTCTTCAGGTTCCATAGCCGTGCTTTGAAAGAACACAATTAGCTAGAAGCGTATTCCCCAAAACAAAGAACAAATTCTGCATAAAGCGGTTCTTTACCGTTCCAAATATTCCGTCTCTATTTCTATAATCTAAAACAGCAAATGTATAATTTAACCCAACTATTGTTTAAAAAAGTAATACGTCTGTATGATGAAAAAGCAAAATGCAATTTCCAAATTCTTTTCAGAATAAATTCAGATATCACGACATTGAAATGGCATTCACTATTTAATTCTGTTCACTTTGCTCTATTTCTTTTTACTAGATCTTTGGACAGTTATTTCCAGTCCAGTAACCAGTATTCCTTTGTAACTGAAGTGTCTCTTGTTTTAATATAAAAAGATATGTAAAGGTAACATGATATGGTTGTCTTTGCATGCAAGCTTCCTCAGACATAAACAGCATTTAACGTCGTTTATTTAGGTAATTTCTCAATTTTTGGTATGGACGGTTGTCCTGACAATAAATAACAATAACTTACTTTTTTAAATCGAGAAGTTTATACAATCTTTCCTCCATTCGTTACGATAAAATATTTTACAGCTCAGTTTTTATACATCTTCGGAGAGATCATGCGCTTTAAGACAAAAAGTTGATTTTTGTCTTGTAGGCTAAGGAAAATACCACTTGTTGATAAAGCTACACAATGATGGTCTTGAATAAACACTGTTAAGACTGTTGTTTCGTAAGGTTGACAGTGGTCCATAATCAAAACCAAAATAAAGTGTTCATATTCCGCTGGACGTCCTCGATATACGGTCCAAATGCTTTAAAAACAGTTTTGTAACACGTCTGGAAACCCCAAAGTCGCTTGGACAGGCTCCTCCGTTTGGCAAACTGTTTAAATCCATCTCGGTTAATCCCTTTTTTCCGTTTGAGGCGGTGAGGTGATGGGTTTTCATGCAGGGCGGGTGAGGGCATGCTGGGGCAGGAGTCTCCGGTGGGCTCTCACGTCTCCACGGGACTGGGCACCATGCTGTTGGGGGTGTCGGGTAACTGCGATGACAGAGAGGTCACATCACTACCAGACGAGTTACCCAGCGAACCCGACTCGGAAAATGACACCTATATAGAAAGGGGGGAGAGTTGGGAATCAGTGGGCTGTTCGGTTGCTGTCAGCATGCTGAGGCTAATATACAGCTTTGACCCGAATTTGATTAAATGTCAGAGTTTTACATACGATTTGCAATTGACATTTACAAAAGCCTACACAACTTTGGCATGCTGTAAAATAACAGACAATATGGCTACAGCAGATAACAACCACAGTGCGAATTACATGTGTGGGCTCAACTTGTCCAATAAAATTCCATTAGATATTTCGCGCGATCTTTTCGCAAAGATAGTATTTTCGCGCCCTTACAACAAAAATGCCATTCATCGTTTTAAATACTTTTTTTTCCCCACTTACGCTTGCGACATGTAGCTAAATTTTAAAATAAATAATTACACTTGGTTTTGTCGATGTACATACAGCTCGGAAAATGCTCTGTTGGTGCTCAAACAAACTTGTAGTTAACATAACTTTAGTAGTTACTGAAACTCTTAAAAACACTGTTAAACGAATAGGCTATATTCAGTCCTATATATTCCTTCTTTTAGGCTAAGGAAAACAATTAGACTACAACACAGTGCTCGCTTGATTTTAAGCAAAATATCCATTTGAAATAACTTGCAAACGTACAAAGCCAATATAACAAACGTTTAAAATGTGAAAAATGTTTAAATTGTATGATTGATCATTTTGATTTAAAGAAAAACAGTCGAAAATGATAGGCCTTGTAATAACTGTTCGGGGATGGCAGTCCTCACCAGCTGTTGGAAAGCAGGCTGATCCAGGTCACTCTGTAAGGCAAATTCGCTCAAGGCTTTCCACGGAGGCTGATAGGTTTGAACTTCTACAGGATTTCCCTGGACTGTGGTGTCATGTCTAATCGGGCTGCCTGCCACCAGAGGCGTTCCCGTGAGACCTTGAAGATTCTGCAGAAAGGTAGAGGAGATAGGCTACCTTAGCGACACATAGCTATCACATTTCAATTTTCAAAGAAGCTTAACACTTTGGGCGGAATTTCATAGATGTTCAGAATCTTTAAAACATCACAGCTATATGTAATAACATAGTCTTATTTGTAAAATGTATATTATGAACAACTAGCGCTTTAGTGAAGAAAGAGATAGATAGATAGATAGATAGATAGATAGATAGATAGATAGATAGATAGATAGATAGATAGATAGATAGATAGATAGATAGATAGATAGATAGATAGATAGATAGATAGATAGATAGATATAGATAGATAGATAGATACAACTAAAGGTTCTTTATTGACATCTAAGGTTCCATTAAGAACCTTTAAAATCCATGGAACCTTTCTACTGCACAAAAGTGTTTTTATATATATATAAAAAGTGGAAAAGGGTTATTTAGATTATTAAAATGTTCTTCACACTAAGACAAAAAAAGAAGAAGAAGAAGATAGGCCTATTCAAAGAAGTGTTCACTGAAAGGTTCTCCGAGGAACCCAAAATGGACCTTTATTTTTAAGAGTGTATGTATGTAGGTATGTAGCTAGGCTGAATCGTTCACATATCAATATAAAAAATAAACTACAGAACGAGAACTTGCCTGATATTATAGAAGAAGCCGAAAAACCTTTTATGTAACATCAAGAACTTTTTAAAAAATCTTCAAAGTAGCTTTACAGTCAGCACAATGATAAGAATTAAATTTGGGCTGATAAGGTGCTGCAACCACTGAAGAAACTTTATTTGACGAGTACAGAGTCGGCAACGAAACAAGTTTAAGTTAAACCTCCTTGATATTTTATTAGTCATTAGAGTTGCAAAATTCATACCGTTTTGTCGCTGTGTTGCTGTTGCTGTAGCTGTTTCATGAGAATGGACCTCTTCTTGTCTTTGCAGCGTTTGTTTTGAAACCACACTCTTATGACTCGTGGGCTCAGGCCGGTCATTTCCACGAGCTGCTCTTTCATTAGCGCGTCCGGTCGCGGGTTTGCGTTATAACACGTCCGGAGAGTGTGAAGCTGCTTTTCGTTTAATACTGTCCGCACACGCGTGGTCTTCTCAGACTGCTTATGAACGTGGTTCCGGTGAGGTGGCTGTCGAACTGGCACAGGTTCTGCGAATAAAAGGCGTATAAATCACTTTTCGGCTTAAGAGGTCATTTCATTATTTAGACACACTGCAGAAAAGCACGCTTACTTGAAGGTTAAATTGTGCATACACACATCGGTCTGTAGCCAAGTGCGTGTCAGTCAAAACACCATAGGGCCTTTATGCTCAACTTTGCTGTTTGTGCAAAATGTTCAAAGATCGACATAGGATATAAAAGTATAACATGCAATAAGTGCACCATCTTGCAGAGTAATAAGAGGGTTAAGTAGTGACACATAATCGAACAGAATACTATTTGTATGGTTTAATGCTATTTAAGCTTTAAGTAAGCCAGATATCAAAGCATTACAGTTCAGCATCTACGTTGGCTATTTTACTAATGTTTAGTTAAATATGACGCATAAATAACCAATAATTTATTTAACTAAAAAAAATATTTTTTTTAAAAAAAATTCTGTGATAGCTCTGATATCTAGCAGCCAACACTCAAAATTCTGCCAATAATAACAGACCACTTGATTTAAAAGATCGCAATATTACAGCAATTTTAATGAACTAAGAAAAACGCTTCGGCCATAATTTCGAATCATTATGCCAATAACCGGTTTCAGATTAATTTCAGGTCATGTTAATTCAATCAAGAATATCCTCAAACAATCTCAGCCAGTTACAAGTCTGCCATCAGGGACTTTACACGAAAACAATATCATCAAATTGGCCTGCAGGCACAGAACACAAGCTACTCGGTTCAGTCTGTTAACAGTTTCACAAGCTGATTAGCTGTAACACACAGAATTAAAGACAGAAGTCGCACACTAGTGTGTAACTGAATAATTTTACAACGACTATAACAACAACGACATTATTATTGTTGCTATATATTATAATGTTGTTGTTGTTGTTGTTGTTGTTAGCTTGCAGCTTCTGATTTAGCCTAATAAATTCCGAGTTCCCGAATATAAATATCTTGGGCACTGTAATTATTATTATTATTATCAATAATTTTATTAGTATTATTACTGCTACCTGGGATGTGCAGGGGCCTGTTGGGGTGAATGTTCCCGGGACTGATGGGGCTCCCGGCTGAAGCGCGCTCCATCAGCAGCCCGTGGTCCGCCCGGCAGAGGAGCTCCTCGTCCCGCAGAGAGAACTCATCTCCCGGGAGCAAATGCCTGCTGCACACCGAGCATCTAAAACACTCCATGTGATAGACGTTATCACGGGCCCTCATCACCAGGTCACTGCTGCAGAAACCGATGTTACATTTGGCGCATTTGATCCCGAATAACCTGCAGTTTCCAGAAGAAACATTCTCTTATTTTAGTGTTCGTTTCCAAAATCGTTCAGCCCACCTCAGCTTGATTTTACAAGGCAGAGAAACACGGACCGTAAACACAACGACAGGCCACTCTTTTCTTAAAGCATCTATACAATGCATTATAAAAGCAATAATGGGCTACATTTTATAATAGCCTATTCTTTCATGATTATTTGTAACGCAGTTACGCATTTATTTCTGGGCGCAAAAGAGTTTAAAGAGTAGGCCTACATTCTAACACTGAGTGTTTGACAATTGTTTTAATACATTATAGCCTTTACAAAATTTTACGTTAGTGTATTAAGTTATATCTGAGGTTGCATATGTTTATTAGCATGCAGTCGATTGCCTATAATGTGTATTAGACACAATGAACACACAATGCATCATCAAGAATACCCTTACAGGCTTTACAGAAACCGTTACCAACGGAATTCTTTGCAAAGCAAGCTTGAAAACAAAGCTGAACAAACACCGATACTAGAAAACAAGCATGGGAAGCCTAAATCAAAAATGACTGTAATATATTAACCAAATAGGACATGAAATATTTACATGCAATTGGAATTTTGCAGGGGAAAAAAAATCTGCTAGATAGCTATTTATTTTTTTACAATTATATATTATAGTATAGGCCTAATGTAGCCTAATAGCTATAATTGTAATACGTTTACCTTCGCAGCAAAGGCTTTTTATTCTTTAGTTCATGGGAAAAACTCTATTGCAGAGTTTTCCCATAACTGTTTGGGTCAAGAATCTGTGAAAAAAGGGGCCTCGACGGAATTCCAAAGTTGTGAAATCACAAATATAGAGTGGCTCGTACCGTACGTAATCTCTCTTGCAATAAGTCTTGCCGTCTCGGACGAAGCAAGTGCACGTCTCGTCCAGATACTGACTGCATTCTGCGCACTTCAGACAGGCTGCGTGCCACTCCAGGTCCGGGGACACTCGCAGGATGTACTGATCATGGATCTGACTTCCACAGCCTACACACATGGCGATTCCAGACTTCTCTGGATATGGAAAGCAGGGATTAGTGTCCACCGACTGTACCCCTATTCAATCCCGCAAAACACCGGCGTCGTGTAAATATATCATTATACAGAAGAGCTCATGTTTCATGCATGTTTTGAATGTCGCTAGACCGCAAAATGTCGATTCCTTCTGTTTTATTTCGCGTTTTTGGCTGCACCAAAAACTGTTTGCAAACAAGTCGTGCTTTTTTAATTTAGGAGAAAAATAATAAATGTTAGGCTATTGCAATACTAGCTTTTGACATGTTAAATGTCATTATTGTTTGCAAAACGGTGTAGCCAAAAACTCATTTTGCATAAACGATATTCAAACTTCAATGACGAAAAATAAACATCCAGCACTTACTTTTTGAATGATCCCCCATATCACCCAAGAAAGAAGGATGGGGTAGAATATCCACCATACAGGAGGGTTAAGGCAGAAGGCAACAGATGAGGAAATGGAATGGGAAACTGCCTCGTCCCGAGCTGACTAATAACTTCTGGCCGAAGAGCCTGTGGGAAGAGCAACACACAGACACTGGCTCTGACGTCACCGGGGCCTGACGTCACATGCAAACCTGGACACACGCTCGCTCCCGCGAAAACCAGCAGCCCGGCGCGGAGATCCGACCACGGGAAGTAGTGCTTTGAATATTGGATACCGAGGAACTGAAGATTAAACTCACACTTCTGCTTGTCCAAACATAACTGTGAGACTGTACGGAGGGCTACGGTGAACAGGCAAACACGAAAAGTAGCTGAAATGCATTAAACAGGGAATGATTTTAACAACAAGGTGTGCAGTTACTGCATGCAAGTGTTGAACGAACATATTAACGTTAAAGCCTTTTATTTTACACGTAGGCTAAGTGAAATGTTCTGCGGGCTTAAACTGCATTTGATTGAAGTAGCCTGATAATCAAAAGCTAAAATAAGTTTTATAATAAACTATATATTTTATATAGGCTATATAAACACACACGTCTGGGTTGCTATCCTTGTGTTGACTCTCCATAGGCGTAATGCTTTTTCTATTGTACAGACCGTATATTCTATTGCCCTACACCTAAACCTACCCAACTTTTTGCATTTTTAGATTTTCAAAAAACTTCATTCTGTGTGATTTATTAGTTTGTTTACCCGTGGGGACCTCAGTTTAGGTCCCCACCGTGACAAGAGTCCCCATGAGTCTGTGTGTATTCAGGTTTAAGTCCCCACCTGAGTAGAAAAATAGGTACACACACACACACACACACACACACACACACACACACACACACACACACACACACACACACACACACACACACACTCACACTCACTCTATAGTCAACATTTAAAGTGGATCAAAACCTTTCATCAAAGTTGTCCTAAAACCTAAATGCGTTCATGTCTTAGGACAACTTTGATTAACTTTTTTGATCCTCTTCAAATGTTGACTACTATATATTAATAGGCCAACTCTCTAAAATGAGCACTTTCTCAAAACAAAGGAACACATATAGGCTATGTTTCGTCTTCGTTGCTTTTCACTATAGGTAAATCCATATGAATTGAAGTCCATGTGTTCTAGTGAGCCCTCTACTGGACATCAAAATAACATCACATATTGTTTGATATGTCAAATATGTAATACAGTAGTTACATTTTTGCCATTCCAAGCCTTTGGAGTCTAAAAAAGAAAATAATTCAGGTAGAAAATAATTTATTACATTTGTGATAAATGTAACAACACTACAAAATTACAGCAGTGCATATTAGAAAAAAACAAAAACAAAACAAAAACTAACATTGCTTGGAGTAAGGAATTTCGACAGTTTAATTTGACTGCATGCGAATAAAACGTGTTTCAAATCCGATTAATCTATTGACGCTTCTTTATGCGTAATTATCAAAATTACCATAATTGACCTGCATGAAATCTATACATTCTTCTCCTTTAGCCAATTTAATCGCTTCTGCTTCTATTGAAAATGTCAGAAATGATTCAGAGCACAAATTTGCTTATAACAGTTATAACTGGTAATAACGACACGCTCCTTGAATTAAACTCTGCAGTTATTGCAAATAATTCGCGCTTCTCTCTTAATTAAACTAAAATCTTTTTCTCAGTCCTTTTGTCATATTTGTAGCCTACTTCAATATAGATAAACACTCCTTCTCCAGCATGTATAATGTGAATTAAAGTACACACGTATTTTAAAAGCGACCATAATGAATAATTTCGTTTAACCTACTGCACCTTGAAAATGAATCGGACTGTCATGTTGAAAGTCGTGTTGTTGCGAATCCACTTTCTCTCACTGAGTGACCGCGTGTCGAACCTCACCTTTGACTTTGAACTCTAACCCAGCAAAGAAATACATTTAATTTAGGCTGTACCAAGAAACCATGTTGTCTCCATGAGGGGGTCGAGAAGAGACGTCTGTGAGATTGCATGTACAGAACACAATATAAGCGTTTTAATGTGCTTTAATCGTTGTTGAAACATATTTAGTCGTGTCGGCTATTTATATTGTCAGTTCAAACGAATGAGTTAAAGGCCTAAAAATGGTCAGAAATAGCAAGATAAATATTTTTTTTATTCTGAAAAAGCGTGCATTTATGATTTTACCCTGTATCATTTTTTATTTTTATTTTATGGTTTTATCGAACATCCTATCTTAAACGTTAAATGCTTATTTTAATAACTACATGCAAAAAATGTAATAAATAAACAATCATCATCTTTCTCTTTTGTCTTTCAACTTTTTCTTTTTTTTTCGTTTTAATGACTATTTTGCACGTAAATGCAAAGCAACATCTAAACAGTCTACCAAATCAATAAATTACATAGGCTAAAACTAGTAAATAAAACAAACAAACAAACAAACAAAAAGCACGTTAATAAAAATCATACCCACTGAAAAGCACTGAAAAAAAGGCTCATATTCATACCAAAATGTATTAGGCTATTTTGCTTAATACAAAAAATAAAATAAAAAGCAGCCTATGCGGTTGGTGCAGCAGTTTCCGAGGACTGGACCACTGCCTATAATATAAAATCATAAATAAAGTAATAAAAGTGTAACCATGGGTCCAGTGGACCCTGTTAGGTTTACAGTCTCCGTGTAAAAGCCAACTCTTCTTGAACCAGAAACTCCACAGATTATCAAAGCTATTAAACCACACCCCCTAATTAAATATCCACCCCGTCTCCGCCCACACTGCCATTAGCCAGTTATATTAGTTATTTCGATTTCTACTAACATTTTATTGCTTATTCATTTTCTTAAACATATATTTTTAACTATACGCACATATGGCTCTCATTACCACTAAAAACCCACATCTGAGCCGTTACAAAATGACTTCTACATAAGCGGGGGCGTGTCTTCTATGATCTCGCGAGAACTCAACTCAACCTCTGTCCCTTGTTACAAAAGCAGTGACAGTGTGGCTGTTGACAGTGTGCTGCTGCAATCATGCTCAAAGCAGTAAACAAGACACATCTCAGGCAGTTGGTAAGACAAATCCGTCGAAACGACGCATTAACCACTGCGCACTTTCTTTTAAAGCTGTTACTCGTTCTCTCTACCCTTTCTAGTCAGAAATATACTTGAATGAATAGCTTAGCACGCTGGCTAACTCGCTCATTCAGTTCTGCAGAAGTTGTACAATATGTTACTAAACTGCTGTTCCTTTCCATATAATCTTGTTTTATTGTGTTGTTTTTGAAATGTGATCATTAAAACGCAATGTCAAATATCTGGTTACCTTGCTAACCTATTTTTTATGGTATGCTAGCAAGGCGTCTAAATGTTAAACGTTAAGTTTCATGTGTTCTCATAGCTTTTTATAGCTCTAAACAGAAATATTGACCTTTTGAACAATATTTAATGAACATGACATATTGCAAATAATACTTTTAGGCACTGGTATGTGATTAGTTAATAAACAGAGCTGGCTAACTATTTGTCAAGGTTATGCAATATGTAAACAGTGCATTATGACTGTCCTTACGTAACTGTTTGACCCACAATGCATTTCAAATGTGACCTACATTGCATTTGATATGTTAATATATTAGGTCAGACCCTAAGTAGTATCAGATCTCTGTTATGTCTTAGGTTTCTAATGACCTCTGTGGGCTACAGAACAATGTCTGGCTGCACTGTATTAAATAGTCTCCTCCTATCAGTTATTTGGGTGAAAGGGCCTGCCAGATATTTATATCTTACTGTATCAGATTCGGTAGTTAACCAAACCTGTTTTTACTTTCCAGTCTGGTCTGATTCAGAGGTTTCAGAGTACTCTGGTTGTTGCCGAGCACAATAATGAGACGCTGACCCCCATCACCCTGAACGCCATCACGGCTGCTACGAAACTCGGCAGTGACGTGTCCTGTTTGGTTGCTGGAACAAATTGTGCAAAGGTATTAACTGTTCATGCACATCGATTTATGTGTAGCGATTTAAAAGGGTGATTTCAAGGGTATGATCATGGGTTTCTGGACAGATTGCGGAGCAGTTGACCAAAGTTCAAGGGGTGAAGAAAGTTCTGGTAGCCCAGCATGAAGCCTACAAAGGTTTATTGCCAGGTAAACCCAGCTTGATTTGGTTTTGTTCATAAATTTGGAAAGTATTTGATTGTTGTGCTGTTCTTTACACAAGTAACTCTACATAAAGCATCTGACAGGTGAGGGAAGGAGGTATTGAGTGATTGAAATGAAAAACTTTCTTTCACAGAGGAGCTGACGCCTCTCATCTTGGCAACCCAGAAACAGTTCAGTTTCACACACATCTGTGCGGGAGCGTCTGCTTTCGGAAAGGTAAGTTCAAGGTTGAAGTTGGGCTGAAAGGGTGATGCATTGTTGTCTTTATTATTGAGCAAGATTTTACCAGAAAAGATTTTAATTTCTTTTATCTTATGTTAATTAAAAAAAATCTTTTATAATTTTAACTGCTGTACTTTTGTTTTTGCTTGTTTTTTTTGTTTGTTTATGTAACTCTTGTATTATCCCCAACTGCTTCATCATCATTGAGCCATCCTGTGTCTTTTGCTCACCGTGGTGAAAACAGCAATGTGGTCACTTTTTTTTAATTTTTTATTTTAATGACCAGCTTTTTATCAGATTGAACAAACTCAATTATTGTTTTTGGCTTTATTTTCCTTTTAATTTTATGTCAAGACTTTAAGTATTATGAATTATATTTAGATTATTTTTATGACAAATTTTTATTACTTTTAACAAAATTGACATTTTTGCCTTGATGTTTTTTTTAGGATGACAAGCTTTTATCAGATTGAGCATAATTTAATTTCTTTTTTTCTTTTGATTTAAATTTGGCAAACTTCTGTTTTGATTAAGAACTTTGTACAGTTGTAAAAATGTCACTTTTTTTTTTTTTTTTTTTTGGCCTTGATCATCAGATACATTTATTATTATTATTTTTATTTTTTACCTTGATGGGTTTTATTTCTTTGGACAAATTGAAAAAAAATGACATACTTTGCCTTAATGTTTTTATTTATTTATTTTTCTGACATATGGCATATTTTTGCTTTTTTTTTTAGTTTTTCAATTTGATGACAAACTTTTATCACATTGAGCAAAATTGACTCATATTTTGCCTTGATCCTTTTTTATATTTTTTATTTAATGACATACTTTTATCAGATCAAATTAAACTGACTTTTGCCTTAATTTTTTAATTTTAATTTGATGGTGAACTTTTATCAGATTGTATGAATTTGACATTTTTTGCCTTGAGCTTTTTTATTTGATGACAAGCATTTGTCATTTGAATAAATTTTATTTTATTTGATTTAAAAGCTTTATTTATTTTTTTATTTAATGATAAACTTTGTACAAATTGTAAAACTTTCTCACTTTTTGCCTCGATTTGGTTTTTGACATACTTTTTTGCCTTGTTGGTATTTTTTTATTTGTTGGTGAATTTTTACCAGATAACTAATAGATTAAAAATCTGAACTTAAAAAACAACTTAAAATCTAACTAAAAATTTATAATTTAATTTGCTGAGAATTTCTTTTTTGTGGTCGTGCCAAATCTACATGCCTTTTTCCTTGATCCTTTTTTTTTTTTTTTTTTTTCACGTTTGCATCAATGATTAGTGTAGCTTTGCTTAATGCAGGATTTCGTAGTTGCTCTCATTCAGAAGTTATTTGATTATTTCCCAAAGCGCAAAAGCACAAATGGGAAATGGATTAGAAACTCTCATACTGCCGAGCCCCTATCAGGCTTCTTACTTTTGGAATAGTGGAAGAAGTCCGTCCTCAATAAGTGCGGCTCTATTATATGCACGGTTATTTGTCATTCCACAGCCAAACTGTCAGGCAGCAGATCTAATGGTATTTAAATTGAATTGTAATACATTAAACAGTATCTTATGTAGCCTAACCCCAGACCAAAGAGATGTATTAGTCTCAATTTCCTCACTGGCTAAACGTATTTTATTTGATGGATTCTTAAGTGGTGGATTTGGTTTCATTATGTCACTATATAAAACACTTGAATTACCACTATGCAATATTTTTCACCTCCAGACATAACTTAGAGCTCTTTTTCAGACTCAACGATATTTATTCCGTCTGCGATGCAGGATGGCCAAAGTTTTCAGACATGCGGTGAAACTGGCTTTTGATCAATGCCTGCCGAAATAATGCTATTTCCAAACAAATCAAATTTGACCACATCTGCAGATAAGAATGGACATGTTTTAATGGCTCGAACTTATCCAAGAGCTTTGGATACATCCTTTTGTCTTTAATAAGGAAGGGTGTGTGTGTGTGTGTGTGTCTTTATTTGTAGAATCTCCTTCCAAGAGTGGCTGCCAAGTTGGACGTGGCTCCCATTTCAGATATCATTGAGATCAAATCTCCAGACACCTTTGTGAGGACCATTTACGCCGGTAAACATGCGCAAGTAGCACTTCTCAATGAAACGCTTGCCTTAAACCTGTTTGCTTTCAAATAACCTTTCTAATTTGTTCCACATCCTTCTCGTTGTTCACAGTTTGTGATTTAGGAGTCTGGCCATCGTGCACGGAGACACGCAATGACTCACGCTGACTTGAAACAAATCTTATATTTTCATTTTTAAATCTAAGGGGGACCCTGGAGCCTTTTTGTCCCACTTTGCATGTATTATTTTTCTGTTCACCGTTTCTCATCCATTAAATCTACTGCCATAAATACTTCCTAATTACTCCATCCACTTTATCTTTGGCAAGCACAAAGCGCTTGTGTAAAAAAAATATTATTTATGAGACTTTTTTTTTTTTTTTTAAATTTAAATGTTATTTTAAATCCGATATAAACGTTTTTCATGCGAAATATCAAATGAAAAGTGGTGGTTTGCCACTTGTGGTGATCATTTATGTCCAAGGTTTTCAACCGAGGGGGATCCACGAGGGTTCTGTGCATATGATTTATAATACAGTTTCTTAAATTATCTTAAAAGTATTTGAATGGACATTTTATGATGATATGTTTTTCATTGTGCAGTGTAGTAATATGCATTAATGACCTTATTACAAGCTATAATAAAGTGAGAATCTAAGCTCCTTTTAACAAAAAATAATCTAAGCTTTTTTATACTGAGAGAATCCACCATTTACAAACTGATCCTAAATATCTTATATTTTTAGTTTTTTTTTTCCTTTTATATTTTTAATTCATTGTGTTATACTATATATTTTGCTATTAACAATATTTCTTGTCATTTTAAACGATACTTTCCCCCTTTTTTTTTCACAGGAAATGCCCTCAGCACAGTCAAGTGCAATGAAAGCATCAAGGTCTTCACTGTTAGAGGCACTTCCTTTGAACCTGCGGCCATGGATGGCGGCAGCGCATCTTCAGAGGAAGGTACTGAGTTGTTTGATAAAGTTAAACACACTGTTGTTTGTTCATGTTTTGCTTTAAGGTCACGCTGACTTTGATACCACACACAAAGGTTTATAGTATTTAGTGTTGTATATAATCTTCCATTCTGCTGTGAGGTTTTGATGGGCTAGTTTGTTTAAACGTTGGTCGTAAAGGGCATTTTGGAACAACTCGGCCTGTTTATTTGGACGTCTCCTCACGAGATGTTGTTGCTTTTGCAGTCTCTTCGTCTGCCCCTGTCGGAGTCTCTGAGTGGCTGGAACAAACTCTAACCAAGAGTGACCGTCCAGAACTCACCAGTGCTAAAGTCGTGGTGTCTGGAGGTAAGAACCTTACACTAGAACCACATTCATCCATTGGATGTTAACAGGAAAGTGTCCTAATATTAACTAATGCATGTCATTGAATGCATAGTTAACTCAGTGTTGCAGCTACATTGAAATATGTGCTATAATAACATAACACGATAACTTGTTCACCTAGCTATATCACTTCACTACACCATTTTTCAAGCAGAAGAGCTGCTTTTAATGTTACTATACAATGATTTTATTCAGAAATAACTGAACATAAATATATTGAGAAAAATGCTAATTTTAGAAGAAAATTTCAGATGGCATTTGGAGGCTGTTACATCTGAACAATATATATTAAAAGATTTTATACAATTGTTAATCATAATGTTGTATGACGTTTCCATGTATATTGTTGTATTATTTTTTTACCATGAATATAACTTATGACAGACAGACAAATAAATTGCATTAATAAATTTTGAAAATCTAGCAGCAGGTTACCATGTCATTAATTGTCTTTTAAAAATGGATTTTAATTAAACATTTCATTTTTTTTTTTAATTGTTTTTTTTGTATTATAATTTTATCCTAAACAAGTTGTTTTATAAAAGCAATAAGGCACAAACTCTTATAATTTATTGCTTAAAGAAAAATAATAATTACAATTAAAACTTTCCACAGGGACTATGTCATCTTTGTGTTTACATTCACTGTTATAATAACTGTTATTATGATTTGAAGAATTGTTCATTGTATATTGTATTATTGCTGTCTTTTTGCCACGTATATAGCTTTTGAGGCTGGTATGACGAAGTAAAATAATTTAAAATATACATATCGTGTAATTTGATATTTTTATGTACTTTATTGTATTTTATTATAAACAAAACTTTATTGATTTATAAAAGCAATGAAGCACAAACTCTCATGTTTTATTGTTTAATAAAAAAATAAATAAATAACATCAATACATTACAATAAACTGAAACTGCTTTCCACAGGGACTACATCATCTTTGTGTTTACGTTCATTGTTTGTTTGAACCGTAGGTCATGATGTTGGGTATTCCCTAGAAATTTCCATCATTTTTTTTTGCTCAGAAAATCAATAGTAAACCGAGACGGTATTGATCCTACTGGAGTCATAACCTTGTCAGTAATTTCATATTTTATGCCCATCTGCCATCTTTCTGTCATAACAGGGAGGGGCTTGAAGAGCGGCGAGAACTTCAAACTGCTCTACGACCTCGCCGACAAAATGAACGCAGCCGGTATGACGTTTGATTTGTTGATTTTTACTCTAGGTTCAATCTTTAGTGTTAGTTTTTAATCAAGCTATATGAACTGAAAATGAAACCACCAAAATGTTCTTGTAGTCGGTGCCTCCAGAGCCGCAGTTGATGCTGGTTACGTTCCCAACGACATGCAGGTTGGACAGACTGGAAAGATTGTGGCTCCTGTAAGTACCGCTGTCCAAAACCATTTGTCTGATTTCTCAGTGTCCTACAGTCCGTCATATGCACTAATTGCCTGTACTGAGAGTAAAAAAAAAAAAAATCTCCCAAAGTTATAAAACCGCCAGCTTTTTAGGCTTGATAAACCATCTCCACTTTGAATACAACAACATCTAATTGTTGTTTCTGTTTGAGTCCAGAAAGATGGATCCGTTTTGCCCCTTAAAAAGGTTAATTTTCCATTATCCGCTGCGAGTGGGACCTCCCTGCTGTCATTATCCACACATTAGCGGAGCTTTGAGGCGTTGTGATGTAGTTAATGGCACATTCCGGCTTCTAAATGATTTACCAGAGCCATTAGTGGAGCCGTGCACCGCACAGGTCCGCCCCGAGCTCAAACCGGGCAAATCAGCCCCAAACCCAATTCTCTAAATGTTTTGACAAGCTTGTCAAGCGCAACGCGACCGTTGTGCATTAGTATTCACCCTGAACAAGTCCCGAATGAGTTCTGCTGGCGAAGAGTCCAGTGAAATGAACTCGAGTCAAGATGGATGAGTGTTGTTTTGGGTCGATTGAATGTGCCTTTTGTGGTTAATCATAATCTTTTAGCCCTCAGGGTGATGTTTTGATGTCTGGATGTACATGATTTGGAGTTTTTTTTTTTGCAGATTTTTTTTTGTGTGACATGCACATTTAAAGATGTGCACCGTGTTGTTGCAAATACAACTATTTAAGTATGACGTGGAGTAGCTTTGACTGTAGTGTAATTATAATTTATATAACTCTTCAACCCTATTATCCAATATTATATATCCTTTTGGAAATATAAATACGTTTATTAATTACTACAAAACAACATCTGGTCCCAAACTAGCTAGTCCTTACCAGGGTTATTATAGTGGGGAGAAAAACAAACAAAACTAACAACAATTTTTATATATATATATTAAACGTGTTACTTGAAATAAAATAAACGTTATAATAAAATTGTTACTAAATAATAACTAAATAAATTAAATGCTAACTTAAAACTTTTTTTTAATTTCAGCTCATTTCCAATGCAACATCTTTTTCATTTAATTGAAATTCATGTACTAAAATAACTAAAGCTATAACCAAAACAAAATTACTAAAACTTGAAGTAAAATTAAAATGAAAGCAAAAAAAATTAAAGAATATGAACAATATTTATGAACTTTTTTTTTTTGTGTTTTTTTTTGTTTTATTCAAAGTTTTAAACCAGTATTTAATCTTCAGTTTGCTCTTGTAATATTTAGTTTAGCTTGTAATATTTAGGGTGCCATTCAACTTTTTCTGAAGGTTAAAGGGGTCATATGATGCGACTTCTTGTTTTCCTTTTCTTTAGTGTGTTATGTAGCTGTTTGTGCATGTATAAGATCTGCAGAGTTACAAAGCTCAAAGTCTCCCACAGAAGGATTTATTCTATCTAAAAGAAAAGGCTGATCCAGACCGGGCTGAAAGGCCTCATTCAAACACGCCCCACATGTCTACGTCACGATGTGGAAATATTTGCGTAATGCCGCCCAAAATGTTCACACAAAGAAAGAAGGCGTGGTTTCAGTAACCGCAGTAGTGTTGATGCAGCCGTGTCAGGGAGACGCTGTGTTTCTATGCGAACACAAAAGCACTTTATTTGGCCTTCCCGAAGTAGATGCAATTAGGAATCATTGGTTAAGATTTGTTTACAACAGAACAGCACGACCCAAATATTTGAATTTGTGCAACGCATTTTATGGACGATAGATTCATGAACCTAGGAGAGGACAAGGCTGGCTGCACAAAGAATATTTCTAAAAAAGGAAGGAAAAAAAAAGGGTCAGTTCCAACTTTGCTCTGACAATCTGGCGCTTCTGAATCAGTGACTGTAAGTATGTTTTGTTAATAGTTTAAGTATTTGCTATTGACTGTTCAAATGCAGAGTTTCGCGCAGTGTAGAGTAACGCGTCGTGTGTGTGTGTGTGTGTGAGAGAGAGAGCGAGAGAGAGACAGGGTCACATTACAGTGGAGTCAGCGGTCTTAACTGTGTACTTATGTACTGCAAATACATACGCGCTTCATCACTGTGTTTGTCACATGACTCTGTTCCCCTTTCGGGCTTGAACTGATGGTAAAACTAATGACATTATTAACTGTCTTTATATTTACTTTGAAACCTGAAGCTCGCGATTTATAGTAAGGGTCGTTACATTTTCGACGCGTGCCAATCAGAGCAGACTGCACTTGTCGGAAGGAGGGGCCTTGTAGAAAACGACGCGTTTGAGAGAGGCGGGGCATAGAGGAACTACAATAATGTACAGAATTTGAAAATAATGTTTTTTTTGAACATTAAAGCATGTCAACATATTCTGTTACACCAAATACACAAAATAATGATCTTTAAAATAGCCCCTTTAAGAACCATCTTTCACACACAATTTATTGAAAAAAAAATTAAGTAAAACCAAGCTGTATGGTAGGAAGGTTTCCACGCATTCAGTCCCCTTTTGTGCCCTATTCATGTAAAGTGCCAATTTTCATAATCTCACAGATTTTTCTGTTTCTTGTGTTTTGAAACATTCAGCAAGAAATGCATTAGTGTAGGAGTTTATTTGATTGAAACAAGATGTTAAGACTGATATTTTTGGTTAATACTTTTTTTTCTCGCCTGTGCCGCCTTCAGCGGAAAAAGTCTTTTAGAGGTGAAGAAATTACATTTTGATGGAGAAAAAAAAAAAGAAAGAATGTAATTTATGAAGTAAATGGGCAGGTGGAGGATGTCAAAGATCATATTGGCTTTTAGACGCTTGGCAACAGTTATCTGATAACTACAAGAAATCTTCAGCAAACTTTGATCCACCACCCACTACAACCTCCTCCATCCTGTAGTAGATATTGAGATATTTGCAGGTCTCCATCACTTCAGCCCATCTGAAACACCAGCCCTGCCCTCCTTCCTCTCCCACTGGCTTTTAGAGCCTCGGCCGGCCGGCTGCGTGTTCGCAAATTGAAGCGGTGGCCCCCGGGAGAGAGCTGCAGCCACATTAAACTGCACTGAAATATTCATGGAGCAGTGCATTAAGCTGAGAGCCACTGATGTACCACTCCCTCGGGACAAGGGTGGAGGCGAGGGGGTGCTCCCTGCCACATCCCCCAAGTGCTCCTCTTTTGAGTAATTGTGAGGATGTTGTGGCCCGTACTCTGGGACGTGAGGTCAGCAGAGCGCTTCCGTGGCAACGCCGAGATCCTGCCCGGTTGAGCTCAGATTTACAGCTTTAAACGTCCTTCATTATTGTATCAATAGCAACCTGTGCTGTCGCTAAACTGTCGCTTGTTGAGGGTTTTCAGTCACATTTCTGTATAATATGCAAGCTGGAGTCTAGCTCATGATTTAATTTTAAGCACCAGGCTTGTTGCAGTTCATTTTAAGTGCTGCTAATTGAAACATGGCACACCATATTGTTGTCAGGGGCGTTAGCCAATCAGGCTTGTGCATAACATGATTCTGAAAGCATATTAAATGAGCTTCCTGTCACAATTAATTCATAACTGGCTACGTTTGCATGTGAGGAGAGAATTTTGTGTTATAATATGTTTGTTAGGTAAATGAGAGAAACAATTTGATTTGCTTTATTGTTTATCTGTTATTAATGTTACTTTTTTAAATGTTTAGAAAGTAATATCATTTTGATTTAAATGAATATAATACATAATTATTGGCCAGGATTTATATATAGATATTAAAAAAGTGTTTAATCTACTTGTATGTATACTTTTAAAAACTATTTTTATGATTATTTCATAGAACTGTATTCTTTTGTAAGCATTTCATTTTCAAAATCCACTTATTTAAGATTTCTTCAACAACAAAAAAACTGTAATTTATATTTCAAGAGCCTTTTTGACCTTCTCGCTGACCCTTAGGGTTAAATAGCCTATGTTTACACTGTTCCTTTAAGATTTATGTAAATGACCTCTGTTATGATTGGCTAATTACTGTGCATGTGAAAACTACTGGCCCTTCATAAGCTGAGTACTGAATAGGCAGTGAAATGCAAATATGAGCGGTCATAAATGTGACATTATTTCAAAAGAGCAATAAATTGCTGATTTGTATGATATTTCCCTTTTTAAAATCCTTTAAATACTTTTTTTTTATTACTATACAGGAGCTGTACATTGCGGTTGGCATCTCTGGAGCCATCCAACATCTTGCTGGAATGAAGGATAGCAAGGTACAGTTAGTAATAAATGTCAAAATACACACCCACACAGTGTAGTACACTAAGAAGATATCATTTTTGTGATAACATCTGCAATCAGAGGAAACCCCACCCATGACCGGCGGTGTCTCCAAGAGTTTCCAGAATACGCCAAGTTAACTCACTCTTAAGTGTGACGCTGTATTGAAATATATGAAGTGTTTTAAAAGCGATCTGGAGGAGCCTTTTACCTGCATCCATAATTCATCTGCATTTTCCATTCCGCATCTCTGGAATAGAGTTTCTGGTAGCACTGCTTTATCTGTCAGAGCCCATCACGACCATCTTCCTCCTTATGTTGCATATAGGAGCATCATGTTGATGAGATCTTTACATGTGTTAGCATTTTTTGTTACTACTGCACTTGTTCTGGGAATTGACTTTTGGGAATTATGGAGACTATAGTCCATCAGCGCTCAACTTATAGAGGCTTTCTATTCAATACAGCCCACCATGCTTAATAATTTATTTAATTGTTTTACAGACCATCGTGGCCATCAACAAGGACCCAGAAGCCCCCATTTTCCAGGTGGCTGACTATGGCCTAGTGGCAGATCTGTTTAAGGTAAGATTCCTAGTTGTAGCTTTGACCTAGCAATTAGCGAGTTGTGGTGCTCATGTAGGAAATGCAGGTTTGAATCCAACTTAGATTAATTAATAAATAAATAAATAAATAATAATAATAAAAAATATATACTTTGACTTAAAACCATTTTTTAGCTGGTGAAAATCCTAGGCCCGGTTTCACAGACAGGGTTTAGACTAAGCCAGGATTAGGCCATAGTTCAATTAGGACATTTAAGTAATTTTTATAAACTTGCTTAGAAAAAACCATCACTGGGGTGCATCTTGAGACAAAACAAAAGCACTGAAAAATTATAAGATCAGTCAGTTTCTTTCAGTTTAAACAGCTCAGACTTACATTTTAGTCTAGGACTAGGCTTAAACCTTGTCTGTGAAACCAGGGGCTAGTGTTCTAATAATTATGTTATTAGAGAGCACTTGATATTTTGAGCACTTTATATTTTATTGATCAGTCTATAATCATTTCGAATGAGAGTTTTATATAATTTTGTTAGAATTGTTTTTATTTTTTATATTTGTTATTGTAACATCTGATGTTTTATAATTACATTTTTACCTGAACTTCTTATTTCATCAAAAGTGTCCAAAAATAAAAATGGGCCCAATTCCTCAGGACAGGGGTGAGAAGCCTTTTGCCATTTGAAGCTCCAACTAAGGCTAAAGTAAACGTAACAAGAAAGATGCAATCTTCTTCCTCTAAAACACAGATCTCATTTGCACAAAAGATCCTTGTCAGGTCATCAGAGACATTTTAATCCAGTGCCTCAGACAATCAGCCGCACCGTTCAAGTTTATTATTAATAGCGTTGTAAATTTCAAATGACCCGGTATTAATTTCTTCAGCCAAACCCCATCTACAACCAAAACCAGAGCGACTCAAAAAAGCTGTCCCATATTTCCCTTTTAAATTTTGCAGGGAGCATTATTCCACCTAATGGAGAGTGTGCAACTTCTGAATTATTGAGTTGCTGAATTAATCAGTGGCGACTCGTGGCTCCAACCAGAAGCCTTATACACAACTTCTCCTTCTTTCGGAGCAGAAAAGTAATTGATAGTCGGCACAAGTGTGCGGGTGTAGTTTTTCACCTTTATTTTCTGTCTCCTCTCACCAGAGCTTTACACGCCCGACTGCGCACCATAGTTCAAGGTGGCACACGCGCTCACGGTGCCAGAGGGCTGCCACACACACACACCACGTCCATCTGTTGTTGGTGTTTACCTTGTGTAACGCTAGAATCGTTTATTTCCCTGTGTTTGCCCTGTCGTTCATCTTTTATTCAGGCGGTGCGTGCTAGACACAGGTGTGCAGGTAAACTGTGTAAAAGTGATTGCCGACGATGGCCAGTGCTGGCGAGCAGGGCCGGCTCTCAGATCAGCTTTCACATGATCACTCCTCGGATAACTGATTAAAATGTATGGGCTTTCTCCTCCTTCCTTAGGTTGAAAAGTGAGCCGGGGACATATTGGGGTGATGATATAGTTTTTCAGGGCGCTTTGGAATACAGGAGCACCTCGGTTTTGGATGAGAAACTCGACATATAGGAAAGGTTCAGGATGTTCTCAAATGACAACCATTGTGCCTAGGGTGCTTAAACAATGGAGAAAAGGTTGACGGATACAAATGGGTTCTGCCTTAAGGGACCCTGTTTACACTTGGTTTTGGTCAATCGGATCACAAGCAGATGAGGGAGAAGCACATTCCCATTTACACCTGGTGTTTTGTCTACATTTGACCACTTCTGTCCTGATTTCTTTGAAGGGAGGGTCTATGGGTGGGTACATGCATGCAAAATAAGCTTGCTCAATTTATATGGGAATGCAAAATGAGACGAATGAAAGCTGCTGCTCCATTTCATTTTCTGTTATGTTCTGATAGGCCCAAGACTAGGCCAAACACTGTGGGTTGGTTAGAATCAGGACTGCTAAGAGAATCTTGTGCTTTTTACATTTTTTGCCTTAATAGTAAACCTACGATTTCAGTTGGCAAAGCTGGCTTACATGCTTCAACGACATTTACACAAGTAATCCAGTTGAATGCGTTTTAGGGCCTGTTTACACCTGGTCACTTCATGCATTTTCTTTAATCGGATTGCTATCGATCGTGAAAAGACCAGGTGTAAATACCCTTGGAAACGCTTCCGAGATGGATCACTCAAACCACTTCAGGAGGTGGTCTGGGACGCATTCCAGATGAAACTGGAGAAGTGTAAATGCATCTGGTTGATGAAACCGCGTATGTAAATTTTACTCTTCGCAAAATGTTACAATGATAAATGTGTAAGAACTAGTTGTAGGCTAAAAGTCGTTATAGACGGATATGTCCACGCTAATGCAACACGCATCGCTGCGGATGAGTATCTGAATATCTCTTCAGCAAACCGACGCGCAAACTTCTGCAAATCAAACTGAAAATAAGTTGCAGACGTTCAACACGCAATCATCTTCATTAAATGTAGTAAGCCTAACTTTTCTTTTCAGGTTGCGGTCTTTGATCTTGAAATTATCTGAGGATGAATAAAATGCAGATCGGGATTGTATCCGTTTTGCGGAGACACATTTATGTTGCCAAGTGTAAATGGGAACTGTTTTAACAAATCAAATAGATATCCAATCAGAGAACGCATGAAGTGACCAGGTGCAAACTGACCCTTAGACTACCTCTGGATTTGGTCAAAAGTGGACTTGCTCAAAAAGTTTCAGTTCCTGTTTACACCTGTATGTAGCTTTGTCCACTTGGCATCGGATCAAAAACGCATCTTAATACCAGGTGTAAACAGGGCCAGGATGTTGAAAGAGTTGGGCCAGTTTATGTATCAATGTATCTATTTCTAGGTTGTACCTGAGTTGACCGAAGCCTTGAAAAAGTGATGCTCCTCAAGAAGATGGTACTCACCTGGAGAACTTCACTAGGAACCTGCCTTAAGAAGCTCTGAGCCAACGCTCCACTGATGCTCACTTCCTGAATGTGACTTTTTTCCAGAACACACATTTACTTACAGTAGCTAATGTAAACATTAAACCATTTCTTTTAATAAAAGAATTAAGTGACACATGGCCAGGGGTTTTCTGTTTTTCAAAGTTGGGTTTTTAACAATTGTCGTTGCAGTCTTTGGCTAATTCAGGGTTGACCTAGTCTGCTCCTGGATACCCACTGTCCTGCTGAGTTCAGCTCCAACCCTGATTAAACACACCGGAGCCAGCTAGTAAGGATCTTCAGGATCACTCGAAACATCCAGGCTGGTGTGTCAGAGCTAAATTATGCAGGACGTTGGCCCTCCAGAAGCAGGATTGGACACCCCTGCTGTAGACTGACCTCAGTAGAGTAGAGCTCATTTATACAGCAGTGGTAGATGGCTGTCTTTACATATTGTCATCTATTTGTGGAAATAACTTGTTTGTTATATTTTAATAATGTAGCTGTCTGGCCCTGAATGTTCACTGAAGTGATCCAATAAACATACTTCTGTTTGTACTTGTGCTTTGGTTGTTACTCATTCTCACATGACCATTATCATGTGCATATTTTGGCATTCTGAATTCTAGAAAACAGAACAAATGATACTGTAAGCAATTTCAACCATACACGTTTACTACTACAACAAACCTGACACTTTAAAAAAAAAAAAGAAAAATGACACTGGAAGTTTGAATTTACCAACTTTTAATTGCTTGACAATCTCTCCCATTATCAGTTTATAAAATCCCTTGTCGATAACACAGGATTAATTTGCCTTAGTCAGAAAGCAGATAGATCTTTTCGAAGGCTCATGCTATTGGGATGGGGGTTAAGGTTTAGGGTTATGACAACATTCTAACCATAATTTCTCATAAAAATCTTCTAATACTGTATACCTGAAATGTTCGCCTATCGTTTGCTCTCCGTGTTTTAAAAATACTTGAGTTTAGCACTTTTTTTTTTTTTTTCTCGCATAGAATTTGAATACAAACATCAGCATCAGTAATGTAAGAAAGGCAAAGGTAAGAAATTTGGCTGAGTCACACAGCTTGACATTTGAACACGGATCAAATGTAACCCTGCAGCATTGGGGGAAAAGGACTGTACATTGTGTGTCAGTTACATTTCGTACAAATAAACAAATCGACAAATAAAAACTCCCTCCCACGCCACCCTGAATGAGAACACGTGATTAGTCTTCCAGCCACACTCCGATATTGGTCTACCGTCTAAAAGAGTGTGTTTTTGCTGGTTTCATACACCACTCGCCCAACAGACACACTGAAATTCCTGAAGGATCTTCCAATGATGGCTCCCAAAGTACCTCTCCCTGACTCCTTGGAAGGTTGTGCAATTTTGGCAGGAGTGACACCGTTCAAGTGCTCTTGCAGAGTTGGAGAGAGAGAGAGAGAAAGAGAAATGTGCATCTGTAAGGAGGAACGTTGCATGAGGCGGGTAGCAGAGAGCATTATCCTCATGTCACTTCCTGTGCCCCTTTCTGAGAACATGAAACCTGGGAGAGAGTATCATAGTGCTGTTTGACACAGAAAGAGAAAGACTGGCTGTGTCCGAAACAAAGAAACTGCTGCCCAATCACTCAAAGGTTTTGGATGAAGGTAAACCTTAAGGCAGGGCTCCTCAAATCTGTGCTTGGGGTCTCATTTATAAAATGTTGCACAGAAACCATCCTAAAATTGATCTCAGATCTATCATGAAATCTATGAATCGCAAATGATCTTGAACTTTGCGTGCAAATGATTGTTTTCAGCTCTGTCTTGTAAACGACTCCTAATTAATGTCATTAACATGTAAATTATTTAATTTAGAATAGCGAGCTGCAAGAACAGCTTACATTTTCAAAAACCTGCAGTACTCGAACAAGAAAAAGTGTGTACATCTGCTCAGACCCTGACGTGACGCTAAACACTTTTCCACGTCAAATCCAGTTTTTACAAATATGTGCGTTGGCATGGATTTAAGCGTACGCACACTTTATAAATGAGGCCCCTGGTGTCCCGAGTTTGAGTCCCAGCACGCAGACCTTTCCCGATCCCGCCCCGTTCTCTCTCCCACTTTGCTTCCTGTCTTACATAGTGTCCTATCCTAATAAAAAGGCAAAAATGCCTTTGATGTACTTTCAAGAACAGGGTTGAGGAAACACTGGTGTAAAAAGCACAATGGCCATTTGAGGCCCTGTCCACATGAACGCGGTTATTTTCAAAACCGCAGCTTTTTCTATGCGGTTTGGCCGTTCGTCCTCGCGCAAATGCTGCACTAGGTCACTAAGATTTTTGAAAACTCCTGCCAGGGTGAAGATTTTCAAAAAGTCCGTTTGCAGTGTTCTGTAGACAGAGATTTTGGCTTGTGACGTCGGAGCATGCGCTGTTATCTCTACCTACTGGAAACTTATTCAGGCTTCTGAATGGCGAACATGGCTTTACGGTTGAGATTATATCACCACCTGGTGGTTTGGCATGCTCTTGACAGTGTTTCATAGCATGCGTTTGCGTTTTCATATGGACGGAGATTTTTTGGAAGAAGGAAAAACTCAGTTTTTAAAAATCCCCGTGTACGTGTGGACATGGCCTGAGATGGTTAATGGGTTGTCCAATCCAGCTCGTTTGGAGCCACCTTCCTGCAGAGTCTGACAGAAACTTAAGGCTGGAATACAACTTTATGACTTTTGCCTAGAACGGGTGGCCAACGTCAGTCCTGGAGACCTGCATCCCAGCAGAGTTTTGCTCCAGCCTTGATTAAAAACTCACCTGCCTGTAGCTTTCTAGTAACCCTTAGACCTTGATTAGCTTCCTCAGGTGTCTTTGATTAGGGTTGGAGCTGAACTCTGCAGTATTGTGGCTCTCTATTTACCAACAGTCAGAACAAGTCTTTGGTCATTTGGAGTTGACCAATTTCACAGAAAATCGCTTTTCCTGACAGGCATGGATTTTTAGCTTCAGACTATGATTCCATCCAGTTAGAAGGTATCAGACTTTAATAGTTTGAGCTGATTTTAGAACAAATACGGTTTTCATTTTCTATCAACAAGGCATGAGTTCTATGAAAGTCTGGTAGTGTGTGATCCTTTCGGTGTTCTTTCTGTAACCATTTACAAAGTTGACAAGTGTATGATACTTGCTGTTCAGATTTTAAAAGACACGTATTGTATTCCAGCCTTTATTTTTGTACCATTTGTGACAAGGCAATTCCTATTAATCTTGCAAGAAGAAGCAGGGGTAGCTAACCCTGCTCTTGGAGAGTTACCTTCACATAGAATTTAGCTCCAACCCTGATCAAGCACACCTGAACCAACCAACCAAGGATTACTTGAAAACTATGGGAAGGTGTGTTGGAGCATATCTGGACCTGAACTCTGCAGGAAGGTGGCTTACCAGAAGCCATTTACGCTGCCTCTGAAACTACTTGGCTAGTCACACTCTTTCAGTAGAGGATGTTCCACAAACATTAGACTTGGATTTGCCTTGATGCCTTCCTACCTCGGGATACTGTCAGTGAAGGCATGATTTTTCATGTTTCTGACACAGCCAGTGAGTAAGCGATATAGAGAGAGAGAGGCCAAGAGAGAGGCTGCTTCAGCTGGTGTTGTTGGTCACCGTCCTAAACTTCATGCTCTATGTGTCCGGTATATGGCTCAGTGGAGTATCTGCCGGCTCCATAAGCCTGTACTTCTCTTCCAGAGATGGCTCGGTCCCCTGCAGGTGAATTAGTGGCTTGGTCTGGAATACGCCCAGACTTTCCTGGTTTCTCTTGTTGTATATGTTCACCCTGTGCTCCAGTTCCGGACTGGCCTTCACTGACCCTGCCGGACTGGGCAATTTAAGGTTGACCGGGTCCACCCTGCCTTTCTGCGCCAGGCAGGAGTCCTCAGACAGGGAAGAGAGCAGCTCTTTGACCACCGCGCTGGGGTCGTGGACACCCGGTTGTGTGCCGAGGGTCAAAGGGCTGCAGTATGGAGGAGGGCAGCAGCGTTGGCCGCTGTAGTCGGAGGTGGAGGCCTCCCGTACGGTAGAGCTGCAGTCAGTCGTGGAGCCCAGCGTGTGGCTGCTGACGCTGTGCTGCCGGGCTGTGAAGCTGCAGCTGGACCGGGACATGGTCGTGCTGGACGCTTCACTTACAGAGCTGCCCGTGCGCTGCTGGCCACTGCCTGGGCCGTCAGCACTGACGAGGGAAGGTGGCAACTGGTTGGGGTTGGTAGGAAGGTGGACATCGATGGCTGCTGTGGTTATGACACGTGCAGCAGGGTCGGGCACCCCGATGTCTGTGTGTACAACAGATAGTATAACTCAGTGAATGAGTGCCATCCTAAATATTTAAGCATCAGTACCAGAGCTCAACTGATGCATGAGCCAGACCTTTTGGCATTTTGAGATCAAATGATTACCGTACTTGATTGAACAATGTGGTGTAATCTTCAGACTGATATTATGGAATATTTGAGGGAATTTCAAGCCGGGTTATTATAGATAACTAAAACTGAAATTAATTTAGTTTAACTTGATAACTAAAACTGAAAAAAAATTATATATATATATACACACACACACACACACACACATAAAAAACAACTAAAAATGAACACAACACAACAAAATTGCTAAAACTCTGAAACAGAACCCCCCCCCCCAGTAAATATTAAAATAAAAACTAATTTAAAACATTAATAAAAATTAGAATAGTATCTTAATCATACTAAAATAACACTGATTTCAAGTAAATATTGTACAAATGTTTGTTCATTTTTTCCTATATTTTTTAGTGCTGTCAAACGATTAATCGCGATTAATTGCTTCCAAAATAAGTTTTTGTTTACATAATATATGAAAAAAATTGAAAAATGTTGTTTATATATTAAATATATTCATTTATATTATGATTTATATAAATATAGACATGTAAATACATGTAAACATTTTCAAAATATATACTGTATGTACATTTATTTACATAAACATACACAGTACACACACATTATGTAACTTTTTTGGATGCGATTAATCGTTTGACAGCACTAATTATTTCACGTCTCATTTGCCTATTTTATTTTTTAATTATGTACTTGCATACTTCACTATATTATATTACATATACTGTATCAAAATATTGGCATCAGCCGATGAAAAACTTGTATCAGTCAACTAATATTTTGGATGTATGTATCCAATGCATGTAAGCAATTGTTTGCAATGTATCTAAAGGATATATTTGGCAATAAATATGCAAATATTATAAGCATAGATCAACCTAAGTAAGTAAATAAGCAAAAAAAAAAAAGAACTTACCGCTACTTGGCTCACTGTAATACTGACTGATGTAGTTATTCATATCATCCTGAACGACACTCTCTGAAAAAACAAAACAAATGAATGTCAATCACAACATTGCGATTTAACAACCCAAAACCAAAAAAAAAAAAACCTAGAAACATCTCTTTTTTTCCCCTTTAAAAATAAATAATTTGAAATGTTTTCTGATCATTTTTCTCATTTCACTGCTTTATAATAGGAAAACGTTTCTGAATCAGTATGTAGTGAAGCGTGCTACAGTGTAAGCAGTGCATTAAAGTTCTGATTTTGGCCACCCTTATCTGCTGCTTGGCCTCCTGACCCAAAAAGAGGCTGTCTGACGTGGCTGTGGCTGTAGATGCAGCGGAGGTCATCGGCTGGGTAGAAGGTCTTATGATCTGCCTGGCAGAGCGAGGAGTCGACTGCACTCTAAGTGCCATCCGCACATCTCTGGAGACAAGACCCAACTCACAGCGCCTTTTTAAATTCATTTTTACTGTTTGAAATATTCATCAAACGGAGGCTTGGGAGGAGATGGGCAGCCGACTAAAACACCAGGAAGACAATCACAGCCGAATATAAATAACACATGAGGATGAAGACGAGCACACACACATTTTTACTCCTCCCAAGGAAAGAGAGAAAAGAGAGTGAAAAAGAAACTACGTTTTTACAAAAAATAAATATATTGTACTTTCTAAAATTTGCAATAGTAAGCATTGCTTTTTGTAAAATGCCATAGCTGGTATTGTTTTGACATGTAATATGCCACACAAAGATGATATCTAGAATACATATGTGAGCTCTGAAGTCTTCCTTAATGTCTTGCACTGAGAAAATATAATGATTTTTGCCTTGTTTTCTGGTAAAAAGCCAAACATCCTTAAAACAAGATAAATTTAAGTGGGATGCATAGAAAATATCTTCAGTTGAGTTTATTTTTCTAACCTCATTGGCATTTTTCTTGCTGTAGAATGTCACAAAGAGTTACATTTATTTTTGAAACGAAACAGTGTTCAACTCTGTTCTGCTGGCTTTGAATTTTACACTGTCAAAACTTAATCATTTTATGAACTATTTCTTTTTGGCGTTTCCATCCAGTCTTTCAGGAATCTGGTTTCTGAAACTAAGCAGACTTTGAGAGCGATGATTCAACACGATCGTGTCACGCAGTATCTCTTTGTGGTCACTCGGCGCAGTAAATTCTCAAACGAACCACAGCGGAGATAAAAGAGACCTCGCTCTCGCTGAACTCTGACAAGTAGCGGCCTCAACTTCAAAAAGCAGCTGGATAAAAAATGAGATCATTCAGCAGCTCTTATATTTTCTGCGTCTTTGTCTCCGGTGCTTAAACGCATCTAATTCCCGTGTTATATGTGTCTTTGAGGCGCCAAATATAAAATATGGCCGCTAAGATACGAGCCCTCGGGCAACCGTCACTCTGTCTCCTCTCCTCCGCTCTTCTGTCTCCAGGGGTCGGCCTGCGCTTTGACAGTAATTTCTGTCCATGTGTCGTTTAGAGGAAAAAGCCACGGGCTGGCTCCCGGTGCCCACATTTCCCACAATCCTCTGGGGGATGAAGTGTGGCTTGCATGAGGACCATTGTGGGGTTTTTCAGGTTAAAGGAACAGATGTTTGTGCCATAGCTGAATACTCTTTCAGGAGGAACAAGACCCAATGCACAGAGCAGCCTGTGTGTGTGTGTGTGTGTGTGTGTGTGTGTGTGTGTGTGTGTAACAGCTGTACTCCTACCAGACAGATCCCAATGTGGCTTGACAAGATGTGGGGAACATTATAGCGGTCTGTTATAATGGGATATATGTCACAGCAAATACTGAAGGGATGTTGCTCGGAGGAGAAGCAGGTACCTCTGAATCACTGAACTTTAGCCAATGAATATTGTGTGTGTGTGTGTGTGTGTGTGTGTGTGTGTGTATATATATATATATACACGTTCAGAAGTTTGGGGTTGGTGAGATTTAAAAAAAAATATATATTTTTAATAATGTCTCTTTTGCTCACCAAGATACATTTACTTGTCCAGAAATACAGTAAAAACAGTTATATTATAACTATATATTTATTAAATAAGTTAAAAATGAAAATAATTAAAAGAAAATAATGTAATATTCACAATTTACAACATATGACTGTGTGGGACTGGTTCTGTTTTGTAAAAATAATATTTATAATAATTAGGTTCAGCAATTTCACTTTAATGGCAATGAATAGGTTAAAGTGAAACAACTGAACATAAACATAGGAGCCTCAAAAAAATGCTCATTTTAGAAGAAAATTTCAAACGCCACTAAGAGGCTTTTGCATCTAAACTCTTCACATATATACATACATACATATACATATATATATATATATATATATATATATATATATATAAATCATGTTTTCATCAAGATTAAAAAAAAAATACATATTTTTTTTAATAAAGTCTCTTTTGCTCACCATGGGTACATTTATTTATCCTGAAATACAGCAAAAACTGTTATAACGGTTATATATATATATATATATATATATATATATATATATAATAAAAATATTACTACAATTTAAAATAACTTTTATATTTGAATATATTTTAAAATGTAATTGTTTTCTTACGTCAAAGCTGAATTTTCAGCATCATTACTTCAGTCTTCAGTGTCACATGATCCTTCAAAAATCATTCTAATATTCTGATTTTCAGCTCAAGAAACATTTATTTTTATAATCAGTGTTGAAAACAGTTCTAATAGAAATAGAAAAACTAATAGAAATGCTTTGTAAAAAAGTAAACATCTTTAAGGTCACATTCGGTCAATTTAATGCACCCTTGCTGAATGTAAGTATTAATTTTAACCTTCTGAATGGTAGATAGATAGATAGATAGATAGATAGATAGATAGATAGATAGATAGATAGGTCATTTATACAAACTGTAGTAGAAATAATCTTCACATACTGCCTTGTGTGGTTAAATGTGCTACATAATTTCCCTTGTGACTCTGGGCTGGTTTTAACTCTCATTAAAAAGGCAGAGATAGAACAGGTCTGGGTACCTGGAGGAGGTCTGGGCTCTCTGGTATTGTCAGATCCAGCGGGTCCCAGGCCGTCTATTTCCTGGAAGCTGCTGCTCTGTTTGCCCCACACATGGTGGATCTGCATAGCGGCCTCGCGCTCAGCGGCCAGATCCAAATCCTGCTGCGCCAGGTGAGCCCTCAGCTGCCTGATCTCAAACTGCCAAAGACAACAAGACAGAGACTGATATACAGATCCAATGCTGCTAAAGTGGGAGATCTCCCTTTTGTCAGCTTTAAAATTTGTCAAAAACTTTGCCAATGCATAACACATAAATTATTTTATTTATATATATATATATATATATATATATATATATATATATATATATATATATATATATATATATATATATATATAATATCTGAATAAATAAACAGTACATTTCTGAATATTTTAAATAATTCATTGTTTTAATTTAATTTGCTGTCATTATAAGCTGGCACATATAATGTAAAAGTAAAACATGTTTACCTTAGGAGTAACCATTTTGGAAAAAGATTATAGCGCCTAAATTATAAATTATAATTATAGCTATTATTCTAAGTATAATTTTGATTAAAGTTATAGCCATTTAATTGACTACTGGCAGTATTACAAATCATTATCTATAATTTATATCATAAACACACTGAAATGGATCTCCTTGCAACATTGTAACTCTAACCAATATGCTTTATTTGTTGAATCAATGTCCACACACTCGACGTAATCAATGAGCTCTACTGCTCTCAGGGCCGCTGCGCTGATATCGACAGGTCTCGGATCAGTTCCCAACAGCCATTTCAAGACATTTCTATCACAGTCTTATCTGTCTTCTTCCCCAAGGAGAAGAACAACAGAAACACATCTAGGGTGAATTGTGTATTTCAGTGGCGTGCATTGATCCCTGTCTGTGTTATCTGTCTGGTGGGCCCAGGACAGTCTGGACGGGTCACGTGACTGTTTTATGTAATACGCTGGGTTGGATTGCAGCTTGAAACGCGAGCTTGCATCATCCGCCGAGACCCGATCAGAAATGAAGCATGAGCTTGGTGCGCTTAAAAATACGGGGGATATTCAGGATGAACTGTGCTGTTGAGACACAATTCACACACAGCAGAGTCTGAGGATATGAGCAGCATATCATTCTGAACAAACAAACAAAAAAAGATTGTTTAAAACCAGGTGACTCTAAAGTGGTAAAATTGTAATAAAATGTTAATAACTGATACAATCTGATCAATAAAAAAATAAATAATAAGCTAAGCATTTATTAAAGGTGCCTTGTTACTGAGCAGATGAATTGAAGTGAAATTCGATTGTGTGTCAGAGTGCTGCCCTCTGCTGGAGAAATACACAGTGCAACATGATTATGGAATTATGGAAAAACATTTGGAGAGGGGACAAAATAATAAATAAAGACGTTAAAAAAATAGTTCACCCAAAAATGAAAATTGCCTGAACATTTACCCTCAGGTGATCCAAGATGTAAAAGAGTTTGTTTCTTCGTCAGTTGCTCACCAATGAATGCTCTGGAGTGAATGGGTGCCGTCAGAATGAGAGTCCAAACAGCTGATAAAAACATCACAACCACTCCAGTCCATCATTTCAAGATAACATCTCGTAAAGAGAAAAGCTGCATGTTTGTAAGAAGCAAATTCATTAAAACAGTTCTAATCCGAACCACAGCAAACCAGTCAAAATATGAATCCATAATCAACAATATCGCATCCTCCAGTGAAAATGTCCATCTCCTATTGTCTTCTCACATCAAAATCCACAACATATTTGTTTAGAACAGTTTTGGACTGTGTTTGCTTGTAAATGATGCTTGATTTGTGCATATTTCTCTCCTGATTCAGACAAGATTCACTTTTTCACTCCAGAAACAATATTGAGGATAGAGGACTTGTTTTGTAATTAAAAATGTCCTAATGATGGATTTGTTTGTTATAAACACACACCTTTTCACAAGATGTTAACTTGTGTTTTTAATCAGCTGTTTGGACTCTCATTCTGACGGCACCCATTCACTGCAGAGCATCCATTGGTGAGCAAGTAATGCAATGTTACATTTCTCCAAATCTGTTCCGATAAAGAAATGAACTCATCTATATCTTAGATGACCTGAGGGTGAGTACATTTTTATTTTTGGGCAATCTGTTCCTTAAAAGCACAACTTACTCTCGTGAGTTATTACAAATAACAGTGTCAGAGAGGAGTGAAGGGTTAGTTCATCACTCACGGCCTGTTCCTGACAGATCTGTGTGAGTCTCTCCAGCTGTTCCTCCCTCACAGCTTTGGTCTTCTCATACTGCTGGATCTCCAGCTCCATCTCCACCTTCACCTGCAGCACGTACGCTACAGAAGAGAAACAAAACAGTAAAGTACAATTTTTAAAAAAATTTTTTTTGGGTTGATCCTCTCAGATACTCACATCCTTTTTGAGCACAGTTTGGGGTTGGCAAGTTTTGGTTTTTGAAAGAAATCTCTCATGCTCACCAAAGCAGCATTTATTTGATATGAAGTAAAAACAGTAATATTACAGTAAAATATTACCGTATTAGAACTTAAAATAAGTGTTTTCTATTTGAATATAATAATTTATTCCTGTGATTCAAAGCTGAATTTTCAGCATCATTACTCCAGTCTTCAGTGTCACATGATCCTTTAGAAATCATTCTAATATACTGATTTTCTGCTTAAGAAACATTATTATTATTATTATTAGTTTTGAAAACAGTTGTGCTGCTTCATATTTTTGTAGAAACCATGAAACATTTTTCTCCTCTGGATTTTTTGATGAAGATAAAATTCAAAAGATTAGTTTTTTCTTTTACCAGTCTTTAATTTCACAATTTAAAGAGTCGTTGCTAAATAAAAGTATTACGTTTTTTTTCTTTCAAAATAAATCAACAGGCTAGCTTTTAATCAGTCATTTCTTTTGTGCAAAGTAAATCTGAATATCACAGATATTGCAAATATCAAAAAGTATCACTGTGCCTTGTGTTCTGGGAAGTAACTCAGAGTACAATCCAAATACAATGGTAAATTAGTTTTCAGTGCTATTGTATATATAAAAATACCAATAATAGAATTAATATTCAAATAATAATATCCAATTATTTGAACAGACTACATTTATTTGAAAAGACTTCATTTAGATAAAAATACTGTAAAACAGCTGATCAAATGTGAACAGGTTTAACACACAATGGGCAGCTTTGATAAACTGCTAATTGTTTTCTGCAAACATTCAATGCCGCCAAATGCTAACATCACCTCCATCCACACCTAAGCGGAGAGCCAATTTTTGCCTCATATTCCATGAACTTGACATGAGCGTCGTGTGAGGTTGATTTCTCAGACTGGGCTGGGATTGAGCTGAGAGGGCCAGAGGCTTTCTGTCAGCTGCTCTGCTCTCTGCTGTTGGCTCTTAATAAAGCCATAGCCACATGACCCCTCTTATCATCCACTCGCTCTCCATATCAATTAGACTCTTCTCACACTGGTACCATCTGCCGACAGAACTCCCAGCATGCTTTGCTGCGTTGCAATGTGTTACTCAGTACCACAACATTCTCCGTAAACTCAGTTTCCGGATTATAATATACTATTGTAAATAAACATTTTTAGATATATTTAAATGTATTTAAATAACAATGAGTGGGATTTAATATGCACAATCTCTCTAAAACTGAGGTAAGTTTTAATGCTCAGAAGTCTGCTATTTTATAGCTCAGGAGACTCAAAGGGATAGTTCACCCAAAAATGAAAATTCGGTCATTTAACGGTGTCCTTGCTACGATGTCTCGGAATTTATCAGAAATATCTGAATTTGTGTTCCGAAGATGGACGAAGGTCTTACGATTTTGGAACAGCATGAGGGTGAGTAATTAATGACAGAATTTTCATTTTTGGGTGAACTATCCCTTTAACTGAATTCCTAAAATTCCTTAGGAATTGAAAAAATAATAATAAAACAAAATTGCTAACTACTATAAAATTATATATACATTTAAAAATAATTAACAATAAAATAAAGCATATCTCAGCAACTAACCCTCAATAAATCAATGCGCTGGTGTCTTTTCAAAAGTTCAGCAAGGCATGGTGCTTTAACGTCCTGCTGTGTGTACATCATGGTACAACCACAGGGTGGCGTAGAACTGGATCAGGCTCGCTGTGAGACTTGAGCTCATGAATGTTAATTGGTCAGCGTGTCTGTGTCAAATATCAGCTTTCGTTTCACCTTCATTTCTCAGGGTTCAGATTATATAACTTCAGCATTCTATCATCGTATCAAATACTGTGTAAAGTGTAATGACCGTATTCAGCTGTTTTTTGTTTTTGTCGACTGTGCACTCTCTCAAATTCAAATCTTGAGGTGTATGAACACACACATGAAAACACATGCAATTCTCACAGCTTGCACATAATAAACCACGAAGGAGAGGGGAAAGATTATATATATATATATATATATATATATACAAACAGACATGCAGAATAGACAAAAACACAAGCACAAAGCAATAAAAATGTAGATTTTAATAGAAAAGGCAGAGAAGATGGCATGCAAACATTCATAAAAATTATTATAATTTTAAAGTATTTTCTAAATTATAAAAAAGAACATAAAACTATTGAACTGCAATTAAAATTTCACTAAATAGTTCAAGCTTTAACTTAAAGTAGGTTACTACACTGGAAAAAGTGCTAAGTTGACTTAACTTAAAAAAATTGAGGAAACCCGTTGCCTTAAAATTATTAAGTAAATACTACTACTAAAAAAAAAGTTAATTGAACTTGACAATTCACTTAACTTATTTTTTAAAATTATCATTTACTTAAAAATTTTAAGGTAACGGGTTTCCTCAATTTTTTTAAGTTAAGTCAACTTAGCACTTTTTACAGTGTACCGTACCTTTAAAATTTCTATATGTAAATGACCTCTTTTATGATTGGCTGTGCTGCATACTGTTGCCATGTTCATGATTATTTATGTGTGACATTTTTGCAGCTTAGTCTAAAGAAATTGTTCTTGGTATGTCATGATATTGCATCAGTACTTTAGATTCTTGTATCCAGAGTAATTTTAGTATTATTTATGTACTACTATAGGTTTTAGTAATATTTTGAAATAGCTTTTATTTTTATATTTTAAGTTTTAGTTTCTATCTATCTATCTATCTATCTATCTATCTATCTATCTATCTATCTATCTATCTATCTATCTATCTATCTATCTATCTATCTATCTATCTATCTATCTATCTATCTATCTATCAGTTTCCAAAGCAACATTTCAAATTTTCATTGTACTGTGTTTTATTTTAGCTTTATTTTAATGACCAAAAACAATTTTGAATAGTTTTATTTATCACTAACAACACCGCTTGTATTGATGTATTTCATGTATTATGACTTTTTTTTAATGTTTCTGTGATGCACTATTGGCTCTCAGCACTGGTACAGTTGTTTGTTGTCATCGGCAGTGTTCATGTAAGTGTGTCTGATAGCGCTGTGCTCAACAGCTCAATGATGTTTAGTGAGAATGAGGGTGACCTGCCCAAGCCATCGACCATGAATACACTTGCATAAACAGAACCTGTGCTGAGACGTTATGGACATTATGCTCCTCTCATCGCAGACAAAAGACTCTGAATCAATTTGAATTTTAATAAGACTAACGCTGGCAGCAGCAGCGCGTGTGAGACGTCTATCATAACTCACACACACTGGGCCGGACAGGACAACAGCTAGTAAAATTAATCAGCTGAATTAGCTAATGCTTTTACATTAACACTGTCTTTAAGTGTTTTAAAGGTCAAATATATTTACATTTAGTAAAAAAAAAAAAAAAAATATATATATATATATATATATATATATATATATATATATATACAGTATACATATATAAAACAACAAAAAATCATAGTGTGGGAGAGCGTGTGTTACCGTCAATGATTCTCTTGACTCTCCAGATGCGGAGGGTGATGATGAGGCTGATGGCGTCCCAGGGGCTGCTGGGGCCGTTAGCCACCGTGGAGGCCACCATTGGGGCCAGAGAGAGTACAATCACAGCACCGTCAAATACCTAATTAAAAAACAACAACAACAACAACACACGATCATATGCCTTTCAGCTTGTAACATTTAATACTATGGGCTGTTATTACCTGGGAATGCTCTAATGTAGACATACTTAATAACATACCATACTAACTATCATTTATTTAATACATTTGAAATACATTTAAAATGTATGTATTATTTAATAAATTATGAAGGCCAGTTTACACCATGAAAAAAAAGTAACTTTTTCGTCATATTTCTGACTTTTTTCTTGCAATTGAGTTTATATTTCACAATTCTGAATTATCTCACAATTCTAACTTTTCTGTTGCAATTATGAGTTTATATCTCACAGTCCTTAGAACTGCAAGATATAAACTCAGAATTCCAAGATATAAACTCAGAATTGCGAGATTGCAATTGGGAGTTATAAACTTGCAACTTTGAGAAAAGTCAGAATTAGATAAAAAGTCACAATTTCCTTATTTTCTATACTGTACATACACACACTATTTATTATAAATTTGAAATGTATTTATTATTTAGATATTTTATCCATTATTTCTATTATACATAATTCATATATGTTTGAGTGCACACACACACACACACACACACACACACACACACACACACACACACACACACACACACACTGTATATATACTGCCATTCAAATGTTTGGGCTCAGTGATATTTTTTATGTTTTTTAAAGGAGTCTCTTCTGCTCATTTTTATTGGATCAAAATTTTTTTTTTTTTTTTTTTTACTTTTTATTCATCAAAATATCCTGAAAAAAGTATCACATGTCCCCAAAAAATATTAAGCAGCAAAACTGTTTCCAACATTGATTATGAATCAGCATATTATAATGATTTCTGAAGGATCATGTGACACTGAAGAATGGAGTAATGATGCTGAAAATTCAGCTTGGCTTCAAAGAAATAAATAATATTTTAAAGTATATTAAAATACAAAACTCTTATTTTAAATTGCAATAATATTTTACAAATTTAGTTTTTTTTTGGTCAATATTTTTGATCAAATGAATGCAGCCTTGATGAGCAGAAGGAACTTCTTTAAAAAACATTAAAAATCTTACTCATCCCAAATTTTTGAATGGCAGTGTGTGTGTGTGTGTGTGTGTGTGTATATATACTGTATATATGTATATTTTATTTAAAATAATCAGTAAATGCTCTTTAAAAACATTCAAATCAGGCAGACATGACAAAAATGCAATATTTATTATTTAATGAGTGGGCGTGGTCGATAAAACTAAACAGCCAATCACAGCACAGTCAGCACCCGCTCAGGCAACAATGTGACATTGAGAGTGTGTCACTGCGCCAGAGAGAGACTCATCCTTCATTAAGTTTCAAGGGCTCGCCTCTTCATTCTGTTTCCCCCCGTACTAATGGGACCCCGGGGAGCTTACCTCAACTTTGTTCTCTATATAATCCCAAATCCCGAGCACCACAATCCTAAAGACAGTCTGGGAGAGGAAGAGAGAGCATATAAGTGGAAAGACCACCAGAAAGAAAGAGAAAAGAAGCAGATTAATGAAAATCACTGATCAGATTTCTGATGCTTCAGCACATTGCATTCTGGGAAATCATCCACAAGAAAACAAAAGAGCACGTTTAGTGAAAGGCAAGAGAGAAGCCTTGGGCAAAAAAAAGCGCAAACATTACTTTTCCAGCGACCCACGAACAGCAAACGTAAATAATGAGCTTGGGGGGAAAATGTGTACGTAGGGTAATTCAAAATCTAAGTGATATCGAGATGTGGCGGCAACAGAATTCACCTCCATTTGGTGGCGAAATAACCTCTGCAAAACCCATTTCCAAGCCGAATCATTTTTTTCTTTCATCTCGTCTCAGAACGCAGCTCATAATTTATCAGTGACCTGCAATATGTATTCATAAACTCGCAAGCGGCCGAGATCTCATCGAAACACTCGAAGGAGACGCTGTTTTAGTGACTGCTGACTCAGGTGGCACAAGCTAGTCTTTTTATCACTTTCTATCCCTACTTCGCTCTCTAAAACATGTGACGCTGAAACCTTCCCGTCTCTTGAGCCTTTATCGACGAGCAAAACGCAAGTTGAAGGAAATAAATGCAAGTCTGCTTTAAAAGAGCCAGAGACAAATGCAACTGGATCTGAAGAAATGGGAATCAATAGAAGTCAGCACGTGTCAGGACACACACACACACACTTTGAAATTACAGTAACAGCACTATGTAAAACTGCTTTTTCTTGGGTTCAATTAAGACGCCCCTACAGCATAAACACTCAGACGAGACCTTAAATCAAATACTTCCAAACGTCCCGTCGTGGCACCATTAATTTGAAACCTACTATATCGATAGTTGTAAAAGAGGCTATTTCTAGTAAGCCTGGTGGCTCTGTGTAAATCATGATTGTCTCAGACTCAGCATCTTAGTTGTTTGAGTGGCCTGTGACCTTTAAACACACTTCTTTAATGCTGACACGTTGCTCTTTTATAGCTTCGTTAGCTTTCATTTGAATATTAACAATTGATGTTTCTCCAAAAAGTACATCTCAGATAACTTTGTTTTGGAAGAATGATGAGAAATGTTTAATGAGAAATCTATTTGAGCAAAAAAAAGCAGGATACTTCAGTGAGATCCTTCACAGATTTACACTCACCTCAGTGAAGAACACGGACAGGATGACCAGGCTGATCCAGTGGATGATACAGGCGAACTGGAATGCATTATTAACTGTGGACACAATTCAAAGATATTTGGCTTTTACTTCATGTAAAAAAAATCTGATTGTAATACAGTCAAATGTTATGAGCTATAGATTCTCAAAATACACACAACTCAAAGGTCTGGGGTAAAGATCGGAAAGAAATTAATACTTTTGTTTAGCAATGATGCATTAAAGAGATCCTGTAGCAAATCGATGCGGTTTTCTAAGAAAAATATCCATATTTAAAACTTTAGAAACTGTAATCGCTACCTTCTGCTAACTGTCGTACACGCGCTCACGAGTGGATGATGTAGGATGTCGTGAGAATATGCTGGTCTCACGAGAACCAACGTTTGTTTACAGGAGCAAAGGAAAACCAGTCGACAGTTAGCGGAAGCTAGAGATTACTGATTATAACGTTTTAAATATGGATATTTTTAAAATGCATCGATATGCTACAGGAGGCCTTTATTCACCCCCCGGAGCCACGTGAGGCACTTTTTATTATGGATGGATGCGCTTTTTTGGACTTCTTTTAGACTGTTGAAAAATAACAGCCATTCACTGCCCATTATAAAGCTTGGAAGAGCCAGGACATTTTTAAATATAACTCTGATTGGATTCGTCTGAAAGAAGAAGGTCATATAGGTCATATACACCTAGGATGGCTTGAGGAGGAGTAAATCATGGGGCAATTTTCATTTTTGGGTGAACTAACCCTTTAAATTGATGAAAAGTTGAGACAGTAAAGAAAACTTTTTTTATTCCAAATAAATCAGTATATTAGAATGATTTCTGAAGGATCATGTGACACTGAAGACTGGAGTAATGATACTGAAAATTCAGCTTTGTCACAGGAATAAATTATATTTTAAAATACACTGAAATATAAAAAAATATTTTAAATTCTAATAATATTTCACTATTAATTTTTTTTTTAATAAGTTAATTTTTTTTTTGAATCAAATAAATGCAGCCTTGGTGAGCAAACTTTTGAATCATATTATATTTAGTGTTGAGAAGTTTAATTCATTTTAGTGAATCGGTTAATTTGGATGGTTGATTAAAAAAAACAATATATCAACTTCATTTGACTACTGTTTCAGAAGTCTCTGTGTGCCATTTTTTTCATTCGTTTTTGTAAAATGTAACAATACATAAAACAATGTTCAAAATTCAATTTGTAGGGCAGAAATTGATTTTATACATCATATATACCATATATACCATTTTTAAAATTAGAATAACTGACAAAATCATCCACAATAAGACCAGGAACATATTAAAAAAGTGAAAAGGCTAAACTTTAATTTCATTTTGGCTGTTACTACTTTTTTGATTTGGACTTTTTTCATTAAACTCTTTTAAACTGTTTACAAATCAGACCAACTTTCACTTTTCAAAACAGAACATTTCACAAATTATCGATGTATATTTACTGTAGATAACACATTACATAATAGTAAGGTATTCGATTAAGCATTACACAAAAATCCTTGAAATATACAAAATGGGGGATTTCTTCCTCAGAATTATTCCCATATGAAACTCCTCCTTACAGGGACTTTTCAAGAGGTAAGCTGAATTTCCTACATGTGCCACATCCGTGTCGCAAGCCGAGGACAGTGGCCGCTCAATCTCATTATGAACTGAAAGCATTAGGCATTTGTGATATGATATTCCACCCATCCGCGTCCTGCATCTGTCTATTTATCCGCTCTATTACGGTGCAAGAGATCTACTGCATTCAGTTATCACCCCCTCTCTCGCTCGCTCTCCCCACACGCCGCCAATCTCCCGGCCCATATGTCTTAGTTTGCTCTGTTCACTGATCTGTCCATCAGTCCATTCATCTCCCTCAATCCCTCCTTCCATTAATCTCGCCGGCCGGTTGCTGTCCTGCACTCCTCCACTGCGCCCATCCGTCTCTCCCCCCTCCATCTGTCTATCAGGACTTTGTAAAGGCCAGAGAAGACAGAGAGATATAGGCTGACTTATGCTCCTGTCATCTCTCACATTTCTCTCTTTAGTGCGCACTCATCTGCACACTGAGCCGTGTTTTTCCACCGTAGTGTGAATGGGGATCTCCGATTTACAATAGGCTCTTATGAGAAATGAAAATGTCCAGGCAAATACAGCTAAGCAAATGTCACTCGCATTGTGTTTATTGAGAATAATCTCCACAGAGATTAGATCAACAAATGCAGATGTATAGCTATAGAGATAGTGTTTGTATACTGTATTCATAGATTTTTTAAATTGTCAAGATAATGTATAGTTATGCAAATATAAAATGCATGTGATTTATTAGGTTGGGAAATGAGAACCCAGTTCTTTTTCAGAACTGGCTGAATGAATAAATGCTTTTTAATTGAAGTCTGAAATCAAAGGATTTTCTGATTCCAAAACGAATCTCTTGTGAGTCGGTTCTTTTCAGTGAATCAAAAACATACTATTATGGTTTGAATTGCAAACAAATGACATACAGCTCAACCAGAGTAGCCTGATTCCTGAACAAATTACTTTTATGAGCTACTTCTTTCTAGTGAATCAAAATATTCAGTGTAATCAGTGTAGTCTAAATCCCAAACAAATGACTCTTTTGAATCTTTTAGTTTTAGGGAATCAAAATCATACAGTGTAACCAAGGTAGTCTCAATGTCTTAGTTTGGAAAATGAGAACCAGTTCGTATTTAAAACCATAATTTAAATATTTTTTAAAAATATCCTGAAACGGAATGATTTTCTGATTCCGGTCTGATTCCAGAACAAAAGACAAATGAGCAGGTTCTTTTTAATGAATCAAAGCCACGCTACTATGGTAGTCCAAGTCCCAAACAAATGGCATATGGCTCAACCAATGCAGTCAAAAACCCAAATGAATGACTCTCGAAAGAAATGAGCTGTTTCTGCCTAGTGAATAAGAAACATACAGTTTGACCAGTGTAGTCTGATTCCCAAACAAATGACTCTTGTGAGATGTTTCTCTTTATCAAATGTGACAATGTGACCAGTCTAGTCTAGATCCTAAACAACCGACTCCAATAAACCACTTCTCTTTAGTTAATCAAAAACATACAGTACAGCACAACCAGAGGAGTCCGATTCCTAAACGAATGACTCTTGTGAGTCTTAGTGAATCAAATATGTGTGACTACAGTAAAGTGAATCGCAAACAAACAACATATAGCTTGACCAGTGTAGTGTGATTCTGGAACGAATGACTCTAATAAGCTATACGTTAAATTCCTGAACTAATAACTCTTATGAACTATTTCTTCTTAGTGAATACAATATGTACAGCCTAACCAATGTAGTCTGAATCCCAAACAAATGATTCTTAAGAGACGTTTTTCTTTAGGGAATCAGAAACATACAATGTGACAATGAAGTCTGAGTTCAAAACCAATGTCTCCTCTGGGCCATTTCTTTCCAGTGAATCAAAAAGCAGAATGACTCCTATAAGCTGGTTCTTTTTTATGGAATCATCAACATACAGTAATCCAAATCCATAACAAATGATATGCAGCTTGACCAGTGTAGTCTGATTTCTGTATGAATGACTCTTTTAAGCTATTTCTTCATAGTGAATCAAAAACATACAGTGTAGTCCAAATCTGAATCTTTTATGCAATAAGTGGAACTGTCTGATATGTCAGAGCATGTGTACTAACAACTAGATAGTAAATCCTCATTCAAACCCAGATTGGCTTCTAAAGAGATCTGAACCCCTTCTAATACTCACATTGTAGGAGCTTAGTATCAATGAGCAGTTCCACAGTCAGTAAGAGCACCACCAAGACGACACAGGCCACCAGGAAACAGTTGAAGCCGGCACTCAGCAAACACACCTGCCATAGCGCTGCTCTTCTCCCGCAGCACGGCTTCAGCCAGTTAGACCTGCAGATCAAATACAGCGACAGAAATAGAAAGAGAGAGAAAAAGAAATGAACCATTTCTGAATTACAAAACCACAAACTCAAGAAAACTGAAGTATACTTTCACAGATATGGCCGACAACACAGAAGAAATAGACATTTACTTCACTTCTACTTCTACTTGTACCTACAAGTTTACTTATACATACAAGTATACTTTTGCTTTTACATACAAGTTTACTTTTATTTGTAAAAGTAAAAATAAAGTTATGTACAAAGGTAAACTTGTATATAAAGGTAAACATTAATGTAAATAAATATTTGTTTCTGTTTGTACATTTACTTCTACACTTCATACAAGTTTACTTTTACATACAAGTTTACTTCTATTTCTACTTGTAAGTATAAGTTTGCTTGTAAAAGTAAACTTTCGTGAACAAATAGAAGTAAACTTGTATATTAAAGGAAACATTAATGTACATAAAAATTTGCTTCTGGTTGTACGTTTACTTCTACACATTCATACAAGTTTACTTTTACATACAAGTTTACTTCTATTTCTACTTGTAAGTATAAGTTTACTTGTAAAAGTAAACTTTCGTGAACAAATAGAAGTAAACTTGTATATAAAAGGAAACATTAATGTAAATAAAATTTGTTTCTGTTTGTACGTTTACTTCTACACTTCATACAAGTTTACTTTTACATACAAGTTTACTTCTATTTCTACTTGTAAGTATAAGTTTACTTGTAAAAGTACACTTTCGTGAACAAATAGAAGTAAACTTGTATATAAAAGGAAACATTAATGTCAATAAAAATTTGTTTCTGTTTGTACGTTTACTTCTACACTTCATACAAGTTTACTTTTACATACATGTTTACTTCTATTTCTACTTGTAAGTACAAGTTTACTTATACATACAAGTGTACTTTGTTTTACATACAAGTTCACTTCTGTCTCTGCTTGTACATACAATTTTATTTACACATATACAAGCATACTTTTGCCTTTACGTACAAGTTTACTTTCACTTGTAAAAGTAAAGACAAACTTATGTATGAACAAAGCCCAACTTGTATATAATGGTAAACTTTTGTACATACAAGTTTGCTTCTGTTTGTACATAAAAGTTTACTTGTCAGTTTTACTTTTACTTCCAAGTTTAAATCTATTCCTACTTGTAAGTACTTTTAGTTTTACATACAAGTTTTCTTCTATTAGTTCATAAGCGTTTACTTCTACACATTCACACAAGTTCACTTTTACATACTTTTACTAAACTTTTACAAGTTTACTTCTATTTTTACTTGTATGTACAAGTCTACGTCTACTCCTACAATCAAGTTAACTTCTACATACAAGTTCACATCCATATACAAGATAACATCTACTGTTCTTAAATGCTATGCTAATAACTACAATAACCCTAAACCTATGAAATGAGAGATTTATTTAGTATTATCATGAGAAATTCATAGGTTTTTAAGCTGTCATTTTGTTCTTTACATATAGCTACTGTATGACTTCATATGGACTACTTTAATGGCACCTTCATGGCCTTCATTTTTGGAGCTCATCAGCCCCAGGTCCCACTCACTTTAATTATATGTAAAGGAGCTGCCAAAGATTCACTTGATTAGTTGAAATTGCTTATAGGCTTCAGTTTAATTGTGTTTTTCAAATTTTGTTAGGCAGTAAACCTTTCAGTGGACGCTCTTGTGAGTGTGACTCACTTTGATTAATCACATTTTCTCACTATCTCTGTCTCCCTCTCTCTTTTCCTCACTCCTCTAAAAGCAGATTAATCGAATTGCCCAGTTGAGGGGTCTTATTCCCTCCTGCTTTTTCTGTGCTCCTCTCACTCTCCCTTCCTGACTCTAATATCGTCTACTGCTATTGCACTGCCACGGGCTGATCTCAGATCTGGGGGCATGACCTTGGATGTGGACTCATCAATTTATCATTAAAAACAACATCAATGTGCTCTATCCATTCTATAAGAAACTAGGAATGTTTGGAATAGCATAACACCATACTACTCCAACTAGGGGTGCAGTATGCATTATGGATACTGGGCACAGTACTACTCGCATACTATTTCACATACTATTTAAAAAAAAAATAGTAGGCATTGGCAGCAATGGCCTCGTGGTAGTGCACTGACATGTAGCACAGTTGCACTTCCCAAGTTCGAGTCCTGGCTAGGGTGACCACCTGGCAATAGACCTGTTGCTGGACAGTAGATGTGATTTTGCGTGACAATGCGGGACATAAGACAGATACATTTGCTACTGTTATGTTATGTAAATACTAATTTATATCCGTTGTAATATGCACCGATTTATGTTTCTGAACATGCACATGTAAGCACATGTGTCCATTTTGTTGTGAGAGTGAAGAGAATCCACCTGTGAGAGAAGAGATTTGTATGCGCCCTCGCATTACAATAATGTGCTTTGGACGTCATAGAAACCGCCTCAAACAAACTATTAAAAGAAAGTCGTGTCTGAAAGCTGCATCGATTTTTTCATTGGTTAAAATGAGTGGAGAATATCGTGTTTTTCCGTGTGCGCTTGAACCTTTTCTGTCGGTGGTGCTATATCACTTGATGAGGTCCGCACATCCTTTGCGTGGAAACTACGCCACAAAAGGAATAAATAAAAAGCTTTATTAAAAAGCCAAAAGAACGCATGCACTTTTTCTTAATATGACAATTAAAAACCAACAGACTGATGAAAATGCGAGACATTTTTTCAATGTGCGACGTGCGGGACAAGGGGTGAAAATACTGTGCGGTACAACACAAAGCAGGACGGGTGGTCACCTTAGTCCTGGCTCATGGACCTGACACCCCCCGCACCCTTCTGTCTACTTACTGTCCTATAAAAATAAAGGCAAAAAAATAAACAATAAATAAATAAAAAGTAGGCAGTATACAGTAAAAGTATGTTAGTATTCCATTCCAAACTTTGCCCAGGTTTTCACTGTTACAGAGCCAAAACCGGAATCCAGGAATCCATTACAATTCCACACTATTCTGACACCATGCTGGCACCAAGTATGCTCTCTTTTATCTCTTTGTTCTTGCTGAAGTGTTGGAACTCGAGCATTTGCGCACTATTTTCCAGACTGAGCTCCAAGCCCGTGCTGTGCGTCCTGGGCTCCTTCTCTTGGGAGCGGATTCTGATCTTGGCAGCATGGGAAAGACTGATCAGTGTGGCCAGACTGACCTCATCCTGTGGCTCTCTGAGTTGCATCCATAGACACACACAAACACATGTACAAACACGCATACACACACACCATCTGGAGAGTACAGACTCCACTTATCAAACGCAGCCAAAAAGATGATTGCTTAACAGCATGGCCGCGCCTTCATTTGATCAGATGGACTATATATGCACGCTTTGGGCTTCGCCCTTGTGCGGTTCGAGCAGGAAGGGCAGATCAGACATGGAATCTGTGTGTTTGGCTGAGCACTGGTGTCTAATAATACCACCTTAGCAATCCGTAACTTTACGCCCTCCTAAAATCGCAAACTCAAAGTCCCCTGATGGCTCGACAACACTGAGCTCTTATCAGCACATACTACATTTCATTATAATTTGATTCGAATCTCATTTCATGTTGACATTACATATTGTGCAGGTTGACCCTTTGCACAAACATACATTACACTGACTATTTTACACATACAACATGCAAATATACTGTAATTAAGTACAATAACAATGTTGTTGATTAAAGATTTGTACATTTTCTCATATTAAACTCATCACCACTTGTTGCCAACCTCTTCAGAAGTTTCTATGCAGATGCTAAATTGTTAAAAGTGGTTGCTAGGGTGTTGCTAAGGTGTACTCCGAGGTTGTTAGGGAATTGTTAGGATATTCAGAGTGGCTGCACAAGCTAGGCAGTTTCTAAGGTTTTCTAGTGGATGAGATTTACAAAAGAGGAACCTCACAAGAAAATGACTGGTTGCTAGAGTGTTCTGGATGGTTGCCAAGGCGTTGCTAAGAGGATGCTAGTTTGTTCTGGGTTGTTGCTAGAGTGTTCAGGGAGGTATAGGCAATTTTTAAGGTGTTCTGAGCGGTCACTAAGGGGTTGGTATGTGTTTGTGTGTGGATAAGATATTTTGAGTGGTTACCAGGGCATAGCTAAATGCTTGCTAGGTTGTTTAAATTTATATTTTATCATGTAACAGTTTTTATCCTAAGCAACTTACAAATGAGGAATGTCAAAAGCAATTTGTTGGTTGCTTGATCATTGTTATGATGTTCTGTATGGTTGTTATGGTGTTGCTAGGTGGCTGCTATGTTGTTCTGGGTTGTTGCTAGGGTGTTCTGGTTGGTTTCCAGGGCTTGGCTTGGCACTTTTAAGGTGTTCTGAGCAATCACTAAGGGGTTGGTGTGTGTTTGGGTGTTACTATGATATTGTGGGCATAACTAAATGATTGTTTGGTTGTTTACATTTATATTTAGTCATTTTACAGAGGCAAAGGTGTTGCTAGGTGGCTGCTCGGGAGTTCTGCATGGCATTGATGGATGGTTGCCAAGGTGTTGCTAAGTGGCTGCTAAGGTGTTCTGGATGGTTGCCAAGGTGTTGCTAGGTGGCTGCTAGGGTGTTCTGAATGGTTGCCAAGGTGTTGCTAGGTGGCTGCTCGGGAGGTCTTGATAGTTGGCAAGGTGTTGCTAGGTGGCTGCTCAGGAGTTCTGGATAGTTGGCAAGGCGTTACTATGTGATGCTAAGGTGCTTTGGGTGGTTGCCGGGTATTGCTAGGCAATTTCTAAGGTGTTCTTGGTGGTCACTAAGGGGTTGTATTTGCTAGGGCTCTGCTATGATTCTGGATGGTTGCAAAGGTATTGCTAGGTAGCTGCTAGAGTGTTCGAGGTCAGTGATTCTTAACTTTTTGTCCTTGAAGCCCCCCTCCTTACATATAAGAAAACCTGAGCCCTCTACTACTGTAGCCAGCTGATTTGCCACACTTCTCACATTTGTTGTGAGCATGCTGGCATCTACTGCATTGTAAAAATGTGAATGTTTAGAGACCACATATTGAAACAAAGACGTTATTTTCAGCTGGTCTTGATCAGCAACCAATTGTTTGGAGCATTTCTAGAAACTAGGGGTTGAACGAAGTCAACATTTATGTGATGAAAATCGAGTCGATGTCAACTAGTCACTGATGACAACATTAATGAACAAATAAGTCTGAACCTTTGAACTGAGATTCGAACACCTTGTGCGTGATGTATGACCTACTGTCTACAGCCTATGTGTGTGTTACAATGCAGCAGCGCATTAGATTAGAACGGCAATTAACTTATCTGTACGATAAGCTGTTTAAAACATGCATTCTCCAGGTAGGTTTTGAGCATCCAGATGGTATAATCACACGTCTTGTGGAGCGCTTTCGGTATATGCATTTATTTGTCATTTTAACTGTTTGAAGTCTGTGTGGACTTCACAGATTTCTGATCCTGTTCCACCCTCTATATGACAAGTGACTAGTTGACATCAAGCTTAAAGCGTCATGGCAGAGCATTCAAGTTGACTTATTGACTAGTCTGTGTAACCGCTACTAGAAACTACCTATGAAAAGGTTGTTTGCATCCATATTTGACACTGGTGCCCCTATAAGGGAAGTGCGGACCCCAGGAAGGGAACTGCTGTTCTAGGTTGCCAGGTAGATGTTTACTAGTCAAAAAAGTGCACCCCATTTCTTTATAATATTCTGACCTCTAGATATGGCCTGGGTCCCTCCTTCAGTGTAAGTGAATATCTTTCTGGAGCTTAGATGGATGTCTCTCAAAAATCTAATTCAACAATCCAACAAGCCTAGTGACAGAAGGACAGTGATTATTTGGGATTTATGGGTAATAAATAATGAGGACTAGAAGAATGTACATATGAAGGTCTTTCTGCGGTAACACTTTATTTCGATAGTCCACTTTAGACATTCTACTAACAGTAAGTAATTTTGCAACTACATGTCGACTAGCACTCATTAGAGTATTAGTAGACTGTCTGCTTAATATCTTCTAACACTTTATTTTGATGGATCCACAACATACAATATACTAACTATGAGAAACTTTGCAAGTGTCAACTTATTCTACTAACCCTAAACCTACCCTACTGAGAGTTAGTAGACATGAAGTTGCAAATTAATGAGAATTAGTTGACATGTAGTTACAAAGTTACTTATAGTTAGTAGAATGTCTAAAGTGGACTATCAAAATAAAGTGTAACCCTTTCTGCTTCCAGAATTGAAAAGTCAAACAGCACACTGACTGATTTATCGAGGGGTGCAGGGAGGTTAACGCTAACGCTAACGCTAACGCTAACACCAACACTCATAAGGTGTGTCTCTGTGAAAGAAAATCTGCCGTAGAGCAGAGTAAGCACCAAAAGGCTATCTTGTCTTTCCACATATTTAGGAGGTGACACTTTAAAATGGGGGTGCGTTTGAAATAGCATGCTACCATACTACTTATACTAAGAGTAGGGGGGGGGGGGAGTAATACAGTATGGATGGAATATTAGGTGCATTTGAAATCGCACAACAGATTAGTTAGTACATTTGATGAGTTACGACCCTGGTGACTGTTAAAAAAGTATGTTCTGTATGGTACTTCAGAATCTCAGCAGGTCATCCAGATACTTTTCATCTACTCTTTTATTATGAATACTATGAATTCAGACATACTACTCTTTTCATGCACTGTTTTCCACCTACTATATTTTAGGGAAGTAGGCATATTTAGATGCAGGGGCTGTATCCCAAAATGCTCAAATTGACCTTCTATTTCTAAAAGTGGTCAGTCTCCTTATGCTTTCCATCTGAATAGCTGAACATTTGTACCATTGTGCAGTGAAATAAAGTATGGTATTGCAGTTCTGGCTGTAGCTGCATTAGTCTGGAAGGGCAGTATAAACAAAGTGCGAGACCGCCGGGACCAGGAGCCGTGGTGAAACATGCCGAAGGCTGGAGGTTGTTATTTTATGCTGAGCGAGCAGCAGCTAGTCAAACTCAAACCCCAACCCGTGACCTGTATTAGAGTAATGGATGAACGAGTCTGAGGTGGGAAAGTTCAACCCAAACTTCAGCACAAAAAGCCGCTGTGTAAGAAGGACACTGGCTGTCTCCAGTTCCAGAGTGGAGCTATAGAGGGTGATTGGATCTCTTTCACCTTCCCTCCACCGAATCCTGCCGAGGTCACAGTGGAGCCTGATCCTGGGTCATATGAGAACGGGACATGCCCTCGCTGGCTCAGACCGCAAACTGTCAAGTTAAACATTCGGGCATGTGTAGGCAGGTTTCTGACATAACATAAAGAAAAAGACTAGTGATGCACTGAAATTTTGGCAACTGGATATATAACAGCAAAAAAATATTTTCAGTTTTTGCTGAAATTATTTTGGAGGACCAAAATCATTGACTGAAACAGTGACATTTAATTAGCGCTTCCTCGATGACACATTTTGTGTCCATTAGTTGTTCCATTAATTATAAACATTTGCAGTCAGCCACAAACATAAGATGCGAGTGATCGCGGGCGAAGATGTTGGAATGGCGCATCATGTGTGTTTAGTCTACTACCTATTGCGTTCACAGTAAAATGCATTTTTTAGAATTATATATATATATGTTCATGTTTATTTTTTTTATGTATATGTATATGTTAATATTAATATAAAACAAAAGTTTTTTTTGTGCTACTGGGATGGTGCCCTACGCAAACTGTGTACTTTGTGTATAAGGGCACACATATTGAACATTTTCAAAAATTAAATACATTTTCAAAGGTATTTATTTATTTTAACAAATATCATGAATTAATTCCAAAATATGTTTTTGGGGGAGTTGCACCACATGGAATGGCATTTCAGTTTAATGAATAAATATGTCATGTGGCGTAACCATAAAGTAAAATGTAATAACATATGAGTCCATATGACTGCATTTTATAACTTGAACTAGTCTTGTCATAAAAAAATGACAACTTATCTGATACATAGATTACTGAAAAGAGGTGCTCTACCAACAAAATAGGAGGTGCAACCAAAAATCAAAAAGCCATGTCAGTTAGAAAAGGTGCAGCACTCACTCTTGAAGAGATTTAACCAACTTTATTGGTTAAAATTATGTTTTGGCCATTATCAAGGTCTTGCTTATCAACTTATCTGATACATAAAAGGTATAGTTGACCCAACACTGAACATTCTGTCATCATTCGCTCACCCTCAAGTTGTTTCAACACTGTATAAGTTTATTTCTTCTGTTAAACACAAAAGAAGATATTTTAAAAAGTTGATGGCCCCCTTTGACTTCCACAGTATTTTTTTTCCATACTATGGAAGTCAATGGGGACCATCCACTGTCTGGTTACCCATATTCTTCAAAATATCTTCTTTTGTGTTTAACAGAAAAAAGAAACTCAAAAGAAAAGTGAGTAAACGATGACAGATTTTTTTTTTTTTTCGGTGAACTATCCCTTTAAGAGACTTATTGACCTTGACACCAATGATATAATTTTTTTTCCTGTTTTATTTTTATCTGCATTTTGGTTGCATAGCATGACTTTGATTTGCTGGGTGGTGGAGGACCGTTCTCAAATGTTAATGAAGAGTGAAGCAGTTTTGCTCAAATCTGACAGTCTGATATTTGTGCCAAAATACTTTCATTTTCTGACATCCGTCTTTGACTATCATCTCGACATGCCTCACTGGAGATTTAAAGAACACAAATGACTTTCAAATACTCAATACCACACGATAATGTAGACACATACATTCCCAAACGTAAAATGCTAATTTGCACTTTAGCTAACCCTGCGTGCATACACCGTACAGTGGAAGAAGCAGGGAGGAAATGCGTTTGCTGGAGTGGACAGGTTTATAGAGACATCAGTATCAGCACTACGTGAGTCGCAGGAGAGACAGATTGAACCACAGCAAACAGCCGACCGGAGAAGGCTGAATTACACCATGAAACTGATCGATCGTGAACTGGAGAAATGTGCTGTCATACATGCCTCTCGGTCAAAAACTGATTCTCTCGCTCCTGCTCTTGCTCCAGGAGAAAAATGAACAGGGAAGAAAACTTGAGGCTTTATTCTGAACTCTAGAGGTGCCTTGCTGTCTACACACTGGCGTTGCTGTCCTAACCAAAACAGAACTTAAAAACGACTGATTTGAAATGTTCTTCACAGGTATCAGTCATTTGTGTATGCCACACAGTCATGCTTTTTGTCACATGCAAGAGAGTGTCAAGGTTGATTCCAAGAGTTGGTCATAAGCAGTGTTGCCAAGTCAGGCTACTTTAACACTGTTGTTGCGGGTTGTTTTCCATGTCCGCGGGTTGACACAACCCCAATAACGCGATATTTAGACCCTGTAATGTGAATTTTACCGGGGTAACCTCGCCAAAAAACTTGTATTTTACCCCCCAGAATGCGATTCCCAAGGGGACTCCCCTCGAAACGCCATTGGGCTAGTTTTGCGTAGCAATTGGGCGGGTTTTGTTGTGAAAACCTGGCAACCCTGATCATAAGCACGTGCAACATTACATGATATTCTAAAAAGTACAAAAAGAAATGCAAAATATTGTCGGTGTCGATAGCCTAGTGGTTAGTGCGCTGACATATAGCACAACTGTGCTCACGGCGACCCGAATTCGATTGGGTCGAATTAGTGCAGTTTTATTAGATGGTACTACATTTATCAATACTTTTTGGTATTATTATTTACTTTACAAATTAAATTTAATAACGCCACTCAAAATAAATATCCCTTTTTTTGGAATATTCATCTTAAAATGAATATTTTCAAAATAAAATATAAAATTTTTAAATATAAAAAAATATTTATTGGTTGCTGATTATACATTAAAATTTAAATTTTACAAAATTATAATATTTTAAAAATATTTTAATATATTTATTAGTCATCATCAGGTATACTACTAAAACACTACAGAATCATTTACGAATAATTGAACAATATTTTAATATATTCATTAGTTAACATTTTAAAAATATAAATTTAAAAAATAATTATTGGCTTGCTGATATCGGTGCCTTCCAATATATATATAATACTCATAATTATAATTTCCCTCACTTTCTTTCACTATTTCATGTGAACAATTTCACAGAAATTGTTGCAATGCATTCTGGAATTGCCTTTGTGAAGGATACATAATGCAGCCTTAGAATTTTGCCAAATTATGCATAAAAATGCAGCATAAATTGACTGACGTAATACACCGTATGATTGTACAACTTTTTAAATGGTATAAAAGGCAACATATTTTATTGTTCATTTTAAGAGGATTTTTTTCTATCAATACTGTACACGTCACATGCATTTTATATTATGTTTTATATCTGCTTTAAATTATAAGATTTATACATCAGCAGAACCTCTTCTTCATGAAATAAGTGCTCTGTGAAAATAAATCCGATTTAGCTTGTATCCAGACAGAATCCGTATATAAACTCATACAGTATAATTACCCATGACCCAAAGCACTGACTAAAAACACAAGGAAGGCAGCAGATGGAGCGGCCAAGCATATGTTCACATGGACACGTACACCACGGCTTCACTACAAGCTGAACTCGGCCAGCGAGTCTCCGGCACCAAGAGGTTGAGAAGGCATCAAGTTGGTCTCTGAGGAAATCACTTTTAGAAAAAGCAATCAAGGAGCACAAAGCTGTACCACAAGCGCCTTCAAGCCTCCACATAAATCACTCTCACTTGCGGTAGCATTAACGGCATCGCGTTACCAGCCTCAGTAAACTTCAGCGAGGGTCTTGGCTTTTAGAGAACAAATAAAGGGCAAACAAAAACAAAGAACGTAGCCGCAAATCTTCACCAGAACCGATCAGTGTTTTGACAGATATCTCAATTGCATGTCACTCTCAAAACCCCCATCTCATTAGTAATCCAACCCATAGTAGCGGGAAAGCCATTACTGTTGATTCTAGAAATCATTATTGGCATGAGCCGGTGAAAAATAGATCTGAGTCTGCCTGCAATGGCTTGATCCAAGCCATTATGTTCCTTGATAGGCATAATTTTTAAAAAGGAAACTTACAGCCTTCACATAAAATAAATAAATGAAATAACATAATAATCACACAGCATACATGAGATATTTCCAAGAGCAATAATCACAATCTATAATGGTATGGTTATATGGTTTCATCATACAGCACAGCTGATTCACATTCACTGCTGCAGAAATGGAAAGAAAATGATAAACTGAAAAAAAAAAAAAAAAAATTGGCATGGAAGCCTGTTTCAGCATCAGAGGGAAAAAAAATAATAAAATGCTTACTGTGACTTAATTTTTCTGAATTGTGACCATTTTTCATAATGGTAACTATATCTAAGAATTGGGACTTATTTCTCACGAACTGTTCTCACGATTGAGACATTTTTTGTAATTCTGCTGTTATATCTCAGAATATGTCTATTTCTCATGATTCTGTCTTTCAATCTCACAACTGCAATTTCTTAGAACTGTCATTTTATCTCAGAATGTGACTTTAAATCTCAAAATCGTGACTTCGTTTCTTGTATTTGTGGTTTTTATTGTAAGAATGTGACTTTGGATCTTACAGCTGTGACTACATTTTACAAATTAGACTTAATTTCTTGTAACTGTCTTTATATTTTAGAACAAGACTTGAAATCTTGCAATGGTGCCTTCATTTCTTATAGTTGTAGTTTTATATCTCAAAAAAGATGAAAATTACCCCATGATTTACTCATTTTTGGGCTTCAAATTCTCAGCCCCCATTCACTGCCATTATAAAGCTTGGAAGAGCCAGAACATTTTTAAATATAACTCAGATTGTATTCGTCTGAAAGAACAAAGTCATATACACCTAAGATGGCTTGAGGGTGAGTAAATCATGGGCTAATTTTTCATTTTTGGATGAACTATCCCTCTCTTAATATTTCACGACTAAATCTCATGAATGTGACTATTTGTGGCTTTTCATCTCAGAATGTGAAAAATAAATCTCACAGAAATCTCATAATTCCTTTTATTTGTAGCTTATTATGTAAGAATGTGACTTTGAATCTCACAATTGTGGCTTAATTTTTTTATAGTTGTAGTTTTATATCTCAGAATATGACTATATCCCAATATTCTGACTTTAAGAGACAATATTTCATGTAATTGTGGCATTATATCTTAAAACGTAACTGTATCTCATGATTCTAACTTACACAATCTCGCAATTGTGACTTAATTTCTTAGAAAAGTGCATTTATATCTCAGAAAGTGACTATATTTAACAATTCTGACTTAAAATCTCGCAATTGTGGCATCATTTCTTGTAATTGTCTCCCTATTTTTAAATGCAACTTAATATCTCACAATTGCAACTATATCTCATAATGCAACTTTAATTCTCAGAAGTGTGCCATTATTTCACAATTGAGATAAACCAAGAGATGGAAGGTAATAGCCTTAGATCATAACAACCTCTTTTTTGCCATCATATGCCACATAAAGTATTTAATGAATAAATATATAGTAATACATAAATATATTTTTACATAAAAAAGTGAGTGAATGAAAAATACGCCACGATTACTTTGTGATTGCTAATGTGTTTTAGAGTGTTTTGGTATAAGGTATAAATTATGCATATGTATAATTCATACCCATAATACAAATGTCAAGGGACAAGTTAGACATTCAAAGTTTAATATTTATGGTTAGGGGTGTTCTAATTCCTGTCCCAAAGAATGAGCAATAGCAAATAAATCCTCAACTTCTAGTACAGCTCCAAACTCCAAGGTCCCTCAGTCTTCAAGGTTGGCAAACTACCCCAAATAATGATAAAATACCCAATAAAAAGCCTCAAATGAATAATATGGCATAATAATTCTTTCAGAGCCATCTTTTGAGAATTGTCTGCTTATATTTGCAGGTTTTGGGTCAAAAGCAAATAGGACAGACTGATTTCCAGTGACCGCAGCGAATGTCAAAAGTTGCATGCTGATCTAAGACACGCATCTCTTACATTTGCTGCTTTTAAATGTAATAGTAAAGAGAGCGGCTGGTCTCAGATCAGCAGGAAAGAGCATGCTCCACTGACAATGTCAGGCAAAGAGCAAGCAAGCAAAAGCTAAAAACAATTGTCACAGCCAGCAGACAAACCTCAGCACTTCAGGAAAGGGATAGAGAAGATAAAATACAAAAACAACAACAAAGCTAAGCATAAAATATCTGCTGAATCTCTGAGAGACTCTTTATTTGAACAGCACATCATTAATCTCATAAAAGTTATGAGGTGCTAAATTTCTAGCATAAATTTATCTGAATATTATTTCAGTTTTTAAATTGTAACTTAAGATCTAAAAAAATGTGATTATATTAAAAATATGGCATTTTACAGATAAAATATATATAATGCATTAATTTAAAAATAAACAGTCAAGGGGCAAAATCTAAAAGAATAAACATTAATTTATTAAATAACATTACATTATTAAAAAAAAAATGATATAATTAATTAATGAAAAAAAAAAAGTCAAGGGGCAAAACCTAAGAGAATAAACATTAATCTATAAAAAGGTTTTTGGTTAATTGACTGGATTTCATTTGTGGATCAACAAAAAGTAAAACAAAAACGTAAAGAATACAACAAATGTCAAAAACAAAAAGTTAGCAAATCATGTGTTTTTTTGTTTTTGTTTTTTGTTTTTGCATTACTGTAGCAAAAACAAACCCCTCAATACTCCAGGGAGTAACAGAAATAATTTTCAAAAATAAATAAATAAATTAGTTAATTAATAAAAAAGGCCAAATCGTTTATAAACATAATACAATTTTGTAATGTGCTGATAGGCTGCCCATATTTTTTAGTTTATGAACTAGATTTGTACATTTTTGTGAAAATCAAAATGTACAAATCTAGTTCATAAATTAAACTAAAAAATATGGGCAGCCTATCAGCACATTACAAAATTTTATTATTATTCTTATAAACTATTTAGCACTTAATAGCATATAATTTCCCATTATTTGTGATAAAAAGCAAAGACCAAGTGCATTAAAATAGGAAATCATAATTAGACGCCAATTTTTTCCTCAGTCAAGTATCTCTTGTTATGACAAACATAGAAGAAAGCATGAATATTTTGGGCAGTCCACACGCACACCACCCCTTTGTTCCGGTCAGGAAGCCCTAGTGCCAGCACATGCTAATAATAGCCCACACATTGGATGTCTTGCCCCTGCACTGAGACTGCCAGCTCTGCAAATGCCCCCTGAAGTTCACAACTACAACCATCCGCCCACGTGCAGCCCACCAGTGAGTGTGCTAGACTACATGATTGCTTTCACATCTGCTGTGGTGTTTGTTATGATCAAAGAGTCTGTCTTGATTAAAGGAATCATGTAGATCAAGACAAGGTGTGAGACGTTCTAGGGTCAGTTTTATTTTTATTATAAAATTAATACTATTATTTGGCAGGGATGCATTAAATTGATCAAAAGTGTCAGTAAAGACATTTCTAACGTTGCAAAATAATTCTATTTCAAATAAATGTTGTTCTTTTGAACTTTCTCATCATCAAATGAAAACAAAACAAAACAAAAATAAAACAGCTCAAATGTTTTCAACATGCTTCTTAAGCAGCAAATCAGCATATTAGAATGATTTCTGAAGGATCATGTGGAATAAATCACATTTTATCATATTCAAACAGAAAACAGTTGTCGTAAATTGTAATCATATTTTGCAGTATTACTGTTTTTACTGTATTTGTGCTCAGCCTTGGTGAGCATAAGAGAATAAACTTAAACTTGAGCAACCAAGTTTGTGGTGTTACCTTTTTTTTAAAGCCTTTCCATAAAATTCAAGCCATTTTATACCTTTTTCAATAAGGCAATTAGAGTCAAAATGCTGGTGCTTTAACTACGAAGAGATGCATTAAATGTCTTATCTTACCGTCAAATACAATAATAATCACTGTAAAAAATAAATAGTTGAATAAACGTAAAAAAAATAAGGCAACTTGATGCAGACTTTTGAGCTCTCTCAACAATAGTTTTTTAGTTCTGCTCAGTAAAGATACTTTGTTGAGCCAATGCAATGCTGATTATCTTACTTTGCTAATGGAAAAATTATTGTCACAGTAACTGTAACAACGATTACTGTTGTTGAGGTAATTTATTTTTATCCCTTTTTCCTGGAAGAAAAAAAGAATGTGTAAAAAGTCACCACAGTATTGAATTTATGTTTGTTTATGAATGACAAACGTCTAAAGGGGACCTATTATGCAAAAATCACTTTTATAAGGTGTTTGAACACAGTTGTGTGGCCGCAGTGTGTGAAAACAACCAGCCTATAATGTTAAAAATCCACCAACTCATTTTTTTTTAATAAAATCAATAAATCATAAACAGTCTCTCCAAACGAGCTGTTTCAGATTCTCCCTGTGTTCACGTCACCGAAGGGAAAAAGTCCCGCCCATTTGTGACGCTCTCTGCCCTATTAGCATAAACACAGCCCTGAGTGAGAAGCTGCGGTCTGCAATTGTGTTGTGTTTTGGGATGCACTAATGAACATAGGAGTCGCCATAAATCTCCCCCCTTCTGACCTGAGGACACCGTGGTTAAATTTAATTTTCGAAAGGAAATATCTCAGAAAAAATCAGTAATGTCCCCTAAATATTTATGAATCAATACCAACGCTTCGTGCATGAACAACAGCTCCAAACAAAGTAAGTATCACGCGTTTGTTTTCCAAATTGCCTTTCTGAAAGAGCTTCTTGGCTAATTGCTAAAGCTATCATTATCTCTGCCTGTTTTCACTGATGGTGCCTTCAAGTGCTACCAGAATGATCTTAAATAGGAATGTGGTAGTTAAAAGTTGCATATGAAAGAAATGTGAGTCGATTGCTTGAAGTTGTCGAGCTCATAATCAGAAGTGGGACTTCTAAAGTTTGTGATAGCATGAGACCAGCTATGTTGTTAATTTTATCCCGCCGTGCTCCCCGTCTGTGTAATTCATAAACGCAAATTTATTATGCACAGTATAATCAGATGACTAACTTTGAAACCCAGTATGTTTTCTGTAAAGATAACAGGCTTGTATTAATAGTGGAATGTTTATTTGCAAAGGCTAGCACTGCTAATGCCGAGCTTGAGCTCTTGAAGCTCCGCCCTCTTCTACGGGAGCAACAGCTTATTTGCATTTAAAGCTACGTACTCAAAATCAGCGCGCTTTGGCTCATACCCTAAAAGTGGCAATTTTAACAAGCTATAACGACGAATCTGTGGGGTATATTGAGCTAAAACTTCACATGTATGCTCTGAGGACATGAGACATTTTTTTTTACATCTTGCAAAAAGGGGCATAATAGGTCCCCTTTAAGAATAACTTAGTCTAATAAGTAAACAACATTGTCTTTGTTTGTAAGACAACTTTTTTCAAGACTAAGATATCCAGAAAAAAGACATAAGTAGCTGAACTTATTCTAGGCCTCACAACTAGACACACAAACCTCAAGAACGGTGGCAATCGACAAATGTTAAACAGATGAGCTCTTTACATCACAGTACAACAAATAACTAACAATAATGATAAAACAACAACAGAAAAGTTTAAATGAAGTCTGCAAACAGAAAAACAATAATACTATAACAGTAACTGCATAATTTATTCATGCTGCAATGCATGCTGGGAACTCACAAAGCCTTAACATTTCAAACATATGAAATTCTTTGTTCAGACAACTGTGTTTTACTAGTTGGGACAACATTTGGGGTAATTTTGTTGGTCTGACAAGGGGTTTTATTTAGTTTCAAGAAAATAGCATTTTTTAGTAGTTGAGACTCAAAAGGTTTCGTAAACTGGAAAATGCGCATTTTTTACAGTGATCTCAAGGACCATGCCTACACTAAATTTAATAACAACGAGCAAAATCATTTCAAATGTTTCTTTCGCTAAATAGAAAACTAGAAATAAAGAAATAATGACCATGTCTTTGAAACTGCAAAAGCAGTAATGTAAGCCATGTGTTATTTAAATACTAATATCGTTTTGCATTCACTAAAGTTTCGGGATAATAAATGAGCTGTCATTGTGGCATGTTTCTATTATTAGCTTAGTTCAAATAAGGCTTAAACTGACATCAAATCATGCAAATATGTCCTGTCTATCATTAAGTACATGCTTCAGATGTGAGTCACACCAGAAACACGACCTCTGACGTAACTGTGCTCTCGTTTTCTCTACTGACAGTTATGGGAGACGGAAACAAAGACGGAAACAAAGCTGTTGACATGCTGGTGGGGTGAAACTCTCACAAACGGAATGTCCTGGAATAACCATAACCTGGAAATCAAGGATACTAACAGAGTGTCCTTAAACTTGATTGAGCTTTGTACGGAAATCTGTATGTCAGAAAAGTAGATAATATGACTCAGCAAATCTGATGAAGATTATCCTTGACAGAAAGCATGTCCTAACAGAAAATATACCTGACAGAAATCCCAGAAAGCGCAAAGTTTTTTTTTTTACGACATTTTCACAACAATGTATTTTGGCTGCTGTTAGGTTAATTGTTTTTAAAAATGTTAAGAAACCAACTAAGATAAAACAAATGACAAAAATTTGTCTGTAGGTTACATATTTGAATTACGAAAATTTTATGTAAACGTTGATAAAATGTGAAACTGCTGATACAATCACAGCCAATCAAAATATATTTCATTTTGGACTAATAAGATATAAATCAAAAGACAACTGAACTTGTAAGTGATAGCTTTTATTGCTTAAAACGTTAAAACAAATGACATTAACAAAACTTGGTGTGTAGTTTGCAAATTTGGATTGTGAAGAATTAGTGCCAAGTGTAAACTTGACAAGGCAAACTTCTGTGTGATGTGATTCAATCACAGAGAATTAAAACATGTTTAATCGTGGAATAATGCAATGAGCCGACATAAACCAAAAGAAAAGTGTACTTGTAATAGCTTTTATCACTTAAAAATGTACTAGATACCACACCTAACATAAAATAAATAAATAAAAGTTGGCGTGAAGTTTAACGTGAATTGCTCATAAAAAAGCACAAACTTTTAGAAAACAAAACTGCTGTGTTATTTGATACAATCACAGACAATCAGAACATATTTCATTTTGGACAAATGTGACGGGACATCATAAACCGAAAGAAAATTGTACTTGTATGTGATAAATATTCTAGATACCACACGTAACATAACACAAATGACGTTTTTAATACCACAAATTTAATACCATGCATAAACTTGAAAACGTAAAACTGCTGTGCCATGTGATTAGCCAAAATAAAGTGAGAGCAAATTCTACTTCTAAGAATAGCTTTTGTCTCTTAAAATTGTTGTAGATAATATACTTAAAATAGAATAAATTATATCAACAAAACTTAAAATGAAGTTTACATATTTGGTTGCGAAAACTTAAAAACAAAACGAAAAAAACCTTTGAAAAAACACGAAACTGCTGTGCGATGTGATTAAATCAAAGACAATTAGAAGATATTTCATTGTGGATTAATGCAATGGGACAGAATAAACCAAAATAAAACTTTACTTGTAAGTTATAGTTTTTATCAATTAAAATTGTTCAAACAAATAATTTTTACATATTTGGATTGTGAAAAATGTATACTATGCATAAACTTGAACGTGAAACTGCTGCGCAATGTGATTTAATCACAATCATAACATCTAATTTTGGACAAATGCGATAGGCCAAAATAAACCAAAAGAAAATTGTACTTGTAAGAAACGTTTTTATTGCTTAAAATTGTTCTAGATAGCACACTTAAAATATAACAAATGAAATAACAAAACTTAGAATGTAGTTTACATGTTTGGATTGCAAAAATGCTGTGCAATGTGATTTAATCACAGACAATCAGAACATATTTCATTGTGGATTACAGTAATGGGACAACATAAGCCAAAAGAAAATTTTACTTGTAAGATATAGCTTTTATCACCTAAAATTGCTCTAGATTCCACATGTAAAATAAAACAAAAATGTAAACAAAACTTGCTGAGTAGTTTACATATTCGGATTGTGAAAAAATTATACTATGCTTAAACTTGAAAATGCAAAACTGCTTGTGCAATGTGATTCAATCACAGACAATCATAACATTTAATTTTAGTACAATGCGATAGAGCGACAAACTGAAAGAAAATCATACTTGTGAGTAATATGTTTTAAATTTAAAGTAATACATATAAAATAATACAAACACACATACAATAATACAAATGGCGTTATTTTTCCCAACACTTAGTCATTACTTTTGCAGGTGCATAGGCTATATATATTATATAGGTTATATATTAAAGGCTCATTATGATTTAAAGTTCCCCACCCCCCAGTATATATTTAATTAATTAAATTAAATTAATATATAATATAAAATCTTTCGTTGGGGGCAGCCTTCATTTGGATTGGGAAAAATTATTACCATGCTTAAACGTGAAAGTGCGGATGCCATTTATAGATTTATAGTCACATCAGACTCAGACACAATCGGAAATATGTTTTAATTTTACATGCAATAAAATGTTTATGAAAACATAGAGTAAAAAAACAAAAAGACGTATTAAAAAAAAACTCTTCGTGTTTTTACAGTGTCGCTGAGCTGGGCTGTTATCACAGCAAAGGACAGTTATGTGTCACACCTGAGTGTGTCACCTGACAAAGCGAATCATGAGAGACTGAACGCTCTGTGCTGACATCTCAGAAACACACTCACGCAATCACACACTCGAGAATTTGTGCAGACCATCTGTCTCACACTCACACACACACACACACAGGCGTGGCTTGTGGACAGTGTGACGGTTGCCATAATTAAGCTTATGGTGTTTGTCAACTTTCCCTGCATGTAGCAGAGCATTGCTCAGTGGCCGTCCACGGTGAGTCACGCTACCCAGACGGGACGGCAGCGTCGACTGCCAAAAACCCAGTCAGCACCATAGAGGTCTGGGTGCTCCACACTCCCAGCATGCAGTGCGGCTGCCAGATGATTTTTAAAGCCACATTTGCACACTACCCACCGATGAACACAAATACACCCACTGAAAGCTGGCATTTAAAAATATGGTGAGAAGTAGTTGAGAATCCAACCTCCTGTGGTAAACATCCGGCATTTGAAAACAAATGGGAGATGCAGTAGGAGAGATCTGAAAATTAAACTGACACATTAAGACACTGGTCTTTGCACTTATTATGTCCAAAATGGCTGAACTGTGCCTGGTCACTTTAAATGTTGTTCAAGCAGCAAAGCAGTCCAGACCTTGTGCCGATAATCAAAAGTCTGACTCTGTGAGACTGGAGTTACACAAGCAGAAAAAAATGTTGTTCTAAAAATCTAAAAAATGACGATATGGATCACAAAGGCATGCTAGTCAAAAATAAAAAAAATGCTATGAATGACAGAAATGCATCCATTTATTGAAAAGCGTAACGGTTTTGAAAGCTAAAACTTACTCAGTCAAAACAATTCAGGGATTTCTGTCTGTCTGAGGATAGTGTAATTATGCAGTAACACTCAAAGATAATATTTTTTTGTCTCTCAAGATATAATTTCAGTTTGAGTTTCCATTTGAAATCTTAAAAATAAATATAAAATATCAAGCCAAAAATATTTCTCAGTGCTTTTATGGTTTATTTTTAACTGCAACACGCAACATGCAAACAAACCTGAACTATATATTTGTGCATTACGAGTCATTTCAGCATGCCAACATATTATAAACAAATTCCTTTAAAGTACTACTTTATGTCAGATGATTGTGATCTCAGCTATTTTAGATACTGCTAGTATTGTTTATAAGACATGCTGGGGCTTATTTTTACCTCACCCCTGCCAAGCATTAAATGAATTCCAGAAATTCCAGTTAAAAGTCAGTATCGTTGATCTAAGTGAGAGTATGCTGTTCTTCCTGATTTTTTGGATATCTGAATATTTCTTTCCCAGCCTGGCGTACGTTTCGGCGGAATCCTTTATCCGATGATAACTGAAAGTGGCACTGTGAAAAGAGCGCTGACAAAGAGAGACTGGCAAAAAGTTACGATAATGTAGCGCAGAACTAAGAAAGGGTTGCTAATTTGATCTGTCGGAAATTATTTATTTTAGACTAAAATTTCAAATTATGCCTCTACATTTAATATTATCATGTTTTTCAAATGATTAGTTCTCGTGTGTGTAAATACTTAGCAAAAACAGTTATGAATTCATTAAAAATAGTTAATAGTTACACGTTAATATTTATAATAGTTATAATAATTGAAATGACATTCCATTAAAAAAAATAAAAAATAATCAAAGGTGATAATCAGAAGTTTGGGATCAGTAAGATTTTTAATGTTTTTTAAAGAAGTATCTTCTGCTCATCAAGGCTGTATCTATTTGATCAAAAATACAGAAAAAAAACTGTTATTTTGTGAAATATTATTGCAATTTAAAAGAACAGTGTTCTGTTTTAATATACTTTAAAATATAATTTAGTTCTGTGATCAAAGCTGAATTTTCCAAAAAACAATATGAAGCAGCACAACAGTTTCAACACTCATAATAAATCAGTATATTAGACTGATTTCTGAAGGATCGTGACACTGAAGACTGGAGTAATGATGCTGAAAATTCAGCGTTGCGTCACAGAAATAAATTCTGTTTTAAAGTATATTAAAATATGAAACCAATATTAGAAATTGCAATAAGATTTCACAATATTACTGTTTTTTCGGTATTTTTGATCGAATAAATACAGCCTTGATGAGCAGAAGAGACTCCCTTAAAAAACATTAAAAATCTTACCGATCCCAAACTTTTGAGCGCCAGTGTATATATATATATATATATAAAAAAAAAAAATCGCGAGAGACAATTTTCACTCAGAAAAACAAAAAACTCCATTTGGGGACATATTTAAATTAAATTAAATTAAATTAAATTAAATTAAATTAAATTAAATTAAATTAAATTAATGTTTATATATATATATATATATATATATATATATATATATATATATATATATATATATATATATATATATATATATATAATTATTATTTTTTTTTTTTCCCTTTAAGGGTGCACTGAAAAAGTAAGTAGCTGAAAAAAATACAAGCAAACAGCAATTAACACAACATGAAATTTTGAAGTATAAAATTAAAAATAGTCCTTTTTTTTAACATTTTAATTTTTTGTATATGTGTTCAAAAGGAAAAAAACTGTTCATAAAAAGTATATATTCATTTCTACGAAGTTCTATTTTTGGATCTGGGTTAGTTTCATAGCACTGAAATCAATGGGAAGTCCCCAATTACGCAACTGCGTAAACGTGTGTACGTGCTTCTGTGCGGTATCACTGGTGTACTAGCAGCTTCTTACCCCTCTTGGTTGTCCTCTTCGTCCAGATTGGAAAGTAGCTGGGATCCGGCCAGCGAGAGGTCCAGGGCAGCTAGAGGAAGGTCCCTGTAGGCGAAGCTGACCAGCTGCACTGGAGCCATGCACTGGCCTTCATCCTCCACCTGCTGGGAGATCACCTCCAGATCCGGTGCTGCCGCCTGCTGAGGGGGCCTGGGGACACACGGGACACACTACTCTATTGTCTTCTTACATGAACTGTCTTAATAAGATTACCTTAAAAATGACCTGGATTACCACAAAGACTTTACATACTGAACCATAGAGTAAATGAAACCATCTACCTGTTATCACAGATGGGAAGTCAACATGAAATGAAATCTGACACTGAACTTTAACACGTAATCATAACCTGTCACCAAAATGCTTTTCATCGGCCACCCTCTAACCACCTTCAGAAACCACATTGATTCAACTAAACAATTTCCAGACAGTGCACTGGGAAGTTGATTCATTTGAGTGAATGAGTTCATTAGGATTGTTCATGTAATGCAAGCAGCTGACATTCATACTAACAGTCCGTATGAATCGATTCACTAAAATGACTCACTGATTTATTTGAGGCACTGTGTAAAAAGTCATGTAAGGAATTATGAAATATTCAGTTAAGCGCAATTGTTTGCACTGGAAAGTTTTAATAAAACAGTTCATTAGGATGGTTCATGTGAATCAGCATTTTACTTTTCTGGACCACTTCATTCACATGAATCATCCAAAAGAACTGATTCACTGAAATGAGTCACTGATTCATTTGAGGCACATAGTTTGTGTTGGAACATAACATAGTTTTTTTTAAGCACGTTTGTTTGTTTTGGGAATTTAGACTTGAAGTTTATTCTGAACACGTAAAGCAAGCAGTTTACTTGTCAAACTACTTCATTCACAAGAAGCGCTTGAAAGAAAGAATTCACTCATTAGAATGACTCACTGATTCATTTGAGGCACTGTGTTGAAGTTATGTGAGGAATTTTTGATAGCGAAGAAATTAAGCCCAGTAGTTTTCACTGGGAATTTGGACTAATTTTAGTGAATCGGTCCATTCAGATTTGTTATGTAAATCAAGCATTTTACTTTAGCGAACTGCATCATTCTCATGGACTTTATGAAAGTACCGATTCACCAAAAGGAGTCACTGATTTATTTGATGCCATGTTTAGAATTTTTGGAAAGTTAGACTCCATTTAGTGACGTTTCTTCGGAACATGGTTCATGTAAATCAAGCAATTTACTTTAGAGAACTACTTCATTAACTTAGACCACCAAATAGAACTGATTCACTAAAATGAGTCACTGATTCACTAGAGGACTTGTATAGACGTTTTTGCAGTTTATGAAGCAAACTAATTAGGTAAGTGCAGTTGTTTGCATTGGGAAGGTAGATAGATTTTAATCAATCGATCAAACTGTTCGGTACACGGTTCATGTAAATCAAGCATTTTACTTTTGAGAACTGACCGATTTACATCTGAACAAACCAATTCACTGATTCATTTAGGGCCCTGCATAAAAGTCCATGCAAGACATTGCAAATGATTCTTTGAAATGTACTATTTACTTGTTCATAACTAGAAGTAAGTGTTTTAATGCTGTCAGCAAATAGGTTTTGTCGCAAATAATACATATTTAAAAAATCTACTTTTCTTTTTACAATTATTATTATTATTATTATTTTATCCAGTGTTGCGGGTAATGCATTACAAGTAACGCAAGTTACGTAATCAGATTACTTTTTTCAAGTAACTAGTAAGGTAATGACATTACAAGTAACGCAAGTTACGTAATCAGATTACTTTTTTTCAAGTAACTAGTAAGGTAACGACATTACAAGTAACGCAAGTTACGTAATCAGATTACTTTTTTCAAGTAACTAGTAATGTAACACATTACAAGTAACGCAAGTTACGTAATCAGATTACTTTTTTCAAGTAACTAGTAAGGTAATGACATTACAAGTAACGCAAGTTACGTAATCAGATTACTTTTTTCAAGTAACTAGTAAGGTAATGACATTACAAGTAACGCAAGTTACGTAATCAGATTACTTTTTTCAAGTAACTAGTAAGGTAATGACATTACAAGTAACGCAAGTTACGTAATCAGATTACTTTTTTCAAGTAACTAGTAAGGTAATGCATTACTTTTTCATTTTCAATGAAATATCTGAGTTACGTTTTAAAATAAGTAACGCAAGTGACTTTGTTCTCCCCTTTATTTTCTGACATCTTTCCTGTACCCCTGTTGAGAGAGATTGGAAGTAAGTGCAGAGGCAGAGGCACTTCCTTTAGCCTGAGGCTTATTAATTTCAATTAGTAATGCAAACACAATTAGTAACTTTCATCAACACTGATTTCATCATTTGGAAATATGTCACAATATGGAAGCAAAATGAGTTGCGTTTCATATTGACTTCAAACAGCAAACAATGGCAGGCCACATCTCAGAAGTGTGCAGCACGAAAATTAACGAAAAATAAGAGTCCTGGAGTTAGCATATGGAAAACCGCCATGTCCGAAGGAGGAAAGACAAAGCCTACAACAGCAATACACAAGGGGAACTGTATATATGGTACAAAGAAGATGAAAAAAAATCAAGCCACGGTTAAGAACGCAGGAGAGGTCAGGGATGAGGAGCGTGGTTTATTCCAACAATGCATGATGCATGAGACACGAACACAATGAACGACTAGCAACAGGAGAGCAAACTGAATCACAGACGCCACAGAGACCCAGAATCCCATTATTCAGACGCATTCCCGCCGATTACCGACTGATGTGACTGCGAGACAGACGGGAAGCAGATAGAGGAATCTCAAAAAGGGCACGGCCACAGACGTGGAATATGGAAATGCGTCCGAAACCTCAATGGCTACATTAGAAATGCATGAAAGAAGATTAAGTTGAGGCCGGCGTCCCACGTGTCTAGATTGATTCCTAAACCAAGAATATTCATCACGGTCGCACCATCATGCGTCGCGTTCCACAATAATGAGGCATCGGGAGAATTACAAAGCACAATATTGTGGCAAAACAACAAAGTCCCACAGTTGGATGTCATGGCCGGTTCTGCCCGGTTTTGTCTTTGATTTATTGGATACAGTGCGCTGATTCTTCTCACGTTTGCAGTCTGGGATTGCTGTTCTCAATCTCAGCGCAAACAAGGCAATGAATATATACTTCTGCAATGCTTGCTATTCACCGTTTGCTCTTGATTTTTTGGCAGCTTAATGACATAGCTCACCCAAATAGAGTAAATAATGACAAAATGTTCATTTTTGGTAGAACTACTCCTTTAATTGCAGTTAATAACATGGAGGGCATGAAAACTAGCCATCTGTGAAGTCAGACAAGCAGTCGTACTCCCAAAATAAGCGGCAATGTGATAATTGTAATCATAATGTACGCTCATAACTGAAATCAATAGTTGCGACCCTGAAGACGGCTTAATCAAGGGCAGAAGAAAGGACGGAACGGAGGCAGAGGGGGCAGAAACCTGGGTTTTGGCTTCTGTCCCAGGCGTGCCGGATGAGGGGAGATAAATTATGCCAGTGCACAGAAAAAAAGAGGAGGGGAACAAAAAAGGAAGCTTGTAATAGTACAGAGACAGAGAAGGAAAACGAAGCATTGCCAATGCGAATACAGGGTCAATAGAGAGACTATACTGTACTGTATGTATGTGTGGATTGACATTGTGAGATAGTGATTTGAAGTGTTTCTGTTGGATATTGGCCCATCACAATCTTTAAAATGTTATTGTCTGTGGACCCAAACGTGCTGTAATTTCTTCAGAAAAGCCTCTTCTTTTATCTGTGTGCATTGTGTTTTGAGTGCATCAAACATGAATGAATGATTAATAATTGGGTGAATCTGAATAAATCTAAGTAAGACATGCTATATTTTAACCCAAAATGAAAAGAAAGAAAGAATATTTTTTGAAATATATAAGAATAAATAAAGAAAATTTATTTTGGGGGCCATAACAATTTTGCATTGTAACAGTTCATTTTCAGGACAAATTACTATACTATAATAAAAATAAATAAATAAATAAAAATTAAATTTATTGGAATTTTTGTAATTTTATTTTTTTAATTTGTATATAATTATTTAGCTAAATTTAGTATTTACAAAATAGTATTAGTATTTTGTATTAGGTAGTAATTATTAGTAGTTCAGAAGTATTTTATTTATTGCTTTAATTATTTTTACTGTAATTCAGTAATGGAAATGACCATTGCAGGGTTATTATTGTTAACTAAAACTGTTAAAAACATTTTTATTTGAAATAAAATAAAACATAAATACTGGAAAAAAAAATTGGAAATTTTGCCATGCTTAAAAACGAAATAAAAAGTAAACCTAAGTGACATAAAGCACATACAGTAAAATGACTAAATATTAAAATAAAATTTAAATTTAAATAGAAAATGCAAAAACAAAAGCTAAACATTCAAAAATGCTACTGTACTATAATACACTGAAAAAATAGGCATAGAGTACTTTGAAATATTTTTCACTTTGAAATTGCAAGTATATTTCACAATAATTAAACTTACTTTCTTTTAAAACATACTCCGATAATTTTTGTTTTATTTACAACTTCGGAAAATCATTTTTACAGTGTAGTGTATAATTATAATAGTATAAAAATAACAGTAAAATAACACTGCACCACAGTGAATGAATGAATGAATGAATGAATGAATGAATGAAAATGAAAACATCTAAACAAACTATGGTAATGGGACGAAATATGGTCAATTGCCTTAAATTTAATGCATTAAATTTAATGTCACAATGCAAAAAAAAAAAAAAAAAAAAGAAACTTTCTTTATTTTGTTCATTATTTTTAACTGAAGTTTGCAATAAATGACAGTAGTGTTCTGTACATCATCAATCGTAGCTTTACAGACACTAAAATGCTCCATGACAGCAGCACTTCGGTTGCACTTTTCCCCAAAATCTCTTTTCACACCCTTCATGCCGGCTGGCTGGTAAAGGACGGCCTCAGCATGTGGCGTCCCGTCCTCCCTGATGCTATCTGCACATTTGGCACTGCTTCCCACCGACTGCTAACAGGACTCTAATCAGTCCTGACACGCACAAACTGTTCAGGGCATCAAAATCACATTTCCAAATAACCACATGCAAAGCCGTAGCGCTGTCAGGTACTGATGAGTGTTCGCTAGTGGCACAACGCCCACATGAGTTTCTGTTCGTCACACCACAGGACAAGCACTAGAGGACACGGACATGAGACCAAGTTTTGATGTGATTAGAGGGGGTTACAGGAGCCCGAGAGGCGCTAGCTCCCCGGTTATCTGTAAAATCACAACCAAGCACAGCTCGGAGTGCCTGATTAGAAATGAAACGAAATCGCTTTATGACATACATTGTATTTATTCATTACTATTCTATTTATTTAGCAGATGTGCTCAGTGTTGTCAAATATGAAATGCAAATACGACACAAAGTATTTCAAGTTATGCAAAAAATGACATTTATATAGCCAATCTCCCTCTCTCTCTATATATTTATTCGACATGACGTAGAAGTTCTAAAATAGAAGAAAAAAGAATCAATAAGTTACTGTGTGAAATGTATGTAATCATGTAATCAATAAAAAAGTAACTGTAATCTGATTATGAGCATTTAAAATGTAATACAATCTATTACACATACACAAAAACAAATATAATCATTTGGAATAATTACGGTAAAATTTTCCTTAATGTTTTTGAACCAGGGCTGCATTTATTTGATTAAAATTACAGTGAAAACAGTAATATTGTAAAATATCATTACCATTTAAAAGAACAGTTTTCCATTATAATATAAAGGAATAAATGACACTTTAAAATATATTTAAATAAAACTAATTCTATTATTACTGTTTTTACTGTTTTTTAATTCATCTGGATTACATAATCACATTCCATAAATAAAGTACTTATAATTAGATTATACGAGGTATAAAATGCTCATAATCAGATTACATACATGATTACATACCATTCACAGTAAATTATTCGAAATGTATCGATTTGAACTAATTCTTTCTTCTAATTTAATTCTTTTTACATTTCTCTTTACATTGGTATGCAGGTTTAATGCAGGTTAAAATACATTAAATTTTAGTAAGTTTTTGTTATTTTTATGTATTTATTATTTTTCGTTTTAAATTAAGTATTACCTTTTCATCAAACCATGAAACCTGACATAATGTAATGTTTAATTTACTTAATGTTATTTATAACAAAGTATGGAACATATGTTTTTTTCTATCAGTTTGGTGCAAAATAAACATATTCAAAACTCTGTGATGAAGGAAATCAAAAAGTAGTCTGATTAGATTATTTAAAATGTGTAATGTCTAATCTAGATTACACTTTATTTTAAGGTCCAATTCTCACTATTAACTATAACTTTTTGCTATGAACTTTGCTGCTTATTAATGGTTAAGGTAGTTGTCAAGTTTAGGTATGGGGTAGGATTATTAAAATATGTTGATGCAGAATAAGGCATGAACGTGCTTTGTAAGTACTACTATATGCAAGCAATATGCATGGTACACACACACACACACACACACACACACACACACACACACACACACACACACACACATATATACACATTTTTAATTCAGAAGGTGTTGTGCTATATCCTCTATAATTATTTTTATTTCCACTGACTGAACGACGTAAACTAGCCGGCGTCTCACTTTGCCCCCAGTGAGTTTACAGCGCACAGTCATAAATCAGCTGGAGAGAATCAATAGAAATAAATAAGAAAGTAGCCCACAGGGACGAACATTAACCCCCACCTACCAATTTTATGGGTTGCTACGTTTTCCAGCTTTATAGTTTCGATTCATCGTAAATAAAGGCTGGTTACCAAAAATATGTATTTACAAAAATACATCAGTAGTGTCTGTGAAATGAAAGAACTGCTCAGCTTGAGGGGGCATTTTTTTGTTTTTGCATTTTCTATATTTGCATATTACGTCATTATTAGTATTTACTTTTAATAAAATAATTACAAATAAACCATTTGACAGTTCCATCCATAGCCTTTTTTCCCCCTTTTTTTTAGACTTTCAAAGACATTGTGTTGGGTATTCCAGAAACCCTCAGGCATTAAAATAATACAAATGTTTTGTTTATGTTAAGAAACTTAAAAAAGGAGAACGTTTCTGTTCTGAATGCATGGAACATATTGTGGATGTTTTAAGTGGAAATGCTGGTCTCTAGACAGGCGCTTCACAGAGATGCTGTAATCTTCTGCAGTATCTAAATAGCTTGCACCTCACGCTGCGCTCAACCATAGAAATGCACATACGGCAAAGAGAAAGCACCTTCCCTTGAAAAGTGCGAAGCTCGACTGAACATGAACCTCAGTGAATCCGCAAGAGGAGACTATGCAGGCATGCGGAAAAATCCTCTGTCAATCACGAGTTAGGTTAATTAAAGGGATACTCCACCAAAAATTGACACTTTGTCAGCATTTACTCACCCTCGTGTTGTTCCAAACCTGTATGAATACAAAGGAGATATTATGAAGAATGTTTCTGGTCCCCATTGACTTCCATAGTATTTTTTTCCATACTATGGAAGCTACCAGTAACTGTTATCAACATTCTTCAAATTATCTTCTTTTGTGCTCAACAGAAAAAACTCACACAGGTTTGGAATAACTTGAGCGTGAGTAAACCATGACAGTTTCCAATTATGGGTGAACTATTCCTTTAACAGGCCTTTAATAATTCCTTTATTCCTTTAATAATAATGGTTCTCTTTGAAGCGATTCAGCTCAGTAAAAGTTACTGTAGGCATAAAAGCTATGATGTTGATTCTACTTACCATTTTCAATTTTTAATAACTTTATATTTCAAATAACTTCTAATACCAACTATAACAATCACCAACAACACAAATATCAAGTATATTTACAATTCACCATGAAGAATGAACAACACTAAGCCAGACTTTATGTTTTGTAAATTATTGGATGTAGAGACCAATATTATTGAAATTATTTATTAAATATATTTAATTAATATAATTAATATAAGTCAATATTAATTGAATTGTTCATTTTTAATTGTTTCTTTTATTATTTTATTTTATTTTGTTGTGTTGTATTTTTATTTTTTTATTTTACCATGCTGGATCACAAGAAGTCCAATGTGCAAACACAAGGTAAAAAAATATGACAAAAATGATGATTTTTCATTACTTCTGTTGAAAATTACATCAGCTGAACATTTTACTATTCATACAGAGGTGTTATTTTGTACTTTTAAATTGAAATCAAGTAAAAACAGTGTGGATATCTCCAGGACATTCATCTAAAGTTTCTCTTTTATATCAAGTTCCTTTAGTACAGATTTGAGTTATGAGATTTTGTGACCTTATAAGACAATAAAATGCTGTTTCAGCATGGGATGCACTAAAGTCATCATAACACATCCCTTGATGGGCTTCCATACACACTAAACACACTGCAAATCACAGAGGAGATATAATCTCTATGGCTCTGAGCTCACTAGTGGTTTGCAGAGGACAATAACAATACGGTAGAAAAATGATTGTATTACGACTGTGACCTGCAAACTATCAGTGACACAGGTGAGAAGTTATTTACTACAAAGTCTACACATAGGCCTTGAAATAAGGTAGTAAAACTGCATATGGGGTACAAAAGGGGTGTCAAGTGATATCCCAGTAACATCTGTTAGACCTTCAGAGCCAGATGCTGCAACCAGCATTCATCCAGCGAGCCATCAATTTGTTCTCGTCAGCAGGACGTTTTGTCACCAGCTGTGAGATTCCCATGTCAAAACCAAGTGTAGGTTGGCCTTGATATAATAATGTCTGAAAGATTTATTTCATTCTTCTGCCACACTCTTATCATGGAGACTTGTGTGACATTGAACGCTATTTCGAGGTTAAATAAGAACGCAGCTTTGGTGTATTATGAACCAGATGATGGTGGAAAAAAAGTGTGTCAGCATATTGTGGGCCCAGAAAAGATTCACTTGGACCAAACCCAAGATGCAAAGCAAGTTATTTTGAAGAATATTTTGATCAGAACAGATGTCTAGTGTTGTAAGTCATGGTGTTTGCATGACCCCTTTTTCTGCAGAGCCATTAAAGGCTATACATCAAAGCTATGAGAAATTAAAGCATATGGTGCAGTGCACAAACACAGCAGATTTTGTGTCCTATTACTTGTTTTTAAACCATTAGTGGCACAAATCCCATGTATTTTTGTTGTGTTATGAACAATTAGATGTGTTTGATAAACTATTATGTAATATAAAACTAATATAGAATGAAAAGTAGCTTGTTTTAAACACCAATTGGTGATTTTTTTGTAACTTGAACTTCTCAACTGTATCCATCAAGGTTATTTAACAATGTCATAATTTTTACACACTTCTGTTGAATTTATATTCAATTCACTGCAGTAAAAATACATTTTAATACTTTAAATCAACTAATTTTACTTAAAAAAAGCAAAAAACATTTAGAATTTGAAATATATGTAAAACTGTCCCACAATTTGTGTGCAACAATTTACTGTGGAAAAAAAAATCAATTTATATATATATATATATATATATATATTTTTTTTTTTTTTTACATATATCTATTCTCAATTACTAGCAAATTTTTATTGACAAATAAATAAGTAAATATATAAAATATATGTAAAATTGTTTCCTGTTAACAACCCTGTTACAACATGATTTACATGATATTACAAAAATATAACATGATCTAGTAGTAACATGAAGTAGTAAGATGATCTAAACGGTTTCTCACACACAGACAAATAATATCATTCTATTTTTTTTTTTTTTACATTTTGACACAACTCGTGTTCAACCCTGTTACCAAAACATCCAAGCAATAACATGATCTAAATGGTATCTCACACAAAGACATATAATATAATTTTCATATATTTTTTTTCCTTTTTATACAAAACGTCTTCAACCCTGTTACCAACATTATCTCTAAGAAACAAAAATCAAACAAATATGTTTTTCTTTAATTTATTGGAATTCTAATATCATTGGTATCTAAATCAGCATTTTGTCCCAAATAACTAGAGCCTTTTGAGTAACAGCTTAATCAAGGATATATTTTCAACCCTGTTACACATTCATGTGTATTTTGTATATTTAACGAATTAATTAACTGACTGATTGATTATATTTTCTAGAAAAAAATTAAAATGAAAACAAATCAGTGTTCAAATATATTTAGATATGCCTCTAATTTCAGTAACAGGGTTGAAAAAAAGCGCAAACCTCATTTACTATTTTTTTTTTTTAGCATCAGGTCCTAGTTTGTACCCTGTTTATGGAAAGTGGCATATTACTGCATCTGAAAATCATGAGTTATATGAATATGACAAAAAGCAGATTGTGCAATTATTATGGTGAAATCATGAACAGTGACTGTTAGTTAAACTGGATGGTACTATAGTCTTCAAAGAGAACAAGCAGAGAGGACTGTGTTGTAAATGTTGAATGTCACGATGAGAAAATGATCAGCTTTTGCACAAAACAACAAGACAGACCTCATTAGACAGAACAGTGGAGGCTAAATGTTAGCTGACCTGTTTCAAGCACAAAGGCGTCCTCAGGGTGTGTCAGAGTGCATGTAAGCATGCGTGTGTGAAAACATGAGCACATAAGTATGCATGCACGTGTGCACAATCACTCACAGACACACACACACACACACACACACACACACACCTTGTGTGGTGAATAGAAGGACAAGCATAAACACTAAGAACATGACCAGATGATGATCAAAACACTCAGAACACGGTCAGAAAATACTGAAGAAAATCTGTGTCATGACTGTAGAATGAAACTATGGAACAACATCAGTTACTTCACTTCAGCTACATGATACGATACATTTACAGGCTGAATATGGTTATGCTACTTTTATAATTTCATCTACTGATGAGGATTCAAAAAGCAAGTGTTATGAAGTAGCAACCTTAATATATCTGACTGACTAAATAAATGAATAAATTATAAAAATAAATTGAACAAAACAACACCTGGAAGGGTGGCCAAGTTTTAAAATATATGTTATTTCTTAGTCATGCATCAGTCATTCACGTCTTACCAGTAAGACAAATGTACTGTAATGTAGACATAAAGGCTTTTCAATGTTGTATCAGATTATTATTATTAATTTTAATTTTAATTACCAAAACACTTCAAATTTATGTAAAACTGTGTCCCCCAGTTTATGTGTGACCCTGCACGATTTCTCTCATTGAAAAAAAGTGTAACATACAATAACTAATATTATTAATTTTAGTAAAAATCATCAGATATGTATTTTTAAACATCCATCTTCAATTATGTATTTTTTTATTAACAAAAACATTTAGAATTAAAAGTATGTTAAACTGTGTCCTACATTATGTGCAACCCTGTTACCATATAACCATCACTCACTACAAAAATGTAACAAATTGAAAACATCTAAGCATTAACATGATCTGAATCCTTTATGACACAAAGACAAATACAATTCCATTTTTTACATTCTGACACAAATTGTGTTCAACACTGTTACCAACATTACAGTTTTTTCAAATGCTTACACACATTTTCAAAACTTTGCCTCTTTTTTTTGCAAAACTTTACACACTAATCCAAGAATTGCACACACAAAATGCAAAATGCCTCACATCTCTTGCAAAATGAAGCACTGCATTCAAAATATCACAAACACATCTTAAAAGCAAACATTTGCAAACACCTTTGCCATAATATTAATTCCGGTTAGATTGTTGTGTATTACACTGAGAATTGTGTGTTGTGTTTTGCAAAAAGTGTTTTATGAAACTGAAAACTGAGTCAAAGGCCAAGAATTAGTTTATGTACGGTTTTGCAGATTTGGTGTGTGCTTCTGCTGTTTGAGTGTCAGCTTTCAGAAATTGTGTGACAAGTAAAGATTTTGTGTGTAAGCAGTTGAAAAAACTGTTGAAAAAAAAAATACACTACCAATCTAAAAAAAGATTTTCAATGTTTTTTAAATAATTTTCTTATGCTCACAAAGCCTGCATTTATCTGATCCAAAATACAGCAAAAACAGTAATATTATGAAATAATTTTACTATTTAAAATAACTGATTTCTATTTGAATATATTATAAAATGTAATTTATTCCTGTGATCAAAGCTAAATGTTCAGCATCATTACGCCAGTCTTCAGTGTCACATGATCCTTCAGAAATAATTATTATGATTTGCTGTTCAAGAAACATTTATTATTGTTATTATGATCATCAATATTTAAAACAGCTGAGTACATTTTTTACAGGATTTTTTGATGAATAAATAGCATTTATCAGCATTTAAATAAAAAGCTTTTGTAACATTATACACCATACCATTCAAAAACCTGGAGTCAGTATAATTTTGGGGGGAAATTAATTATAGAAATTAATAACTTTTATTTAGCAAGGATGCTTTAAATTGATCAAAAGTGATGATAAAGACATTTATCATGTTACAAAAGATTTCCATTTCAGATAAATGCTGTTCTTCTGAACTTTCCATTCATCAAAGAAACCTGAAAAAATTATACTCAGCTGTTTTCAACATAATAATATTAATAAATGTTTTTTGAGCAGCAAATCAGAATATTAGAATGATTTCTGAAGGATCATGTGACTGGAGTAATGAGGCTAAAACTTAATAAATTACATTTTAAAATATATTAAAAAAGAAAACAGTCATTTTAAAGTGTAAATATATTTTTTAATTTTACTGTTTTGCTGTACTTTGGATCAAATAAATGCAGGCTTGGTGAGCAGAAGAGCCTTAAAGAAAATTATTAAAAATCTTACTGTTCAAAAATTTGTGACTGGTAGTGTATACTAACCAAATATTATTTCTTTAATCTATCGGACTTCTGTGGAATCTTTGTGCCAGACTTTTGTAATTTTGCAGGTTTTAGTCCATACTGGTTAGTTTTTAGGGCTCAGTATACCCCCCAAAAAACAACAACAATATATATATATATATTTGACCAATCAAATGCTATATATAATAAGAATATCCATCCCACTAACACCACATCCTACTGACTAGCAGAAGCAAGTAGCAAATTTAGATTTTTCCAAGCTGTGAAACAAAATAAAGGTTACTGCTATTACAAAAACTGCTTTGAATATTCTCTAAATATTCTAAGCTTTATCTTAGAAAATATGTCAAAACAGTGAAGAAAAAGACTTTCGTCATGCAGATTCTAAAAATGGTTTCTGTATTGATGCTCCTGAACAATCAGCTGTGAAATAACCATCCTTAGATCCTGGCGTTGTTGATTTTCCTTGCTTTAAGCATTTGTATATCTATTTCTCACAACACAAGATCAGCAATACATGCTGCATGTGTAAATAATATCCACATGGCGGTTTTGGTTTGATTTAATATAAGGAGTTTTGCGGTATATGTGCAATCTATCCTGTGGTGTGTAATTGAGTCAAATGTATCATGTTATTCTCTGCTGCTTACTCCCGTGTCTCAGACTCACTCTGAATGCACAGTACACAAGTGCAGCTCTGATGAACAAAGACGGCAGCTGAAGTAATCCACTCTGCATTCACTACCAACCTCCCAAACCTCCCTCTCCTTCTCTCCCTGGACACCGAAACCACTGCCATCAGAATACAGGAGCTTCCTGTGAGGGCCACACACCGACTTCTTCATAATACAATATACAAACTGACACCGGTGCTAGTATTGGTTGTACTTAAGAGCTGATTCTTGTTTAATATTCCTTCACCATATTTAATTTGACACGAACAGAAACAAGACTGTGAGGAATAGAAGTACAGTCCATCCAATCAACGTTATCTCATTGGTATTCAGAGGTATTTGTATGTAAAGTGTGTTTCAAGCACACGTACATTTTGAATCATTTGCACAGACATGTCAATATCATGAACATTAAAGGATTTGGAAGCATTTGTACAGCGGGCTTATGTTTTAAATGCTGTGATACAATGCTATTGTACATTTATCAGCACAAACCTTTGCAAATGTTTCTGTAAAATTGTACATAAAAGGGTTTACATTTTATGTGATATTGTTGCTTTTGTACATGAATGTATTTTTTTAAACATTTAAATTTGTACATACGTAAAGGGTTGTCAACAGGTTGATACGGATCGTTTGGTATCAATATCATGAACATAATACACAATAAACATCAAAGGATTTGTAAATTATTTTTGTAAAGTTGTACATAAAAGCGTTTAGGTTTTAAGCACTGTTGACACAATGCTACTGCATGTTTATCAACAACATCCACATCAAAGGATTTGTAAACATTTGTATGTTTGTAAAGTTGTAAATAAACAAAAGGTTTTATGTTTTAGATGTGTTGATACAATGACATTGTACGGTTATCAACATGAAATGATTTGTAAACATTTGTGCATATTTAAAGTTGGTTTTACAACTCAAAGGGTTTATATTTTAGGCTCTATAAATATGTTTGTCAACAACATCAAATGATTTGTAAACATTTGTGCATCACAAGTGTTTACATTTTAGGCACTGTGAACATTGATCAACTATGTCAACATCAAAGTATTTGTAAACGTATTTCTGTAAAGTTTTACAGATATAAAAAGGTTTACGTTTAGGCGCTGTCAATGCAATGCTGTTTCATGTCCATCTACAACAAAAGATTTGTAATCATTTGTATGACGGTAAAGAGATTCTGTTTTAAATGTTGATATGATACTGATGTACGATTATCAACAACATCACACGATTTGCAAATATTTGTGCATCTTTAAAATTGTACATGACTGAGTATTTTAGGCTCTGTAAATACGATGCTGTTTGTCAACAACATCAACATCAAATCATTCAAATCAAAAATGTCAAACATAATACACAATAAACACAGAAGGATTTGTAAATTATTTTTGTGAAGTTGTACATGAAAAGGGTTTCTGTTTTAAGCACTGTTGACACAATGCTACAGCATGTTTATCAACAAAATCCTCATCAAAGTATTTTGAAAACATTTGTATGTTTGAAAAGCTGTACATAAAAAGGTTTACATTTTAGATGTGTTAATTCGAAGTTCACCAACATGAAATCATTTGTGCTTCTTTAAAATTGTACATGAGGCTCTGTAAATACCATGCTGTTTGTCAACATCAACATGAAATAATTTGTAAATATTTGTATGAATTATATATAATATATTTTAATATATTTTATTAATCTCTAAAGTTATACATATACAAGTTTTAGGTGCTGTCAATGCATTGCTATTGCACATTAAAGGATTTTTAAACATTTAAATGTATGCATTTGTAAATGGTTTCAGCAAAAAATATCATGAACATAAAACACAATAAATATCAAAGGATTTGTAAATTGTTTTTGTAAAGTTGCAAATAAAAGGCTTTCTGTTTTAATCACTGTTGACACAATTCTTTATCAGAAACATCCTCGTCAATGGATTTGTAAACATTTGGTTGTTTGAAACGTTTGTTTAGACGTGTCGAAATGATGCTATTATACGACTATTACATGACTGTAAAGTAAAAGAGTTTACGTTTTAGACATTGATATGATACTAATGCACAATTATCAATAAGATCAAATGATTTGTTAACATTTTTTACGTCTGTAAAGTTGTACATACATGAAAGTGTTTATGGTTTAGGCACTGTTTATATGATGCTATCGTGCGGTTATCAACATCATGCACATTTAAGGATTTGTAAACATATGTACATCGCTAAAGTTATGCATATGTAAAAGGGTTTACATTTTAGATGCGGTCAAGTTCTATGCAATATCATGCACATCAAAAGTTTCATAAACATCTATATGTCTCTGTTGTAAGTACAAGTTCACATTTTAGACACAGCCAGTAGGTTGCTAGTTTCAGTGCCTATTCGAATGTACAAAAATGTATGTATGCATTTTACGTACAAATACCTATGAATAAGAACGACATTTCCCTTGTTCACTATATTGTACTGCATCATTTTCACAAGTCCACGTTTGAAGTCCACAATGAACTTAGCATTTCAGAGACTTGGTGATCAACACCAGCCACATGACAATGCAATAAACAGAATAGATACATACATAACAGACTTATTTTCGTTTGCATCAAATTAAATTGTGTAAGGTGGCCTGATTCTGAGCTAGAGAGTATGTACTGCAAAAGTTGCGTCATGAAGACTTCACCTAAGAAGGCCAAGTCAGCATCTGTGCTGCTGATCCTGGAACAGTTGTGGGCTGGAAGGATGTGGAAAGGGCAGATAGGATCTCGCATTCTCCACACGAGTCTGAGGACACGCTGAGCGCCTGACTGCAGAACAGTGTGTGGCTATAAATTACGATATCACACTCCTCCTGCTGCAGAGCAAACACATGGATCTGGAGTGAGATGCGCTGTGGCTCCTGCTGCTGAAGATGACGAGTCATTAAGAACATTCATATGCTGGACTGACCTTGACAAGAAAGACGTCTTAATGTCTGTCGGTGACGTCATTTTTTTTATTGTTAAATACTTTCCAGTCTTAATTTAGTCACATCTTGCATCCTGACCAGCCCAACACCCTGCGATGGTAACTAATCATTTGTGTGAATCTGGGGGGGCGGGGCTATCAGTTTATCTGACCAATGGCAGATAGGAGTCTGTTTGACAAACCAATTTGAAAGTATCTTTCCTGTCCCGTTTAATAATATTAGTGGCTTGAAAATCGTCCAGCAATCATTGTACCTTTACTTCCTTGATAAACATGCATTTACAGCATTTACACTACCATTAAAATGTTTGTGGTCGTCAAAACGTCGTTTTTTTTTTTTTTTTTTTTTGGTTGAAAGAAATGAATACTTCAGCAATACTTCTTTAATAATTATTTGGCAAGGATGCATTAAATTGATCAGACTTTAATTTTTCCAAGTCTTACAATTTCAAATAAACGCTGCTTTTTTTCTATTCATCAAAGAATCCTGAAAAAAATAATAGTTTCCACAAAAATATTAAGCGGCACAACTGTTTTCAACATTGATAGTAATGTTTCTCGAGCAGCCAATCAGCATATTAGAGTGATTTCTGAAGGATCATGTGACACTGAAGACTGGAGTAATGATGCTGAAAATTAAATATAAATAATAAATTAATCTTTAAAATAAATTACAATAGAAAATAGTTCATTTAAATTTAAACATGGTTTGCTGTCTTTTTAATCAAATAAATGCCTTGGGGAGCATAAGAGAATTAAAAAAAACAAAAATATTTTAAAATCTTAATGACCACAAACTTCTGAACAGCAGTGTATCTATTTTTGATTAGTATATTTAGGATTACAATACATATTAAATAGCCATATTATGATGATTTGTGATTATGATATGATATATACAGCAGTAACCACAATATATAGTACCAATTTATTAATACTGAATTTGTGACCTATTTTTGGTAGGACCAGGCTTGTTGACAAATCAACCTCTCCGACAAAATCTTCATTCCAAGAAGTATTCAAACGAAATAAAGGGGACAGAAATGTCTAAACAATACATTGCTTAACGCATACTTAGTGTAGAATAAACACACACACACACACACACAATTTAACACACTCTCCTGTGCACAATACACACAGCAGTGCTCTCACACTACACTCCACATCAGTATAAAGCAGGTAGGATGTAGCTTGCACACTCACTGTGGCTGGCTCATGGTGTGGTGCGCAGCAAACGCTGAACGGACGTCCTCTTTCGACTCTCTCAAACGTGAGCTCTAGTTTTGTGCTAGACGGAGGCGACTTCACTCATACCAGACCTGAGAAGAAAACCAGATTAAAATACTCTTTTTAAACACATTTTAATATAAAGTACTAAGTAATGTAAAGACCTATTAGCAACTACTGTCTGTGTGTGTGTGTGTGTGTGTGTGTGTGTGTGTGTGTTAAAATTGAAATTCACCACCATGTGTTTATGAACGCATGAACATCTAGTTCAGTCGTGACACAGTTATCCTTGTGGAGCGACGAAATTGTCGCTTATGCAATAAAATCAATGAAGGGAGATATTGGTTCTGTTATGAAATCAAATACTCGCTTAACTTCACAGTTTTACCAGTGACCTGTGACTTAAATCAAGCGAAGAAACTATTAAAGCTACGATTCAGCAAAGCTACATACTCCATTTAACAGAGTATTTGATATCTGAACAAGATGTATTGGTATAAACCTGGAGAGGAAACAAATCTCCATTTAGAGGGTGTAAAGGAGTAGTTTATGCCAACATCAAAGTCATGATTATATTTATGAGAAAATATTTTTTATTCTTTGAGAATTTCTTTTTAGATATTTTGAAGTATCCTTTTAACAGCCCATAGTGTGAAACACTGTCAGGCTCCAAAAATAACAAAAACATATTAAGAAGTAGCCAGCAGGAATTGTGCGCTGTAATCTATGTTTTTTGAAATCATTTGATATGTACGAAAGATGATATTTAAGTCGCTAATCTTACCGCGTCTGTGAGGTATGAAAGTCACAATGAAATCGAAGTAGCGACAGATATTTTCTTCCGTATTGTGACCTACATTCAAGTGTAACGGATTATCAAGACTAGGTTGTAGGACGGATGGAGGAAGGATCTGAATGCGAGCTTGCAGGCGATTGTTAGAAAGGTAAAAATAAGATTAATTGTTCACAATAAGATGAAAATAGCTATAGATACAGCGATCATGTTGAGCTTAACTAGAAAACTATTATGTTGAATCACTGACATTTCAGAACATGGTCCAGTTAACTAAAAGAATCAACTGATATAAAATAATTTGTTCACTAATTCAGTTCATGGATCACTGAGTCACTGAACAAATCATTCTTTTTAGTCTATTCTTTTTTAATGAACCATTTCACAAATCAAACTATGCCTTTAAATTGATAATCACATATCGTGGGGGGGGGGGGGGGGGTATGCTAAATATATGTTGTAAACAGTGAAGCTCCATGAAAAATATTTTTGAAAGAAAATATTATTTTCAACCTTCATATACCAAAACATATTTCAAAATGTAAGGCAAGAAAATATATTTCCATGTTTAGTCTAAATACAAACGAGGACAAAATAACTTATTAGAGATCAAAACTAGATTTATAATGATTTTATAATGTTATTTTTTTCATATATTGTATTTTTTTGGGAACGTTGTAAAGTCACTTTTTGCTGATTTTTATTCAAATGTTATTATATGTTATTATAATGTTATTATATGTTATTATATGTTATTTTATTCAAATGTTATTATATGTTTTATTATATGTTCACATGTTATAGGGAACAAATGAGGTTTTTCATCAAAAGGGCAAAATATATTTTTTCATTATTTAATATATATATATATATATATATATATATATATATATATATATATATATATATATATATATATATATTTCTTTTTTTTTAAATACACACAAACAACCAATATATTGATAGAAAATATTTTTTGGCATTTTTTTGTGTATTTTGAAAATAAATAATTTTTTGCTGTATGGGATACATACAAACAAAAGGGGTTACAGAGAGCTAAAGATGATTCGTTGATACTTTCTTTGACCCCTTTAAAAGGGGTCCCTCAAACAGGACAAGACATATTCTTGTAGCGAAGCCTGGCCCTTTGAATTCCCAGAATTCATACTGTCCTACATATGGTATGCATGTGTGAGCTGAGTGCATAGTGCTTCATTCACATTTAATAACAACCTCGACTCAAGTAAAAAATAAAAAAATAAAAAAAAGGATATTATTGTACAAACAGCTTGATTTTCAGCAGGGTAAGCATTACACAAAGCTCAGACTGCCTACGGTTGCCCTTTTTTGTGTCAAGGTGCGATGAAGCTGTCAACCTCGGTATGGGTGGGCATCAATAAATAGAATGGTCCGTAGCGCTCGTTTACCACCGGCTTCAATCACTGAAGCGCTGTGATGAAAACTTCATTCACTGAGACCGCCTGACAAACGCTGGTGTCTCAAACTCTAGCGGTTTTACAAGAGGTATTACCTCAGGCTGGGGGACGAGGTGAATCTAGTACACAAGACAAATCATATTAAGCCAAATAAGGCACAGCGTACACAGGTCAGTGAGACAGGAAGTCTGAATAGATGGAAGTGGGACATGGTAGAGGAGAAAGGAAGATGTGAGGGTTCATTTAAAAAATGTTGTGTAGGCGAAAGGTGCTGTTTGCCACTCATGTAAATGAAAAAGTAATAAAAGGTAAAAAAAAAGAAGAAAAAAGCATGCAGTGTATTTTCTTAATAGTGTTAAGAAGCATTATCATTCAATTTAATGCTTAACAGATGATTATGTATAGGCCTAGAACTATGTCAATATTAAATTTAACTTAAATTATCAACAGTTAATCAGAGGAAGTTCACAAAGCCGAAAGTCCATGTGTTTTCACTAGTAGTAGTTAACTGCCTGAAATTATCATTATTTTTAATAATAATAATAATAATAATAATAATAATGAATAATTAATGGGTTTTTTTCGGCCCTCCAATCTACTTTCAACTGTTTATTTATTTATTTTGTTGTTTTTTGTATGTAATGCAATTCCTTTCAAAGTTTTTTTTGCTGTTTTCCGTTTTTTTTTTATATATATTTTTTTAATATATATATTTTCATGTTAATATTTAGCTGAAAAGCCTATTGTAGATTATTTAATGGAAAGTTTCTATTGTGAAAACTACTGGGGCATGCAAGAGGTAAATGTGTGTTTATTGATCTGTATTTTTATTTATTTATTTTTGTGAACAATAAAGATGGAAATATTTAATAGCTTTTTGTAGCCGAGACTTGAGCTTCTGATCTGTTAAACATTATATAATATTTATTAATGGACATTAATCTAAAAATAAATAGCAAAACTCACTGGAAATCTTTACACTTTAAAAAGTGCTTAAATTTATAACATACACATAATAATATATTAACTAACTGCATGATTGTATTATATGCATGATAACTGTACAGTCTGTCGCATAGACATAATCTCGACAGTCACCTCTGATAACATTTTTCTACTCTTGATTTTAAAACATGTACTTTCTGCAAAGCTGCTTTGAAATAATACTTATTGTGAAAAGCCCTATACAAATAAACGTGAATTGAATATAACTGAAATGGGAATTAAAAAGTAAAAACTTGCATTTCTTAAGGAGTTACACTACTACCTGAAAGTAGTAAGTCGGTTTATTTATCCTAATGTACTCTAATCACGTAGAGTCATATTAAATAATACCTTTGACCTAAATAAAATGCTATGTATATGTGACCCTGGACCACAAAACCAGTCATAAGTAGCAAAGGTACATTTGTAGCAATAGCCAACATTACATTGTATGGGTCAAAATTATCGATCTTTCTTTTATGCAAAAAATCATTAGTATATTAAGTAAAGATCATGTTCCATGAAGATATTTTGTAAATTTCCTACCACAAATATATCACAACTTAATGTTTGATTAGTAATATGCATTGCTAAGGACTTAATTTGGACAAAAATAAAGGCAATTTTCTCAATATTTAGATTTTTTTGAACCCTCAGATTCCAGATTTTCAAATAGTTGTATAATAGTTGTATTGTCCAATCCTAACAAACCATACATCAATGGAAAGCTTATGTATTCAGTTTTCAGATTATGTATAAAAAATTTGACTGTCATGACTGGTTATGTGGTCCAGGGTCATATATGTTATGACATAATGCATATTTTAGGTAGCCTTAAAAAATACAGTCAGCATAATATAGTATTACCTAATATTAAAATATACTTTATACATTAACATTTAGCAATATAATAGCTAAATGGTGAAATTAACATTAATTTAATGCTTCAGATTTCATTATTCATGTTTAGTTCATGTTAATCATTGTTCACTATGAGTGCTACCGACTTTTTAAACAAATTTATGTATTTTCCTGAGGTTCTCATGCTATATTGTCCATTCGTGCTAGTTAGCAAAGTCTTAAAGATTTTTAAAACATTAACACATTTGTATTATATTTTTAAACCTATACTAAATGATGAATAATAACAATCCCTTATGTTTTGTCAACGTACAGCCCGATATTGAGCGACCCGACAGTGTTGTTGCTATGGTTACCTCCTCACGCAAGGCGATCCATCGAGAGCTACACATTTAGCGCACTCTGACTGATCCAACTTTTGTGTTACGTTTTTAAAAACACAATTGAATCATACTATTTACGCCTATATGTAAAACAGCATATTTTACTCCCAAGCTCATCTCCTCTGCTGTCTTCAAATCATGTAGTAATACGTTACTCTTGCTAGCTGAAGGGAAATTCAGGTCATGTAGGCTAATCGAGCGTTTCTCAACCTGCAGTGCGTGATGTGTCCACGTCTTCCAGACTGAAAACGATAAATCAAACGAACAATTATTGGTTTTTTGAACTGATTTGAATCAGGCACGTCTCACATCAACGCTCACTTGGATTTGTTGTGTTGACCACGTGCCCAAAGACCTACAATGGACCTACAGAATCAAAGTTCGTAGATGCCACTATCAGAAGTTTAGCGGGGAACTTAATCAAACGGAACACATTCAGGCAACACGAAAACCAAAATACATGCAAGAAATGGCGATGGAACCATTTCGTGTCATTTTGACGCTCTTCTCCAAGCTCCAACCCACTTACAACCAGATTTCCTCACTCGTCAGGAATTACCAAAAATTCCTCATCGACACAGCATCAGATGCGCACTGTAATATAGGCTATTACATATGAAAATGGAAGACATGTCTTGTATTTCCCAGGCCTAGAGGAGCTATTGGATGAAGTGGTGTCTTCTGATTAAAGCCTCACCAAGTCAGCACCATGATTTAGTGATGCAACTACCAAAATATCAGCAAACACCTACTAAGCCAATAATTGGAGGAATGAAAGCGAGAAGAAGCAGTGATGAAATGCACGTCTCCAAGGGCTAACCTACCTCGATTTACATCGTTGAAACTTTAGTCGTGTCTCCCTGGCCCTCGTGGTTATGATAATGTGTCCCTTGCCGATAATCAGAAGAGGCTTGAAGCGTGAAGGCAGTTTCGCAGTGGTCAAGCATCCGTTCTGCTGCTTCTTTCGCGAATAAAGCGGACGATGAGCAAATGCGAGCCGTAACGCGAGCATCATCGCTCAGCGAGAAGATATTAGGAGTCCAAACGTCCAGAGAAAGGCATCGTATATCTATCGTGTTGTACTGAGGGCTTCCCCCTTCAAATCACGCCAGGGACTCCGTCTCCATCGTGCCGAAGCCGCGTTACGATTAGACGCGTTTCGATTGAAGCATGAACGCCAGCATCGCTCCGTTATGTCGGAGGAGGAGGTGGAGGAGGAGGAGGAGGAGGAGGAGGAGGGGATTCATTACGTAGAGAAAACGCTTTTCTATTGGCTTTCTGTCCGAGAGATGGCAAATGTTCTTCGGGATAACCTCGCATCCATCAAAACACCTTACTGCCCGCTGAGGCGCGAATATTCTCACGCGTTACGCGCGTCTCATTCCCTCACAATTACTACTGCGTGCTGCAAACACGCATCAGTCATGTACACAACATCAGGAGCTGTCATCAGGAGATGTCACTGTGATAGTATTTAATGGTTGGATGATATTCCTATTGTAAGATAGTATTATAATGGGTTGTACAGTCGTGATATGATAGTCTTATCAATCTGAAAGTCTGAGGCAGCTAAGCCCTTTGTGTCTCTCTTCCTCAGTCTCCATCTCTGTCACTGTCTCACACACACCTCCCCGATCAATAGTCATGTTTGAAATGCATTCCTCACATCTCAATGTCACCTCTGCCATCTCCATATGTATTACCATTTTTAGGTCAAACTATTACACTGTTTATTACAATTGTCATTTTGACAGTGATACTATATCATTCCAGTATCACAAGATATAGTATGACAATAATATGCACAGTTCTACTGTCATCAGTAAACTGTCACTGCACATTATACTTTTTTTTTTTTTAATTATGTAATTCTGAAAAATATTTTTGATACATTTTTAGATTATGTAATTTTTTTTTTAGTTTACCTTTTTTTAACTTAATAATTAGTTTTTTCATTTTAAATTGACAGATTGAACTTACTGTTCAAAAGTTTGGAGTGGTAACATTTTTATTGTTTTTGAAAAAAGCCTCTTATGCTCAGTTGATTAAACAGTATTATTGTGAAATATAATTACAGTTTAAAAGTTTTCGGTCACACTTTATATTAAGTGGCCTTAACTACTACTTGCATCAAAAAATAAGTACAATGTACTTATTGTGTTCATATTGTATTGTAAAACACTTTTACTGTTATTGAGGTGAGATACGGGTAAGGTTAGGGGCAGGTTTGGTGGTATGGGTAGATTTGAGGGTGGGTTAAGGTGTAAGGGATGGGTCAACAGTGTAATTATAAATGTAATTACAGAAATTAATTACAGATGTAATTACATATACACTGTAAAAAAAAAAAAAAAAAAAAAAAAAGTTGAGCCAACTTAAAATTTTAAGGCAACCAGCTTCAGCAGATTTTTGAGTTTTCTCAACTTGTCGTTTTACGTTTATGCAACAAAAATTTGAGAATCTCCCACAAAAATAAGTTGAGCAAACTCAAAAATCTGCTGAAGCTGGTTGCCTCAAAATTTTAAGTTTAACTTTTGTTTTTTTTAACAGTGTAGGTATTTTTAAAAATATAAGTACAATGTAAAAACATGCATGTACTCAATAAGTGCATTGCACCAAATGATTAATTGAAAAGTAAGTGCACAGTAAGGCCACCTAATATAAAGTGGGACCAAGTTTTCTATTTTCATATATATTTAAATATAATTTATTCCTGTGATGATAAAGCTGAATTTTTAGCATCAGTCTTCAGTGTCGCATGATCCTTCAGAAATCATGCTAATATGCTGACTTGCTGCTCAAGAAATATTTCTTATTATTATCAATGTTGAAAACAGTTGTGCTGCTTATAACTTTTGAGGAAACTATAATAATAAATAAACAAATGTCTTTATTATCATTTACAGTATGATCAATTTAATGTCTAAATATGACTAAATAAAAATATTCTTTCAAGACAAAATTCTTACTGATTCCAAAATTTTGAAAGCTATATTTGCTTTAATTTAATTTTTTAAAATTAAAATATATTTTCTAAACCACACTTTTTTTCTTTTTTTTTTTTTTGAAAGGAATTTGTGGTATTATGACAAATAAAAAGATCATAAAATGTATCTTTTTAAATGCAAACACATTTCTGTTCTTTTCCATTAGGCCTATATAAAGTTGTGGTTATTTGGCCTTTTGGCACCGGAACCTCAAAACTATCCCATTCTAACGGTTTTAGGTGACTCAACATGATGTTGTCTTTTGTCCTTCGTGTGTCCTTTAAACGAGGAATGTAAACAAGCGATTACAGTCTGCAAAGTTCCCACGATTCCATGCATACCTGTGATGCGCACAGAACTTCCCCATTAGCATATCTGGCATACCTGAGTCTGACACCAAACCCAGCCGGCCTACACATAAGAGAGAGCAAAGCAGTCTCGCTGAGAACCACACCTGCTCTTAATGCACTTAAAATAACACTACCACCCCTCAGTGTTTCTATTAATACATATCTGAGGAAACCTAAAGTTTACAATGCAAAAACACTTCATGACCCAATCTTAAATGTTTGAATCTGCTCAAAATAAACAAGAAAATCCAAAAAGATGGAATAAATATGGTGATTCATTTTTTTGAGTAGCTTTTTTTTTTGTTACAGAAAGTTACAATGACTCTTTTTTGTTAGAAGTTTGTGATGCAACGGCACAATTCCCTACAAATTAACTCTTGTCATTATGTTCTACCGACGCATGATGAGAATTGTTCCATTCACAAATGTGGACAAACAGCAATCACAACATTTCTGAGCTCAAAGGATCCGCCCACCGCGCTTATGTGACTCTGAACCGCACGGTGACGTTTAGCTCAGAAGTTATTTGAGGAAGACGAGGTGACTCACCTGCACTGCATTTCACCTGGACGGTAAGTCTTCACTGCCATTTCCCAGAAACACAGCGTGCCATTAGGATTTCATACAAGTGCATGAAGTCAAGCGCAAAAACGATAAACAGGTGAGTCCTGAGACAGACAATTTCTGAATTATGCTTTTTTGGAAGAAAAAAAAAAGGGAAGACTGAATCAAATTCTTAGTAATGTTTCATTTAAATATCGACTTTGTCTCAGATGTTTCTCCTAAAATTTCTTAGCAGAAATCCAAATAGACACAAATGAGACATACAGTTTGAGTACAGCGCTATAAAACTTATGTGGGTTTTGATGTAAAATATCTGATTTCAGATTGAAAACTTTTAACATTTGACTCTAGATTTTGGTGTCTTGGCAAATGCGAACACAGCTTGAGATCCTGTTGAGACCTCGTCTCAAATTCTAAACAGTCATGTGAGAACAGGATCTGGGAAGCAGAACACTTAAGATCAGTGCTATCACTTGTCACAATTGAGATATTAAATAAATCTCACATTTTTTCTTTAAATAAAATATCTTTATATTGCAGAGCCAATACAGTCAACTATATATATATATATATATATATATATAGTTGACTGTATTATATATATATATATATATATATATATATATATATATGGATAAATGTTGACAGAATAATTGTTTTGTTAATGATTCTTACATATTGCATATTTATTCTGTATGAATGTTGAAAGCAACTAATAATCAACAGATCAAAACATATTGTAATCTTTCAGCTAACCTGACCACGTTTACTTTATTCTCAGGTGATCATCAAGTGAAATTTCCATTACGAGAAGATCTATTTAGTATTTCCCATGATGGCAGGTAAACATCTTTAAAGATAATAAAATGTAACAAGAAAATTAATTCGATCTAAAATACTGTATCATGTGCAAATCACACTTGCTGTTTCCGTGATGTGGAATTCTTGAAATGCAAATTAAATGCAAAATAAAAAACAAATTGCTCTGTGGATAAAGGTGTGCACATGATAAACGATGCATTTATTTGTTGTTTCCTTTGGGTTTCCTCTTATTATAGAACACGGTGACCCTTGCACTGGGTCAGAAGCCAACTTTTGCATGAATGGAGGAACATGCTTTAAAATACCCTCGGTGTCTACTCCCACATGTGTGTAAGTATCTTCACGAACAGGATATCTATTGTTTAGTCATTTACATTATAACATACCTATGAAATGGTTTGCTTGAACCCCTGTCCTGTCCTGTCCTGTAGCTGCAGTGCGAACTATGAGGGCAGCAGATGTGAGCAGTTCCAGCTGTTCAGTTTCTCACGGGACAGTGAGGAGAAGGGCATGATCGCTGCTGTGGTCATTATCGTCCTCCTCATTATAGTGGTGCTCGCTGTGGTCATCTACTACATCTGCAAGTGAGTCACGTGGGCTTTTGACGCTGAAGTTTCCATTCAATACAAGTTTTTTTTCGACATTACAAAGAGACACGCGGTGGATTACCACAGAAAACAATTTAACTCGTTTCTCAGATAATAAAAAGAACTGTCTACTGTAACGCATTTAGTCGATATAATTAAGTAATATCACAAGAGCAAGATTACTAGTTCCTGCAAAGCAGGCGTGAGGCTGTGAGGTAGCTAATCACAGCTGTGCTGATCTTTTGAAAAATAACTATAAATTCTCGCTATTTTCCACCTTATTTTAACGTTAAAACGCAGCCATTTGTAACTTGAATATACAAGACTTCCGGTGTCATTCCAGTTATTTTAGCTGTACAAAAACACTGCTTTATGTTGCAAACTGGTATTTGAACATATAATTTTAATGTATAATCATTATTACGTAACGTTACTGGTTTTGTAGCGCGATTTACCGTTACTACCTTAGAGCGGCTAATGAATCGTATCACATGTTTAAGGTTAGATTAATTAAAAAAAAAGCTTACTTCCGCTTTGCAAAATAAGCTGAATACAACATTTCTGTAAACAGTTAATATCGAATAACTTACAACTTGATCTGTTTATCCTCCGCTAACGAATTTCAGCGAGTTCCAAATGAAGTGACAGTAGAATTAATCATTTTTTGAATGAATCGGTTGAGTGAATGATTCAGCGTGACACTTATGGACATTTGTGAAGTTAAAAACAATCACTGTTTCACATTTATAGCCACAGGAAGTAAACAATATGCGTGTAAGAGTGAAAAACAGATAACAAACCTTTTGTAAAATTTGATCAAATTTTACAGCTCCATAGCTATGATCCTAAAATCCTAAAATGACTAAAAATGATTGAAACAACTTCACAGCTTATACAGAAATATTAGTGGTTTTATAAAATTATATTAGTGGTTACATTGATAATTTTAAGATTGGACCAATTTACTTCCTTTTTTTTTTTTTTTTAATGCCTCAGCCTAACTTTTTATTTTTTAAGAAAACAAAGGTCAATGTTTTTGTGGTAATCAACTTTTTTATTTTTTTTTAAATGCCATCGAATGTCCTTAACTTGAACCCAGAATATTCTTTTAAAGATTTTTTTAATATCAACTTATCCATGTTAACATTATCTTTTATATTGTCCTTTGAACCCCCAAAACCTGCATGAAAGTAACAGTTCTGGTGGATTATAAATTCTATTTTCTATTTTTACTATTTATTTCCAGAGTAAAGAGAAATGCCCGGAGTCAACCAAAGCCTGAGGAGTACTTGAGAGTCAAATCAAGCAGTCAGCCGGTGTGACTCGACTTTTGAAACAGATGCACGTGAACTCGACATTGGTGTTTGAAAGAGGCTTTGATGTTGTGATGTTGATGATAACTCCATTATGATTGATCTTGGACTCAATGTGAAAATTTGGCAATTGCACTATAGCTCAAAGTGCCAGATACTCTCAAAATATCTTTCTTAATGTTCATAGATCTTGTAAACAGTTCTGTCAGTTAAAACACAGGATGCAGATTCTTTTACAAGCAAACTGTTACCATATCAGATGTTCAATGGAAAGCAATACATTTCAAAATGAGCATCCTTAGCATAGATTTTAATTTTAATTAGATATAGAAGAGTTAATAATATATAATATATTGGTCACTTGTGCCATGTACATACATTTTTACAATGTGCTGTTTTTGTTTTGGCTGAAACTTCGATTATACTCTTATTCCTTTTTTTTTTACTTCTACTGGATTATATTGGAATCACTTCACATGGTTGAAATGTTTTACCATTAAATGTAAGTAACAACAACATGCTAAATAATTAATACACACCACCGGACTGGACATAGAATCATTTTATCAAATATAATGCGACCATATTCAAAGAAAATATTTCCAGCCTTTTCAAAACCAAACATGTTCATGTCATATAAGCGTGTTACTATTTCTGCAGTATGTGTACTGTTTACAATATACACGTTTTCTGTATGTTTAATACCTAGTATGTGCCTAAATGTGCATTATACAACAGAGCACACTTCATGCATAATGTATCCCACAATGCAATGTGATTCCAGCGAGATGAATAAAGCAGATGTATAAATATTAACTAAAGTTTTACCAGTGTTTTCTTCTCACTATTAATTCTGACTGTCAAAAGTTTAAAATATTTAGATAAACTTCAAATAAAATAAAAAAAAAATAATTAAGTGGAATGTTTTATTGAGTTGCTATCTTTTATGCTTCATTAAAAAAAAAAAAGAAAAGAATAAATAAATGAATATTTTACCACCAATCAAAATCATGGTGATACTGTAAAGGACTTCAGAATAAAACATTACAAACTTTTTAATATCAATTTTATTTTAATACTCTTAACTATCATCAATGGCCTGCAGAGGGCAGCAGAGGAGTTCTGTTAATCGCTTGTTTTTAAAAAACTCTCTTACCTTACGACCTTGTCACGATTGCAAAGAGTTAGAAGCAAACGGCTTTAGAGACTTGCAAGACCAAAAAAAAGTTACCAAAAAAAAGTCTCTCCAAGTGACCGATACGTGAAAGAAAGACCCCTTCATTTTCTGTTGTTAAAAATATTTTATACACTATATAGTCCTATTGCTGTCACATAAACGAAAAACTTGCGAGCACGCAGCTACCAACTTACAAACTGAACATAACTTGTTTGTAAAAATATTACTGTATTTTTTCCAAGTCGCTAACTCTCAACAGCCAATCAGCATCGCGAGAGAGACAGTCAGCGCAGTCACAACACTCTGAATGACGTCACATCACGAACGTTCTAAATTCCTCGTTGTGACGTCAGAAACAGAATCCAGTCTGCAAGCAGGTGAAACTCGCTGGTGCACTGATCACTCTCAATGATCTGAAGAAACACGCCCCCACCACAGTGCCTGATGAAGCAACCATTCTGAAACGAGATGTTGCGGTGAAGACCTTAAAACAGCAGCAGATATCAAACAACCTTGAAGACCAGCGTGCAGCAGTTTGGTTCCTCAAATCTTGCCCTGGAGTTTAGCTATAACCTAGATCAAACACAAATGAACGAGCTAATCAAGGTCTTCAGGATCACTAGCAAAATCACAGGTAAGTGAGTTTGACAAGGTTTTGAGCTCAAATCTGCAGGGCACCAGCTCTCCAGGACCGTATTTGAGGAAACCTGGTGAAGACCATCAGACAACTGTGAAGACCAACATGCAGCAGTGAAGACCATCAAACAACTGTGAAGACCAACAAACTGTGAAGACCATCAAAAAACTGTGAAGACAAACATGCAGCAGTGAAGACCATCAAACAACTGTGAAGACCAACAAACTGTGAAGACCATCAAAAAACTGTGAAGACAAACATGCAGGAGTGAAGACCATCAAACAACTGTGAAGACCATCAAAAAACTGTGAAGACAAACATGCAGCAGTGAAGACCATCAAACAACTGTGAAGACCAACAAACTGTGAAGACCATCAAACAACTGTGAAGACCGACGTACAGCAGTGAAGACCAACAGAAGACCAAGAAGTTGAGAGGGTGAAGAGGGTCTCTGTGTTCAGCTTCTCGTGGGATGGCTGTCTTGGATGGTGCTGGGTGGGGTGTGGGGTGTCTCTCCACACCATATCTATGGGAATGACCCAAGGCGTCAGGTGGTTTGGTGCCCTCACTTCCCCCAGCGCTTTTGACCAGGTGAAGCACTCTTACCATAGCGGAATGCTGCTTTATATCTCTCACTGACAGTGAAGATCAATAGTGACGCAACGCTTGGTGGGTGTCGGATGGGGTCCAGACAGTTCAGCTTCTTGCGGGTTGCCGACACGAGTCATAAACATAAGCCCCTCTGTCTGGTTGTGGTGAGTTGAACGTGGGGGCAAGATAAGGTTAGTAGATTTGCGTGATTCACTATTCTATGCTTTTTATAGTATAAATAGTGTGATTGGTGTGCACTTACAGTAATTAACTGTAAAAACGAAGTGTCACAGCTTCAACTATGGACTTTTTAGAGTACAAGTATGATAATGACTATATGAGTATGATAATGATAACAGTATTGGGTGAAAAATTGTTTTTCATGCCTCAAAAGTCTAGAGAACAGTATGTATGTTGCACATTGGCTGTTTAAGGGTTAAAGAAAAGTGTGTCCGCCGGGAATGATTTTGGGAGGGAGGGTGAGAATATGATTAACATTGTTTTAACAAAATGGAGCAATAATATGAAATAATAACAAAGATAATAACAAACAAAAATAACACCAAACATGATAATAACAAAAATACAACAACAAAAATAGAATAAAAAAACAATAATAGCAAAAATAGGGAGCAATGAAATGATACCAAAAATAATAACAAAAATAAAAAACATATGAAATGATAAAAAATAATAACAACAAAAATAATAACAAAATAACAACTACAAAAATAACAACAAAAATACAATAAAACATAATAATTGCAAAAATAGGAAGCAATAATATGAAATATTAACAAAAATAATAACAAAAAAACAACAACAACAAACATGATAATAACAACAAAAGTAATAATAACAAAAATAATAACAATGACAAAAATAATAATAACAAAAACACAACAACAAAAATAATAAAAAACAATTATAGCAAAAAATAGGGAGCAATAATATGAAATAGAACCAACAATAATAACATCAAAAATAGTAACATCAAGCATGATAATAAGAACAAAAATGAGAACAAAAATAACAACTACAAAAATATCAACAAGTAACAACAAAAATAATGTTAAATATACAAGAAAAAAAAAGTAAAACAAAAACAATAATAAAAATAAACAACAAAAACAGAAGTACTACAGCAACAAAATAATAATGGTAACAAAAATTACAAAAACAATAACAACAAAAATAATTGTATTATTTTATTTGACATCAAAAATAAAAATATTTATATAAAAAAAACAAAAATAACAACAAAATAGCAGCAGTAACAACAACAACAACAACAACAGCAAAGCTTTAAATACGTACAGTAAACTATATAATCCAATATAAGCCTACTAGGCCTAACTAATAATGATGAAATATAAAAATATAAAATCAAAAAATTAATTTGAATTTAATAAATGTCATATTTAAGAAAACATAAATAATCCATTGCTTATTTTTATGCACACTAACATCTGTTTACCTCATGAAAATATACTACTGGTAAATTGATAATACAGATCATCAAAAATCTGATATTGAATAAATTTAATTGAAATGCTCTGCTTTTTCTACTAATAAAGTTATTAAATAAAGTATAATGACTGCCATCTTGTGGTGATTACTATGCATTACATTTGTGTGCTGTGTGTGTGTGTGTGTGTGTGTGTGAAATAATTTCCATTTCAAAATTCCTTTAGGATGACAATTACCATTTTTATTTGTTCAAATTTGAATGAATGTGTATTATTATTATTATTATTTGTTACAGTATGTTTTTCACCATTTGTAATCATGTTTTGACTTTATTCAATTCACTTAAGTATTCCAGTGGTATGAAAAACATTTTAAAAAGCACAACTATTACATGAAGACTTTAAATTAATATGAGGTTATGAAAGAATTAGAGTATATTGTTGAAAATAGATTTAGGGAACTGTTGTTACTGCTTCTCAAATACACTTTAATAAATGTGATACATCACCAGACTGAGTTCAACTTATTGTGAGCATGACATGGCGAATGTAGGAGAAAAATGAAAAAAGATCAGATTAAGAGGCCTTCACAGAGGTTTCCATAATACATTTTTATTTATTCAACATATTAGACAGTTCCTTATTATGTATAAAGCTATCAAATCGAGCGCTTGGCACAAATGTTGAATTAAAACTGAGGACATGAACACACCTCAGCACTGTAAACAAAGAAGCGTCCTGATGTTAACCACTAATCTCTTAAAATGGCTACAAAAGGATCACAGCAGTGTGTTTATGAATCAAGTGGATGCGTGTTCTTCATCCCTGGCCTTGTCGAATTCCTGTGCGATCTTCAGCGCGGTGGTATTGAGCCCCACTGATTGAATGTTTGTGATGATCGTCACCACCACCCCCTGTGGAGGAGTGCGTTCGCTCTCTCTGGGTAACACCAGCAGGACGCTACTGGCCCCCACAGCGCCCCCTGTGTGCGAGACATAATGTCTGCGGCTGCGGCACTGCCCATATTTCTGTTGTTTCTCCACCACCAGCCAGCCCTGGGCGTACAGTCCGTCTTTGTCCCACGACGCCTCCGTTTTGTCCACCGGTGCCCATATGGCTTTGGCCGTGTGGGGTCTGAGGAAGCCAGGAAGCAGCCCGTCTGTGTTCTTCAGTTCGGCCATCTGATAGCTGTAGAGCAGAGCGTTACCGAACAGCAGAAGGTCACCCACAGTGGACAGAAATCCACCTCCAGCCCATTTGTACGAATTGTCCACATAGGGGCAGTTCACAACACGACCCTTTTTATTGAAGTGGTAGAACCTGCAGGAAACAGGGAAGATGTTGAACAGGTCAATGATAAATAAGAGTGTTTAAGATAAAAAAAAGAAGTTTCAATTGCATGGTGTAATCACATGAAACCAAAATATTGGTCGAAAAAACTGATTTTGAAAAAACAAAAAACAAACAAAAAAACAACAACTATTTTTCAAGAAAAGTTTCAAACTCTAAAAATGTCATGTGGTGTAACCAAGTAAAAAGTAACACCATATTTTCATATTTTCTTTACACCTTAAATATGTGAATGTATACATCTTAGTCATTATTTTTCAAAAGAGTAAAAAAAAAAAAAAAAGTCATTACATTTTTGGGAAGTCACACCAGATGACATTTCACAGCCTGAACAAATGATGTCGTGCCATAAAAAGGTGAAAATATCTGATATTTTAAGTGTCTTACCGACCTTGACACACAGTCTTTAGGGATTCTCTTTGATATCATTTCCTGTTTTGTTTTTCTTTTCCTACATGTTGGTTGCTCCGCATCAGACCACATTTTCATATTATTTATATATTATCTATTAATATTTTTTATTTTCAGTTTTTATTTTAGTAAAAATTTAGTAATTTTAAACTTAGCAAGATTTCTAATTTTCTAATTACATTTTTAAGCTACATTATTCATATAATATGTATATTTTATTTCAGCTTTATTTTAAAAACCTATTTTTAAAAAAATAGTTTTAGTTAACAATAACAGCAATGGTCCGCATAACTTAACTGATTGCATATTTTATGTGAAAGAATGAATGAATGAATGATCTTTTTGATCCCCTAAAATCAGAATTGAGAATTTAAAAACATGTTCAGTACAGAATGTACTTTTTTTTAAAAAGATTTATTTATTTATTTTTTTTACATTTTTCCTTTATTACAACAGGACTGTGTAGAGCAGACAGGAAGTGAAGTGGGGGGAGAGAGGGGGACAGGATTGGGAAAGGGGTTCGAACTCGGGACGCACGTAACGCAACAACATTATATGTAGCTGCACTGCTCACTGGGCTATCGGCGCAGACATAAGAGGGGAATTGCATGTTTAATGTCTCCTTTACCTGGAGCGGTTGTATATGATGGGGCCGTTTTCGTCCGGTACGGTGTTCAGCATGCCCAGCTCTCGAAACATCTTCATCATATGGTCGAGGAAGCGCTGACCTGCTGCTCTCTCCACCACGGCACTCAGCAAGGTGTACGCATGCGTCGAATACAGGAACGTAGTACCTACGGCGGTCGTATAATGCAGAGCTAAGGACAAATTACTGCAGAGAAACATCACTGTACAACAGAGACATTCTGCTAAACTCCTCACTTTGAGTTCCACGACAAGTCAGGTTTGGACTGAAGTGAGAGTAAGTAAACAATGGTAAGCTAAAGCTCAAGATATCAAGGCAACATGCTCTAAAAATAAGCCCAACCTCACAACACATTATAACAGCGCTTTGTTGTGAGCAGAGAAAGCATACCGGGTTTAAAAATCAGAGGATCGTCTTTGAATAAGTCCAGAGCCTGGATGACGTTCTCAAAGTTGTCTTTGAGGTAATACTCCTCCTGCTCGAACTCCTTTTTCCTCCTTTGGCCTCCTTTAGCCTCTTTGCTTTTAGCGCTGCTGTCCTCTGCTTTTGGCTTCTCTTTGTTTTCGTTTGAGCTCTTCTCCTCTTTCTTCTCCGGGGGCTTCAGAAGACGCTTGGCTTTCTCTTTGTCCTCTCGCACTTTCTTGGCATCTTTCTCATAGTGACGGATGCCACTCAAGTGGGAGAGGAGCATCCGGGGCGTTATTGTGACCTGGTTTAAGGACAGAGGGAAGAATGTTAAAAGCCAAACCGAATGAATTATGTTGGGTTGGAAATAATTCGAACATTCCCATAGACTTTCATTGAGGGTGTCAAAGCTTTTGTACAATAACACATATAGAGTATTTAAGCTGTTTATTGCTAGCAAAGCTTAACGGTTATGCTAGGACAACAAACAATACACTAATCATGCTAGCAACATGTTATCAATGTCAAAACATTCTAGCAGCATTTTAAAACATGCTAGCAACATGTTAAATCATGTTATCAATGTGTTAAATAATGTTAACAATATGCTAGTAACGTGCTAAATCATGCAAACAGCATGTTAAACATGCTACCAATGTGTTAATTCAGGTTAGCAACATGCAGACACATGTTAAATCATGCTAGCAGCATGTTACATTATGCTATCAATGTGCTAAATCATGCAACAAGCGAAAACATTCTAACAACATGTTAAATTTGAGCCATGTCTTAAATCATGCTATCAACATGCTAGCAATGTTTTAAATCGTGTTAGCAATGTGGTAAATAATGCTAACAACATGGGAGGGATCAGCAAAGGTTTTCGAGCCGTAATTCGAACTCGGGACGAACTGTCCACTAGGTTAATTCATGCTAGCAACATGTTATCAATGAACCAAATCATGCTAGCAACATGCTAAAACAAGGTAAAGCATGCTAGCAACATGTTAAAGTATGCTAACAATGTGTACAATCAAGCAACAACATATTAAATGCAAGCAATGTCTTAAATCATGCTATCAACATGCTACAAACATGTTAAATCATGCTAGCAACATGCTAAAACATGCTGGTAAAATGCTAAATAATGAAGAGTAAAATATTCAAGCTTCAATTATTTTCAAATTTCAGAACTTTCAGACAAGGCTAATCAGATGAGTTATACTGATTCAATTAAAAACATCTTTTTAAATAGATGTACTCACATCCTCTCCTTCAAATTGCTTCTGTGGGAACTCTGGCACGTATTTTTGGACAGGAGCATCGAGATCTATCTTGCTGTCCTCCCAGAGTCTGGCGACGGCGGCTGCGGTCAGAGGTTTACTGATGCTGGCGATTCTCATCACTGTGTCCGGTCCACAAGACACTCTGTTCTCCAGATCTGCATAGCCAACCCCTGAGAGACAACAAATACAGCCAGTGGTCTCTTGCTGAGCTACTGTACTAACACTGGCCTCGCAGTAAGTAAAGAACTGGTCCCCTTGAATGTGGACTTGTGGCCTTAACAGAAATGTGTCATTTTAAGCATGGATGGATTTAGTAAATCCCACAGTAGTGCAGACTACCCAAGAGCCTCTATGGGACCAAGCATGGGACAAGACTTCCTACCTTCACACCAAACATGACTGCCATCCACTGAGACGCCGATAACCATCCCAGGAGCTCCAACTTCATCCTGCAAAATAAAATGACTTATCCGTAGGCCATCCTGCACTATAAACATTTGAACTATAAATTTAAAATGAAATAAATAAATAAATAAATAAATAACACACACGAATATATGAATAATAATAAAAAAAGAAAAAAAAAATATATATATATAATTTTTTTTATTTCATTTTTTATCTGTAGGCCATTCTGCACTATAAACATTTGAACTATAAATTTAAAATGAAATAAAACACACACACACACACACACACACACACACACACACACACACACGAATATATGAATAATAATAAAAAAATGAAATAAAAAAAATTATATATATATATATATATATATATATATATATATATATATATATATATATATATATATATATATGTGACGCAGCACTGAATTTCCAGCATCATTACTCCAGTCTTCAGTGTCACACGATCCTTCAGAAATCTGTCTAATATACTGATTTATTATGAGTGTTGAAACTGTTGTGCTGCTTCATATTGTTTTTTGAAGAATACAAAGTTAAACAGAGCAGCATTTGTTCAAAATAGAAATCTTTTCTAACAATATAAGACTTTACTATGACTTTTTATTCATTTAACACGTCCCTCCTGAATAAAAGTATTAATTTCTTTAATAAAAAAAGAAAGAAAAAAATGTACTGACCCCAAACTTTTGAATAGCATTGTATATTGTAACACCAAATTTCTTTTTTAAATAAATGCTATTCTTTTAAACTTTTTATTAATCATAGAATCCTAAAAAAAAAAAATAATAATATCACAGGTCCAAAAAAAAAAAAAAAAAAATGAAGCTGCACAATGGTTTCCAACATTGATTATAAATCAGCATAATTAGACTGATTTCTGAAGGATCATGTGACACTGAAGACTGGAGTAATGATGCTGAAAATTCATCTTTGATCACAGAAATAAATTATATTTTAAAGTATACTTATAATAAACTGCAATAATATTTCACAAAATAGCAGTTTTTTTCCCCCTGTATTTTTAATCAAATAGATATAGCCTTGATGAACAGAAGAAACTTCTTTAAAAACAATAAAAATATGTAATTAACAAATAATAAATATAGTTCAAGTTATTAAATAAAGATTAAGAAATACACAACTTTAACCAATTTGTTTGCAATATTTAAAATATAAAGACATTTTTAATTCTTTAGAGTGTATATCCTAGTTCTGTCAAATAATTAATCGCGATTAATCACATCCAAAATAAAAAAAATTGTTGACATAATGTGTGTAGATTTATTATGTATATATAAATACATGCACATACAGTAAATATTTTGAAAATATTTACTTGTATTTACATGTATATATTTTTATTTATATAATTTATATTATTCATAACTATTGAACATAAACATTTTTTTTCTGAAATATATACATGCGTGTATTTATATACATAATAAATATACACAGTACACACACATATATTACGTAAACAAAAACGTTTATTTTGGATGCGATTAATCATTTGACAATTTTGACTTTATATCCCTCAGTTCTCAGAATTGTGAGATAAAAGTCTGAAATGTGAGTTATGAACTCAGAATTACAAGGAAAAAAAGTAAAAATTGTGAGATAAAAAGTCACACCTTTTTTATTTTCCTGTGGTGGAAACAGACTTTCATAAGTTATGACAGTTTTGATTAAAAAATAAACAAACAAACAAAAACAATAAATAAACAAAACAGCCAGAGACGATTTTGGATATATATTTTGATGTTCACAATAAATCAATAACATGCATTTAGAAAAAAAAAAAAAATTTTACGCACACTTTAAATGAATATATACTATATACAGTATATATATATATATATATATATATATATATATATATATATATATATATATATATATATATATATATATATATATATATATATATATATGTCACAATGCAATAGATGTAATATCATAATAATAAAAAAAATTGATTTTTCTTAGAAAATATGATTTAATAAGATTTAAACATTAATAAAAATATAATGTTATTTTTCACATTTATAATAATTAAAACATTGAATACTTTGTTTTATCTAATGTTAAATACGAATATTTCATTATTAATATTAAAATGTAGAAATTAAATAAATATTAATAGACTTGTTTGCCAAATATATTCACCTACAGCAGAACATGTCGACAATGAGATGTTATCTGGTAAGCTTAACAAACGATGCTAAAAATAAATAAATGACATAAAAGTATAAGTAGTAAATGAAGTGTCGTCCTGATACCTGTACCTTGATCCGCTGCAGCAGGTCTCTGCTGGTTTCTATAGCGGCGGTGTATTTGGAGACTTTGAGTGTCTTCTGCACGTTACATTCACAGCGTTCAGACGCAGAATCACGATATTTCAGCCCTAGAGCCAGAACAAACCCCGTCCCGATACCGAACAGCCATAAGACCGGGTGTCGGCTGTTGTAGGGTGTGATGACAGGTCTTCTGCCTGTTGAAATCAGTCTCTTCAGCTGATCTCTCAACTTCCCTCTGGATGTCAACAAAGACACAAAGGGCTCGGATTTCTGAACACTGTATTTACATTGTGTGCATATGAGACTCCGTGATAAACACAGTAACCGAGACATGACTGTTTTACCACTAACAATAATAATATACGGGGAAAAAAGGATAAAATAGTTGATGGAAAGAGTACAGCAAAGAGTTCCCGTTTGAACTCCACAGAAGCAGCGACACAAGCAGCTGACAACTGGGCTATTTTACAGAATAAAAGTCTTTGTAGTTTTTTCATATGTTATAATATTTACAATGTTTATTTAAATATTATAATATTTATCATATTTTAAAAGCAACAATCTAAACACAAATGTCTAACCGTTTGAACTTTTTCCCCTGGCCAAATAGAAATTTAACATGACTGCCTGCTTGAGAATTTCTCCATAATTTTTTTTTGACCGGATAGTGAAAGAAACTGGAGTCAACAATCAAACTAATGTATATAACTGTATATAATTTTCTTTAAAAATAGGTTATCGTATTCCAGTTTTTACATATGTTGATGAGTCTGAACGGAAAATGAAGGAAAAATAAGTACTGAACATACATGGCACGTAAAAGGTCTTTTAATTTGAAACTTGTAGAGACTTTAAAAACCAACGGCTGATTGGCTCGTATGCCAGCTGCGAGTATGATGTCAGCCAATCAGACGTGCGCATTCTGTTCTTGACAGTAAGCCCCGCCCCCGCCTTCACGCTCATTAACGCTGCTGTCAACAAACTTCTCGTTAATGTACTATTTAGGCGATAGCAGCTGTTATTTGGACAGTTTCAGGACAAACACTTATATACATGTCATATAACACAGCCAGCAGGCAGCCTACTGACGTATAGTTCATTGTTGTATGTTTATTAAACAGGAACGATCACCTAACATATAGCTTTGTGTTATTAAGGCCCACATGCTGGTGGTTTCTGCGCTTGTGAATTCTGTTCACTCCGATCAATCATTACTTCTGTGTGACTTACCTGACCTTTCACGACAACTGCGTTTAAACACCAGCTCACCTTGCCAGAGGCTCTTCATTCTGGATGTGCAGATGCAAGACCGTGTTCACGGTAGAATACTGTACGTGGAAAAGTCACAGTATTTTATTTAATATCATATCATAAAATTATAATTATATAATATATAAAACACAGAAATGCTTAGACCAGAGGAAACAATTTATTAAAATATAGTTAGAATTTATGATTGTAGTGTAATAATAGGCCTAATGTATAGATCAGAAGGGAAAAAAGTGATATTTTAATATATAAAATATGATATAAATGCTTACATCAGAAGATAGATATTTACATTTTAAAGAAATCCTGAAGAGAAAATTATATCTAAAATATAAATGCTTAGATCAGAAGACAACATTGTAATTATATTATAATAATGTTTAGATCAGAAAAATAAAATCAGTCTAAAAATATAATTTTTTTTATATGATATAAATGCTTTGATTAGAATAATTAATTAAAAATATACTATTATAGGATAATTTTTAGATCAGAAGAAAATATTTTAGTTTCGATAAATACATACAAATACATATATGCTTAGATCAGAAGAAAATATTAAAAATGTGCCATAATGTTTAGATCAGAAAAAAAAAAATTATATATATATATATATATATACACACACACACACACATCTAAAAACAAAGACAAAATTATATTATATTTCAGAAGTAACATCTATATCTAGAAAAATATCAATATATAAAATGATATAAATGCTTCAACAAAAATAACTAAAAATATATATTATAGGATAATGTTTAGATCAGAAGAAAAGATTTTCTCTATTTGGATGAAAAAAGTATTTCAAATATATTACATACATGCATAATATTTACCATTATAATAATTATATTAATGTTTAGATCAGAAAAAAAAAATACATTTCAAAAGATAATACAATTATAAATTCTTAAATATACTATTATTTTAATAATGTTTAGATCAGAAAAAAAAAAAACTTAAACCCCATCTCTCCCTTAAAAAAAAAAAATATATATATATATATATATAATTGTATGATATTTATAATAATATTAACCTTTTTATTCACACCAAGTGTATATTTTTCGACATTCCTTTAGTCAAGACATGCTGAAACCGTTAACGACCCTGAATTTGTCCAATTTAAAGCTCTATAATAGTTTGTTTACATTTCGAAATTGCCGCCATCAGAGCACCAATCAAAACACTCAGAAGCCAAAACATCACCTTGACATGATCATGCAGCACTATTGCCAACAACACACAAAAAAATGCTGCATCAGTTTTAACAGCACAGCCTCAAGAACGACTTTGGCTGAAATGGTCTGCTTTTGTAATCAAGTGGTTTTAACAGTTTGAACACTCGGTTAGTCCACGTCCTGCAACGTCACACGCTACACCTTCCAACTGCTCAGACACTACAACTAAACTCCTCCAGCGACACATTTATGCAACAGAGTAAGCAAATGTGAAATGTAACAGGAAGCAGAAAGTCCGATTAGCATGTGATGTTAGGCAACATCCTCTCAGCACTGAGTGGGAGGAGACGAAAAGCTCTGTAGTAGACACAGTGAACAATTCAGTGCACTTGAAATGCAAAAAACACCTCAAAAACAGACCCCAGACTTTAGAAAATGTCAAACAGAGTGGTTTTATTTATATTTATTTTAGCTTTGTACATTTTTATATGACATTTAATACACCTACAGTACATTTAAAATGACTAAAATGAATGAGGCACAACCAAATATGATTTCATCATATTTTTCAAATATGGTTTTCGGCAGAAGCAAATAAACGTTGCCTGACATCTTGCAGCAAAACAGGAGGGAAATCAAAAATAAATAAAAGTTGGAGTGTAAATGAGTCCCTTTAGGGCTAAATATTGGCACAAAGAATGATAACCAAATTGGAAAAGTGTACATGTTCAATCTTAAACTCTATATGCTACACACTGCTAGACATCCGCCTTCACAGTAGCACCAGTATACATAGGACAACCTAATCCCACGTACACGATAAAAGAAAAAAAACAAAAGCGCTCAATTTCAATTCAACTTGGCTTCAGACTCGACGTCTCCACTCTAGAACCGTTGTGTGCATATATTGAATTAAGTGCAATTGTTGCTAACTTTGTGTACAACCAGAATAAAAACAAACACGTACCATAATATTACATAAAATAAAATACAAGGAAAACTAAAGCTTTTGTAACAAATGGCACATGTTATTCAATCTGATAACTGTCAGGACGAAAAAAACAATTACAAAATGCAGACATGGTCATGATTACGTGAGCAGGATTCACATGTTATTCAGCTCCAATAGAGTCTGTTCCAACATCTGGTTCATATCGAGGTTCTCTTCTTTAGCATGTGAGAGTTTCTCTGTTAGAACATCAAGTGAAAGACAGGTTAATATCAATGCAAAGCATGTAGGGAATAACATGCAGTGGATGCCTTGAGCATTGAACATAGTTCACACGCTCAATTCATGCTTTCATACAAATATCAATAACTGAGATACACTATATACACAGTGATATACATGTGTTAATATATAAATGTAAGACGGACACAGTTAAAGAGTGCTGACTCTTGCATAAAGCAAAAGGCATTGGATGACATCCTGATTAAAGTGCTAGCCATCCATTACCCACATGCTGCCTTCAAGATCTGGGACGAGTTTGGAAATTGCATTTTATTGATTTTGGTTGGCAATAAAATAGATGCATTGGTTAATTTCTCTTTCACTGAACAGAGTTAGGGTGTTTTTTTCTATTTTCTTTTCCCAATATAAATTCAGAGCAAAGGACAAATTATAATTTAAATTTATATTAATAAAAAAAATGAATAAAGTAATAAATTAAAAATACTATTAAATATAAAGTATGAACAAAGTCAGGATGTTTGTTATTTTTTTCCTTGAAAAGGAAAAGTTTTATTTTTTATATATATATATATATATATATATATATATATATATATATATATATATATATATATATATATATATATATATATATATGTTGTTTTTTTTACAATGAAAAGCAAAAAAAAAAAATTGTTAAAAATATTTTAAATGTTCAATTTCTAAATTATATTAAATGTATAATATATAGTTATACATGTAATACTAGTTTAAATATTTAAATTAATATACAAGTTTTTTTTTGTTTTTAACAGTAAAGAGATAAAAAGTATTTAAACCAAATAGTTTAAATTTTAAATAAAGAAATTCACTAGTGCACAAAAAAAAAAAAAAAAGCAACAAAATGTTATTTTGTGGTAAATCTCAACTCGTAATTATCATCTTTCCAACATGACTTGAAGGCAGCAAAAGTGTAACTTTGTTACAAAAACACATTCCTTGAACTTTCATTCACAACAGCATTCATTTTAGACACCGTTCGGTGATAAGAACCCAACAATAAAGTCCACACTAGTTTTAGTCCTCATTCAAGGCCATTCTTAGCTCGTTAGAGAGAAGGCGGTTTTTCTCGAGTTGCTGGTAGAGATGGTCTACAGGAGCGGCAGCAGGTTAAGATGAGAGAAAGAGAGAAACAGAAAGAACAGAGTGAAGAAGAAATGAGAACAGCTGCAGGTTAGTAGCATTTCACTCAGACTCAAACCAACCTGGAGGAGATGATTCAGATGAATCAGACAGAAGGACACCGAGCTCATATGCTCACTAGCAGAGCGGCCCAGTGTCAGAGTGTGGTGTGTGCTCAGAGTAGCAAAATTGTGAAAATTACTTGACAGTCTTGGAAAAGTTGAACAAATCATTAATCTAAGGAAGTATGCAGTCACGGTATGCATGTAAGTGAAATTAAAGTGAATTTGTAAATTAAAGTAAATTACTTTTTTTATATAATTTATACATTATAATTTGCAATTTATTATGCGTGTATATACAGCTCAAAATGATTCATACCCTTGGTAAATATGGTCAAAGGCGGCTGTGAAAGTAAAATATCTCTGAAGTATATTCCCATTCATTTAAAAAACAAAAAAACAAAACAAAAAAAAAAAACACACAAACAAACAAACCAAACCAGGGTGACTAGGAACATGAAATTATCCAGCCTTGGCTTCCTGTTTCACAGGAATATAAATGAGGAACACAAAAGTCAGATTCCCTTAATCACTGATCACAAGGAGTAAAATCAAAGAAAATATTTCTGGTGTGCAGCAAAAGATTGTTGAACTTCACAAATTTAGAAAGTGGCTGTAAGAAAAGAGCTAACACTCAAGATGGGTTTGGTGAACACAGAGATAAAAACTACCCCATGTGTACAATAAAATATACTACTGTATTTTTGATGTTGTGGGCCTATATTTCTGCTGGAGGTCCTGGACAACTTCTCATGGCATCAATGAATTCAATTAAATACCAAAATTGACTGTCCATGCTAGAAATCTTGAACTGAAGAGAAGCACCAACATGGAGCTGTGAATCTAAATGTTCTGGAGTGATTCTGGATGAAGGAATGGTCTCTGATCTCTTGTCAGGTGTCTCTAACCTCATCAGGCATTATAGGTGAAGATTCAGAGCTGTTATTTTGGCAAAAGGAGGTTGCAAAAAGTACTGAATACAAGGGTGCCGTTAATTGTGGCCAATGTGTATTAGAGAAAAAACATTGCATAATGATATTTCCCCCCATTGTAAATTCTTATTGTCCAATGAAAGGTTAGATTGTGATTTAAAAAAAAAAAAAAAAAAAAAAAAAACCACCACCAAAAAAAAAAAAACCCAACAATGCAGATTAATTTTCATAGCCTACTTTGACCGTATTTACCAAGGGTGCCGATTTTTTTTGTCAAGTGAGTACACCCCACATTTTTGTAAATATTTTATATCTTTTCATGTGACAACTGAAGAAATGACACTTTGCTACAATGTAAAGTAGTGAGTGTACAGCTTGTATAAGAGTGTAAATTTGCTGTCCCCTCAAAATAACTCAACACACAGCCATTAATGTCTAAACTGCTGGCCACAAAAGTGAGTACACCCCTAAGTGAAAATGTGACCACCATTATTTTCCAGGCCCAAGAGGGTTAAGGCAGTGCTGGAGTTCACCAGAGCTTCACAGGTTGCCACTGGAGTCCTCTTCCACTCCTCCATGACAACATCACGGAGCTGGTGGATGTTAGAGACCTTGCGCTCCTCCAGCTTCCATTTGAGGATGTCCCACAGATGCTCAATAGGGTTTAGGTCTGGAGACATGCTTGGCCAGTCCATCACCTTTACCCTCAGCTTCTTTAGCAAGGCAGTGGTCGTCTTGGAGGTGTGTTTGGGGTCGATATCATGTTGGAATAGAAGGGAGGGGATCATGCTCTGCTTCAGTATGTCACAGTACATGTTGGCATTCATGGTTCCCTCAATGAACCGTAGCTCCCCAGTGCCGGCAGCACTCATGCAGCCCCAGACCATGACACTCCCACCACCATGCTTGACTGTAGGCAAGACACACTTGTCTTTGTACTCCTCACCTGGTTGCCACCGCACACGCTTGACACCATCTGAACCAAATAAGTTTATCTTGGTCTCATCAGACCACAGGACATGGTTCCAGTAATCCATGTCCTTAGTCTGCTTGTCTTCAGCAAACTGTTTGCAGGCTTTGTAACCTGTCCTGTTAAACCGCTGTATGGTCTTGGCCACCGTGCTGCAGCACAGTTTCAGGGTCTTGGCAATCTTCTTACAGCCTACGCCATCTTTATGTAGAGCAACAATTATTTTTTTTTCAGATCCTCAGAGAGTTCTTTGCCATGAGGTGCCATGTTGAACTTCCAGAGACCAGTATGAGAGAGTGAGAGCGATAACACCAAATGTAACACCTGCTCCCCATTCACACCTGAGACCTTGTAACACTGAAGTCACATGACATCGGGGAGAGAAAATGGCTAATTGGGCCCAATTTGGACATTAATGGCTGTGTGTTGAGTTATTTTGAGGGGACAACAAGTTTACACTGCTACAATGTAAAGTAGTGAGTGTATAGCTTGTATAACAAAGTATCATTTCTTCAGTGTTGCCACATGAAAAGATATAAAATATTTACAAAAATGTGAGGGGTATACTCCTGTGAGATACTGTGTATGTGTATGAATATGACCCTGGACCACAAAAGTAGTCATAAGTAGCACAGGTATATTCGTAGCAATAGCTAACAATACACATTGCTCTTTTATGCCAAAACAGGATATTAAGTAAAGATCATGTTCCATAAAGATATTTTGTAAATTTCTAACTATAAATATCACAACTTTATTTTTGATTAGTAATATGCACTGCTAAGGACTTCATTTGGACAACTTCAAATGCGATTTTCTCAATATTTAGATTTTTTTTTTTACACCCTCAGATTCCAGTTATTCAAATATTTGTATCTCAGCCAAATATTGTTCTACCCTAACAGACTATACATTAACGGAAAGCTTTTTTTTTCATGCCACAAAGAAAGCAGAAGAAGAAACCCTTATTGTATATCCCTAATTAGCAACGGAATGACATTCACCATACTTTGATTTGAATTCTCATGCCTTCGTAGAATATGTAAACAGAAGATTAGGACTGACTTTAGTGACTATTTGTGTTTTCTCAGTGACAACACATGCATTTGAAGTTTAAATACTCAAAGCACTTAAAATAAAATTAAAACATCAAATTTATATAAATTTTTTCGGCTTTAAAAATGTTACAGTAACATTTTTAATGTTACTGTAACATTCTCCTACAGTAAAAAGTGGAGAATGTTTTATAACACCATATAGCAACAATTTACTCAGATTATATAATAATAGAATCTGTTATTACATAATATAAAAAAAAAGTAACTTTTACATTTTCTGAAGAAATGGTCGCTAGGGTGTGCCGTCTATTATATTCTTCACAGATATGGCTCAGATCTGCTCTCTTAATGAAAGTCTATGAGAACTCTCCTCAACACGCAGTACAATTTGATATGATTCATTTTCAATGGAGTTAAAATACTTATTTAATATTTTAGTGGTTTGTTTAAAACCACAACCCTAACTATTAGTGATACTAGCTATTCCTCAAACAGAGAGAATAGGTTTATCGCCACATTTACTAGCACAGCTTATAAATGACAGGTAATCATGCGGTTTAATGAAGAGACGTTAGAACAGAATTGACAGTCATCTACTTCCCTGAGAAAACCTGATTAAAAAGCCACAGAAATTTGAATAGTAGGATAGGATGAATTTGCCTAACATGTAAATATGGGGAAACCAACATGCAGCGCTTTAGGAACGTTCCCCACATGAAAAGATGGCCTTTATTAAACACTTAGCGAACAAGAGCTTGCTTGATATAACAACTCATACAATAACCATAGAAGAAACCCATGACTTCTACCAGTGCTTCTGACTTTATTAGAGCCACAGCAATAAAAGCACATAGAAATGAAAAGGAAATAAAGAACAAAAATGAGACGTTTACATAGTTTTACATAAAGCCGAAAGAATTAAAGGTTCTGTACAAGAAGAGATGGATAACAAAACACAAATGTAGAGGGATGAGAGGAAAAGAAAGGCTGGAAAGGGCAGAGTGAAGTCGTTCAGCCAGCGGGACGCGTCTTTGATGAACAATTTATCTGCGCGGAAGGAAAAAAGTAAGAAAAAAAGGTGATGGAAGGGACAGAGAAAGCCATCAAACACAAGAAGAGGGAAGAAACCACCACATACAGGAGCCACGATGCTGCTTATTCATTATAAAGAGTCTCCACTGATCTCTGATATCAGAAACGTCTCCGGCTAACGCTAACGCTGAATGACCAGAGGGGAGCCAAACAACCACACGGCTGACTTACCAAGCAGCTCACGCTCCTAAACAACTACTACATGAGACAACATCCTACGATCAGAAAACATCTCTACACGGCAGGCTTTGGGCCGGTCTTCTGAACAGAAGAAGACCTTGTTAGTAGATGAATTTACACCAGAGAGGAGAGGAAACACCACACACAGGAAGTCACCGAGCATGAAACGCTTCCCACTGTAAAACCGTGGTGCATTTCTGACTGCATTTCACATGCTTTGGGGTTAAAGGGATACTCCACCCCAAAATTAAAATTGTCATTAAATCACGTCTTCAGAACACAATTTAATATATTTTAGATGCACAAAAAGTGTTCTCGTCACAATATAAAATTCAGATTCCACGTCTGATGGCAGATGGACTGCTTGGACTACGTTTTTCATACTTTTCTGGACCTTGACAGTGCAATTTACAGTCACAAGCCTCCCGTTTTCATCTAAAATATCTTAAATTGTGTTCTGAAGACGAACGAAGCTTTTACAGGTTTGGAACGACATGGGGATAAGTGATTAATGACAATTTTCATTTTGGGAACTCCACAGAACTGCCAGTAGGGCTGGGTGATCGAGTCCATCTTTCTATATTACTGTGTTCTTTTAAAGTGAACCTATATCCTGAATATTGTTAACGTTACTAAAGATAGTTAACTGACTAAATCCCTGTTTGTTAATTTACACTAAAATCTTACCAACCCCAAACTTAAAAAGGTAGTGTTTTTGAAGTTGAAGTTATTTACTGTCAATTCTTAACAATTAAATGCATCCTTGCTGAAGAAAAATATTAGTAATGTTTAATTTATAACATTCATTTTATATATTTAATTAAATTACATTTTATAACTTTTGAATGGATGTGCACAATGTGTGTGTGTCTATGTATACATGCATATATTATATACACACACACACGCAAACATACATATGAAGAAAGTGTTTGATATGCATGCTATGTTAATATATAAACAAATGAAATATTCTGAGCAATTCTTTAGAGGGGAAAAAAAAAATTAAGTTTTCAATATTTTTTTAAAAACTTACAATAATTTAAAGTTTATATATTTAATGTTTTACAAAATTTAAAATTTTACATAAAATATTTTATATAAAATATAAATAAACTAACCCAGCCCTATTACTGACCAGCAAAATTTAACGAAACATTTGAGAGTTAGGAGTTGTGTTTTCTCACAATATTATTTCAAATGAAGTAATACAATAGTTATGATTTCAAAATCACAAAACTCCTATACACTGACTCTACAAGCCATGGCCTAAACATTAAGACCCATGGACAAATTTGCAATAAGCAAATACCTCAAATAACAGTACAGGAACCATAAGCCTTGTAGAGTTACAGAGATAGAGTTTTTAAACAGAGGAAAGAGTCATAGTGTGTGAACTGAAGAAACAAGACCTTATTTAGAGCGGGTGAGAGGGGGATTATGGGTAATGGGGGAGGGGCACAGGCACAGGCAGAGACCGCAGATGAATTACATTGAAGTCATGTCGTTGAGAGCGTGGTCCAGCTCCTCGCTGATGGCTTTGTACTTGAGTTTCTGGGAATATAACTCATCTATCGGGATTTGGGACGGTGTGTTTGATGGAGGGGAGACAGAGGAGGGTGGAGGGGAAGAGGTGGAGGGAAGGGATAAAAACAGGTGCAGGAGTGAAGCATCCAATCCAGCGGCAAGACGAGCCCCGGTGAACCGAGTGACAGACAGCGAGAGAGTGATGTGAAGACAGAGAGAGAGAGAGAAAGAGAGAGAGTGGAGGGAAAACAGAAAATAAAGTTAAGGAGGAATGGAAAGGAACTGAAACACAAGGCAAAGACCATGACAAATTCGTCAGAGTCACCGTGAAACACCAAACAGGGTCGCTCACAGGTCACTTACTGAACGAGATGTTAAATGAATTCTCATCATTTATTCATTCATGTCGTTCAAAACCTGTAGGACTTTAAGCCTTCAGTGGAAAACAATTTAATGCCAGCAAAATGCTCAGAATGCTCTTTTCCCACCTTTTGAAGCTTTTAAATCTCATTATGGCTTGTCTAGATATCATTCCAGGTGTCACTGGCTTCTGCGTTTCTTGTCATTTGTCAAACCTCCAGGTCTTGCACACAACTTGCGCACTCAACTAAGTAGGATAATTTTGTTATCCGTTAAGAAATACAAATAAAATACGATGGAAATACTTTTGCCGAATAAATTCCTTAATGCGCATCAAAAAAAGACATGTGACTTTGCGAAGGGACAGCATACCTCCACCAACCAACCGACAGATCTCATTGCACAGCATCTGAAATGCTAGTTTTGTCATTCTAAAATGCTTGAGCAAAGTCTCGTCAGAGTACTCGTAATTTATTGTATAAAATAAAAAAAAATTATACAGTGCCTTCTACAGCAGCAAATTAAATTTTTCTTTGTGATATTTAGCGCAAGTTAATCAGGAAGTGACGATTTTGTTCTCTTCAACTCACTGGATAGAAACGATGCTTTATTCGCAAATGTTTTATGCAATATTACAATTTTGCGCATAAGTTTAATTCGTAACTTTGGATGGAAAAAAAGCTACTGACTACTTTTACAGTATTTTCTGTAAGGTTGTTTTAACATACCAATAATATGAAAAATGCATTTTAAACTTAAAATATTTCTGAATGAAGTCTCTAATGTTCACCAAAGCTGTATTTATTTGATCAAAAATACAGAAAAATCGTGAAATATTACTACAATTTAAAATAACTGTTTTCTATTTGAATATATTTTCAAATGTAATTTATTCCTGTAATGCAAAACTGAATTCTCAGTATCATTACTCCAGTCACATGATCCTTCAGAAATCACCCTATACTGATTTGCTGCGCAAAAACATTATCAACACAGTTGTGCTGCTTATTTTTCTGGGACCTGTAATGCAATTTTTTTTCAGGATTCTTTATTGAATAGAAACAGCCTTTATGCAAGACAGAAATCTTTTGTAACAAATGTCTGTACTGCAACTTCTGATCAATTTATTGCGTCCTCTGAATAAAACTATTTCTTATGTGAAAAACTCAACTTGAACAGTTGTGCAAATATTCCTTTATGGTACTTTTATTGTCTTTTTGGGACTCATTTTCAGTTCCTATTATGGAAAAGGAGCACTCTGGGAATTCATGTGTGAACTATCTTTGCTCGTGTTCCACAGAAATCAATTAAATCAAATCAGGTTCGACATGAATGCGAATAATTAACAGTTTTCATTTTTGGAGGAACTATCCCTGTTAAGGTTCTTACTGATGCCTCCCTGACCAGGATGTTGAATTATCAGAGATACATTAACAAAGTGCAAACATGGCGGTACAGTTATGAAAATGAACTTGGGCTTGTGTAAATCCAAATACGAGCAGAACAGGAGAAGACTACTTAACAGCAGCTCATAAAAGCCTAATCAAGTTTAAATGCTGCGTGTAATTGGACCTCAGTAACACGGGCGTCATCTTACAAAACAATGTGAAGTCTGTGTGTGTGGATCTGCACAATGACTGGTCTCTCTGAAAGAGGTAATGCTTAATTGTGCGACTGAACCGATAAGGAAGCCGAAAGAAGGCCAGTAGGGCAGAAGGTTTGAGGAACAGAATGATGGTAGAGAAATAAAAGGCTGAAAGCTTTATGACCTGAAGCGAAAGGAGTAGTCGCTCTGAATACTTCACAATCACACATATGAATGAAAATTTGACAGGGAAATGACTCGAATGAATGAAAGTCGTACCTTCAAGGTCATCAATGGTCTTCTCAAGCTTGGCGACTGACCTCTCAGCAAACTCGGCACGGGTCTCAGCCTACAGCAGGAAAAAAAATAAATAAATATATCATTGAGACTGCTGGGACAGTCACTTGTAGCTAATAAAGTATTTAAATGCCCAGAATTGGTGGGGAAAGAAAAATCTAATCAGTTAAGTTTTTATTGTGTGGGATCATACATACATACATACACACACACACACACACAGTAACAGTGATCTGAAACTATTCATATAGTGATAAGACTTTGATATACTAGCCTCCCCTGGACTGACGGATGACTAAATATCAAGAAAGCTGTTCATACCTCCTTTAGTTTGTCAGTGAGGACCTTGATCTCCTCCTCGTATTTGTCTTCTTTCTGTGAGTACTGCAGACATCATAAGAGAGACAGACGTCAAAACACAAACCAGCACATGAGCATTTAACACTACATTAGCACTCCGCTCAATAACACTCTTACAGTTTTGTTACAGCACATAAACCTGATCACATACACACCCAAAATGTTGTTAAACCATAAATACATATGATATAACAATATAAGTACATACACACACAAATATATATACACTCAGACATGTACATGCATATATAGAGACATATAGACACACAAATACATACATATCAGACTGTGCAACCCATAGATAAAAACCACAGACAGGTAAGTTACCAAAGATGAGGGACTATTTTCACAGATGAAAGTGAGTTCATTTGTGTCTTTAATATGTACTAGGACTGTCAAAGCGATTAATTGCATCCAAAATATAATTTTGTTTACGTGATGAGTATGTACTGTGTACATTTATACACACGTATACATTTAAGAAATATTTATTTTAAGTATTTTTATATATGAATATAAATATGCATTACATATTTTTAAAATATATACATGCGTGTATTTATATATAAATATCTACACAGAACACACATTATGTAAAACTTTTATTTTGGATGCGATTAATCTCGATTAACCGATTTGACAGTACTAGCATTAACTCAATATTACAGGTTTTTAAAATATGGTAACTTTTTCCATGTAGTGCAAGCTAATGTTGATAAATCTGCTAAAGTCTGCTGCAGATACAGATATTCATACATGCGTATAACTACGGATGCAGAAGTTAACTTACTCTTGGGTGTTCATGGACTGAAGGTCCTTGCGCGCAGAGTCCGAAATTTTCGTATGTGTTTTTCATATTTTTCGCATTCGTCATCCTTTCCTATCAAAATGCGTGCTACGGATGCGAAAATGCAGAAAATCGAACCGGATTCGATTTTTTATTTAAATTTTTTTTTTAATGGACGGAAATTTCGGAGGCAGTGCGTAAACGTGAGATTGTATTTATTTTTCAACGTGCAAAAATTTCAGACTCTGTGTGCAAGGACCTTGACTCTTAACCAGATTTCACTTTAACAAGATTTATAACTTGACATAGTAAGCTTATAGTTGACTTACAGTAAAGACTTATAACAAGCTTCAGCAGAATGATCATCAAGTAAAAAACAAACCTACGCTGAATCTGATGCACCAGTTACCACAACAGCACAAATCAGACAACTTGTCAAAAAGCAAGTAAGCACACATTTCAACCCCTCATTAACATATACAGGCAAAGACGGTTTGTTAAACAGAGACACTGGTTATCCCGGTTTGTTGAGGAGGAGGGGTGGATGGTGTGCCTGGGAGAGCAGCAGAGCACACCTACCTTCTCAGCCTGGGCCTCCAGGGACTTCAGGTTGTTGGTCACAGTTTTCAACTCTTCCTCAAGCTCAGAGCATTTGCTGGTGTTTTACACACAGAACACAGAGGAGAGGAGGAACAACAAGAGGAGGAAAGGTACATTGAGAGGAGGAGAACCAGAAGCAGGTTGGAACAGAAGGACATCAGGGAACCGGAAGAGAGGAAAGAGGAACAAAAACCCAAAATCAATCAAAACAGGGATGGAGGACAAGGGGAGCCCGAAGTCCCCTTAACACAGCAGGAATGTGCCATGATGAATCGAAGTCTACATAACTGCTGCATGCAAGATGTTAGGAGTTACACCATATGAGAAGAAATCAAGTTGCAGCATTCCTGCCAAGTTAGAAGGGCGTGAAACAAACAAACAAAAAGATGGATCAAATAAAGCTGCATGGGTAGCAAGCAAGGGAAACGGTGGTTTTGCCTCTTACAGAGCACACAAGGTTGGCTGTATGCAACCCAATGACTGACGTGCAGTACCTGTTCTTCTGATGCCTTTAATGACTTATAGGTTTGGTCCAACACTCGAAGCTCATCCTGTAATCTCCGAAGGCGTCTGTTAGTGTGTGCAGAGGGAAGGCCATTCCAAACACGGGCCACATGCAAGTTAACAGTGCATGCAAAAATCAAAAAAACATAAGACAACCAAAACAAGAAACAGGAATGTGAAGCAGGTATTAGCCGTTAGCAATATGGTAGTAAAATTCTTAGTGGATGTACACATGGGACGCATTGTTGCGTTACATCTAAGCTACTGTTGGTATGTGCATCAAGTGCATACTTAAGAGTCAGAATCGGAAGTAGAAGGTTTTTTTGCATTCATTGGCCTCAGAAAGTAAAAGGCTAGTTAGCGTCTCATGTATTCTGTGTACGCCTCCTGCACAGAATCTGTAAGGGTGTGCGAGTGTGTGAAGAGAGTCAGTCACATGCATGAATATGAATGTGTGTATGTGTAGGTTTGTGCAGACATGCAGAGGCTGCAGGAAAGTCTCGTACCTCTCATTCAGCTCAGCACGCTCCTCTGTGCGCTCCAGCTCAGCCTCAACGATCACCAGCTTACGGGCCACCTGCACACACAGGCCAGATCATGGGACAGTTACATACTTGCATTATAGCGCATTTTAAAAAGGGGGGGGGGGTAGCACTTTCTATACATTAAATGAGACCAAAAAATAAATAAAAGAACCCCCCCCCCCCCCCCCCCCACAAACACACAAAAGACAAAAAACAAAAGGCAAAAGCAAAGCAATAAATCACCAGATAACAAAAGAACACAAAACAGGGAGGGGAGTTCAAAACAATCAAAGAAACAAAAACATGGACAAACAAAAAGGCAACTACAAATCCAAAAACAAAAAATAAAAGAAAAAAACAAAACAAAAACACGACAAAAAAAAATAAAATAAAAATAAATAAAAGCCAAGACAAACAAATCAAAAACCACAAAGCTATATTTGATCAGATTACAAGATACAGCAAATCTGTTTTGTTTTTGTTGCTTATGCTGAACTGCAAGCATTTGCTTGCTCACACTTTAAGTGTGAAAGGTCATGTGAATAGGCAGGAAGTAATTAGTTTCTTTTTTTTTTCTGTGCGTGTGGTTTGGTGGCTGAGGAAACCTGCCTCCTCGTATTTGCGGTCGGCCTCCTCAGCAATGTGTTTGGCCTCCTTGAGCTGGATCTCCTGGATCTCCATCTTCTCCTCATCCTTCAGAGCTCTGTTCTCAATGACCTTCATGCCTCTGGAAGGAGGAAGCAAGAAACGGAGTGAAAGAGAGAACAAAAATCTCTCTACAGCATCACTATGACTCAATTTGGATCAATAACTCGCTACAAATAACATTCAAAGCCGCCAACTTGTCTGCAACGAAGCTCAGAGATCAAAGACACAGTTTTAGCTTCTAAACCCATGTTTTCTTGTATTATCACAACAGTCACTGTCAGAACAGATGAATGGGAGGGAAAAAGCACTTAAGAGCTAGACCAGGTCTCGGTACAGAGTGGTTCTATGCAGGCGCTCTGGGCTGGAGACAGAAGGACTCTGTGTGCGCAAACAAAGGAAGGGAAACGCAGCCTAGTGCCTCTACAAATTGCTGTTTATTCAGGAACCCACTGGCTCTACGCAAACAGCTCACGTCAGTCGTTTAGGCCAAAAACAGCATCACAACTACAATTGACTGCAATGCCAAAACAATCTGCTATGTGCAGAGGCATTTCAAGGGCTTTTTAAAACTTTCCAAAAAACAAAACAAAAATAATCTGGTTGGTGCAATTAAAAAAAACAAAACAAACAACTATACATTTAGAATGTTTTATACTATGTTTTTTAATGTATTAAAATAATGCTTTAATTTTTTATAGCATTATAAATTGTTAAAAATAACCTTTTGTTAAAATAAAAAAACAAAACCCTGTAAATGAAAATCAATAATAATAATAATAATAATAATAATAATAATAATAATAATAATAATGCTTGCCTAAACACAACTACGATTACAAACTACTCATGTAGGATCGCCGTGCTGGTGATTAGCAAATTACATGGACTTCCCTCAGCGCACACAGACAGTCTTTATACAGGGCACCAGATGTGCGGTGCAGGCTAGGAAGTGGCAGCATGTTGTCATTTCAACAGCAACACATCGGTGGAGCCACACACAGCAACCACAGTCACTGCGAGAGGGGGAGGAACGGGGTGTGGACCTGCTCAACTGACTCGTTCTGCTTCAGTGAATCAGGCTGACGGTCCTACAGAATGCCACACTCGATTGCATTGTACTTCACAATACCACGGTATGCTACAGCACTGTACACATGTACTGTATATACTAGGGCTTGGCAGCATGGACAAACACATACAGGAAATGCAGTGATAAAATGTTTGGCGATTAATTTTTTTGATTGATCGATTAATTTTTTTTTTTTTTAAAATAAGCATGAGATAATGTATTTGGACATTCCAGAGAATTAAGTACTGAAAGGTCCTTCCTATCCTAATAAAAGGCAAAAACACCAAAAATAAATCTTTAATTAATTAAAACAAACAAGAAACAGTCTCGCACATAAATAAAGCAGTAATGTTTAGTTGTGGTTTTGATGCATCCCAGTGACTCAAATCATTTAAATCGTTCAAAAAAGGTTTATTCAATGATTTATTCAAGGAATGAGTCAGTGAATCATTCACTCGTTTGGTTCAGTTCATTTACAAACAAGATATTCGCATTTATTCGGTTCCCTCATAAGTGACATGCAGTGTCTATTTGATTCGCTCACAAGCAAGATATTGCATTGCGTTCATTTGGTTTCTTCAAAACAAAATACTGTGTTCATTCAATTAATTTACAAGCAAGATACTGCGTTTAATCCGTTCGCACAAGAGAGATACCATTTGGTTCATTCACAAACAAGATTCTCAAGATTTGGTTTGTTGATAAATATAGAATAAATTCAATTTGTTCATAAGCGATACACTGTCTTTATTCGATTCGCTCACAAACAAGTTCATTCGATTTGGATCATTCACAAATGAAACTGTTTTTAGTCAGTCCGCTGATAAAGATGATTCCGCATTATTTTCATTTGGTTCATTCACAAACGAGATCCTGCATTCATTTGGTTTGTTCACAAAGCTCAATTCGCTCAAGCGAGATGCTTTGAGTTAAGATTATTTCACTACATATGAGTTCTGTTGCGATTCCACGTTCATTTGGTTCGTTCGCAAATGAGATTCTGCGATTCATTCAGTAAAGAGCATATTTGTTCAGTAGGTCCAATCAATTAAATAGCTCTCAGCTCACACTTAAAATGTTATGCTATAGTCAGTCTTTGACGGCAATGAAAACGTCAAAACGAAAGTGAAAATGCCAAAAGCGAACATGAACGATTCACTCACAAAATTCCACTAGTAGCCCTGCACAGCAATAACCTTGGTGATACCCACACAATTGTAAAGCAGGTTGTCAGTAGACTTTCTACCGCATTTCATTGCACTACACAATGGTATAGACTGTACTACACCATTCTTTGTAATTGTAAAGTGAGTGTCAGTGTACTGTACTAACCTCTCGCTCTCATCGGCAGCCTTCTCGGCCTCCTCCAGCTTCTGCAAGGCAGTGGCCAAACGCTCCTGTGCGCGATCCAACTCCTCCTCAACCAGCTGGATACGTCTGTTCAGGGAAGCTACATCACCCTCAGCCTTGAAGAGCACAGAGGAACTGGTATAAAAGCTCAAGATCAGATGTTCACACACAATTCACATAGACAGTGACACCTAAACCCCACAAATGCTGACGGCTCCCATTCAGAGTAAAGAACTTGTCAGGCTTGTATTTGTAACAGTTTTGGCAACGGTGTAATTTGGTTATAAATGGCAGTACTAACTAGCTTCCATTAAAATCTACTGAGGCCGAGCGATTTCTTCTGCTGTGGTCGCACACATCATATAGCACATAATGACAGCAACGCTAATGGATGAGACAGGACTAGGCCATCGGTTCATTACCAAGCCTCTGGGACAACATTAAGAGGCGTTGGGAGGGAGTCCCAGCGGGCCTACATGGATTACACTGTCAAAGGGCAAACAAACATGACCAGTGGAGAACTACAGCCGGCTCCTGATACCTGACAAACACACAAGCTGGATCATTTCAAACATACTTTCGCTGACTGCAGGGAAACTCAATGCTTTATGAAGCTTGGGCTTTGATGTAGCAAAAGTTTGCTGTAGTAAAGCTTCGTACAGTAGTAGCTGTGGGGTTCCTGGTGGACTGTGAACCAGAATTGGGTCACAGTTCTGTTCTCACAATGCTAAAATGCAATTAATACAATGCAACTGACTACATAATTCATGCATTGAAAAGCAGTTTTGGGGGTAATGCATTACAAGTAACGTGAGTTATGTAATCAGATTACTTTTTTCAAATAACTAGTAAAGTAACATTACTTTTTAATTTACAAAAAATGTTTTTCAAAAAGTATAGTTTGCAGCATTAAATAAGCGATAATTATTTTAATACGAACAATATACCATTTTTTTCAGAAAATAAAAATGGCATTGTTGCAAAAACCCAAATCGGTGGGTCACATTTTATTATTACATTCAGAAATAATGCAAATTACCAATCAATAAAATTAAACGTTTACAAACATTATAAACTATTGTAGTTATTTACTCTACAATAAGTCCTTTATATTTAATGATATTTAGAAGAGGAATTGAAAGTATAAACTCAATCAATTAAAAATAAACATCTACTGAACGCCAAGCCAAAACTAGTGTAGTGTGTAGGAAATACACTATACAAATAAGCCTAGGGCTCACATAACCCATTCGCCATAAATTCAGACGTGCACTTGTGAATTTTTTTGCGTGCTTGCCATTAGTTGCATTGTAAGCCGCTAAGGAACGTACATTGCTCAAATGATTAAAAATACAGTATGAATGATGCATTTATATAGTAACCAAAAATACAGTAACCAAAATATACCTAAATGAATCAGAACCAAACAGAATCTGAACTGAATTACAATTAATCTGAGCATCTGTAGTGAAAGCCAGCTCTAATCACACTCATCTGCCACATTAATTGTGTTCAACTTTTGACATTTTATATAATGTTAAATCACCACTTTACAGCCAATGTAAAATCTGGCCTATAAGACTGGCTTTTATCATATGCTAAATTAATTGACTTGCATATTCCTAAGCATTTTAAATATATAATATTGTTACACCATCAAAACATAAGTGCATATTTATGTTTTTATAGCATGCATAACAAATATCCTCTGCTTAAGTCCCAGTTCAGTGATAAGCAAAAGCCTTTCACTAAAGGGAACTGGGGCAAAGTGCATGTTATATTGTCAGCTGAGATATCAAAAACTAGAAAGCAATATTGATAACCTTGACAGCAAGCACTGAACTCCTACATTTCCTTAAAGGGCCCAGAGTCTCAAGCATGCTTGTTTAGAAAAAGACTGAGACTAATTATTAATGCCATGCTTCTATAGCAAACTAGAGCCATCACTGTTTATTTCAGCATGACTAAGGAGATTCCTATTGTGTGAAGATGCAGACTGACCATATAAGGGAAAGTGCTAAAATGCTTCGTGAGATGTCAACATACAGCCAGAAGCAGCAGCACCTATTCATTACGATAAAACCACTACAGCAGAGCCTGCATAAACAGTCCACTCCAGGATCACTACTGAAGGCTATTAGCCTAAAATGATTACCCACAGAGCCTCTGGTCCAACGTAAATTGTCATCAAACAAGGACCTATTCACAGCAGCACAACTTACTTAACTGGATTATAACCAGAATCTCCAATTACGACCGTCAACAAGAGAACAGACTGAAAACACAGGGATGTGTCTTGCACAGAGATGTCGTCAGCAATCTCAAAGTTTAGGGTGAAAACAACATGGTCTCTGTTGTTTAAACGTCCTGTTTCAAAACGTCCGACTCATTTCCACGAATCGATTCTTTTGAACGGTTCAGTTCAAAGAACTGGTTCGAAAACGACTCACTAATTGTTGACATTAAGACATAGTTTGTCATCACATAGTCCCTAATATCCAGATTACAGTTTAAATGGGTGTTTTTAAATATAAGTTTCACGAGTCTTACTTCAGTATACAGTCGTGATTTAGTTATGATTCAGTTCACACTATAGCATGAATTTGCATTTTAAGTAATCAAATTTAGTCCAAAATGTATTTTTAAGCTCTCAGCTGAAAGTTTTCGCCATTAAAAAAAAAAAAAGCCATTTATTAAGACCGATTTTGTATGATTGATATAATTTCAGTTGGTTGTTGGCTCTTTGGGAATCGATCACGTTCGAACGAAACGATTCCTGCCTATCAATTCGCTTTATTAGGTTTAAAAAATAGTCAAATAAAAATTGCTGTTTAGACCGTTCATAGTGTTTCAGTCAAATTCGTGAACTAATCAATCAGACCGATTAGGTGAACCGGTTCAACTGATTCATTCTCAAGATTCGACTCGGATGAACAAATCGGATACAAATCGGATGTCATTATTCAGCACCTTTAAACTCTATTTACACGCGTCAGGTTATAATCACGCTGGCAAACATTTAATTCGCGTCTCATGTTTGTTGCATGTAAGAAAAGAGAAGTTATTTAAAAAACGGGCGTGATACAAACGTCGCCGTTTAACGGGTTGGTAAACAGCGCGTAGAGGGCGTCTGAGAAATTCCGCTACGTTAATACCGCACATCACCGTGCGCACTATCGTATCCGTTCCAAACGCGACTGTTTAAATTAACTCACTCACATCGGAACGCCTGGAATGCGCGCGACGTTACACTGCAGCGCGTCGCATTTCAACACATGCACTTTATACTTTGTATCATTCTGCGTTCTTACTGCTTCTCTGGCTTTCCTCTCCAGCGCCAGTTCCCTCTGCAGTTTCTCCGCTCTCTCTTCAGCACCGTCCGCTTGCTCTTGCAACAGTTTTATTTTCCGTTTGACTGCTTCCAGCGATGTAGCCGCCATTCTTATTCTAAATAAGCACTAAAAGCGTCGTCTTTGATCGCGTTTCCTTCAGATGAACACAGCTCAGAGACGCTACTGCCCCTGATCTGTGGTTGCGCGAAGACGCGGAGCAACGTTTCAGATCACACCGGAAGTAACCATGTTTTCATAGGCGAGCCCCAAACGACGTCATTACCATGAACTAGGGCTTATCTATCGCTTTTCAGCGATCAGTATTTCCATGCGAGGCATTTAAGAGGTGAACTGCAATGCACGTTTGATATGTTTCAAGAAAGACTCATTTTATCAATTCATTTAAATAGTAGTTTATTTTAAAGTCATTTGGAGGATGTGCAAAACACATGTGTACATCCTGCACCTGCTGCACACCTGGATGCGTTAATCAGTAGCCTGATGGGTAATTGACTATAGAGTGCTGGTGCTGAAACTGAGCTGCTAAATATGGAATGACTTCGGTGGGAGGGGGCGCGTTGTTCTGGGCCTCGAATCTAGTTGTATAGTCCTGTTGCGCCCTCTATAGGAATAATTACAGCATTGAGCAGAGCTGACTCTGCTATTGTATTTATTTTTTTCTGGACAATTCTATTTTATTGTTCATTATTATAATTATATTAATTTATTACTATTAAATTATTTAAAAAATATTATATTACTATTATATTTATATAATGTATAATTTATATAATTTATAATTTATATTTATATTGTATTACTATATATATATATATATATATATATATATATATATATATATATATATATAAATTTTTCTAAACATTTTGATATTGTAATGCGCAAACATTATGACAAAAATATTATGGAAAATTATAACAACAATAATTTTATACTTAGAATAATATTACATTTTTGTGATTTTATTAATTTATTGCTATTAAATTAAATTAATTTATTAAAATAAATGATCATTTATATTATAATATATATTTTTATATTTAACATTAATTTATAATATTTAATAATTAATATTTTATTACACTGTAAAAAGTGATAAGTTCACTTAACTTAAAAAAATTGAGGAAACCCATTGTCTTAAAATTATTAAGTAAATAATAATAATAAAAAAAAGTTAAGTGAACTTGACAATTCACTTAACTTAATTTTTTTTTTTTAATTATCATTTAGCCTACTTAAAAATTTTAAGGTAACGGGTTTCCTCATTTTTTTTAAGTTAAGTCAACTTATCATTTTTTACAGTGTACTATTATATTTATATAGTTTAGCAACATTAACCAATAATACTATATTACTATTATATTAATGTTAAAAAATATTTTAATTTGAAATTTAAATACAACCTATTTTTGCGCCCTTAGTGTAGTTCTGTTGATGCACACGAGGGGGAGTCCAAGTGTGCACATTTCAAGACCATACTACAAAGATCTATTATTTTAACACAACAAAACTGAGCGAGAATCAGTTTCTACTCACATATATTCTTTTAATTCACTTATGTTTATTTTAAATATCTCTCAATTATTAAATAACTCATGACAAATCAATAAAATGCAAAATAGACTTAAGTTCAAATGAGGCTGAAGCTATGGTCAGAGGACTATATCATGCAAAGCTATGCAAATACTTGTCAAGACTTTGGATCCTCTACTCATGCAGTTCTCAGAATACAGTTTAGTCTTAAAAGAATCAATGGCAGTTGTAAAAGAAAGACTTTCAGTCAATGAATCTTTCTCAAGGGCATGCAGAGCCCAAGGAGTGGGTCTGAGTCTTGACCATATAAAGCACTAGGCTAAATATAACAGCCTGCCTCACTCTCTTCTGTCTTGGAATGCACGTCTTGTCATTTAAAATCGCGAATCGTGTATTTATGTTTGCATACCTATACTAATACACCATGTTTGGTCAGAGATATGCGGATTGTGTTTATAATACTATGCCATAGGCGACTTTTTGGCCATATAGTTTGCAAGTGACATACAGCACGAGCCCAAACTATATATGGCGTGACGTCACTTTATTTTGACGTCTGAGGAAAAAAAGAGCAACCTGGGTCCGAAAGCAATATTCACAACCATCCTCAAATATGAAATCAGACTCTTATCTGTAAATAATAAAGGTGTGGCATGCCAAAAGTGTCCAGGAAAAAGATGCGTGAAGGCGGTGATGCTCCATATAGCTACTCACATCTGCGGCCTTCTTCTCAGCCAGCTCCAGTTTCTCCTGTGCATCTTTAAGAGCCTCAGAATATTTGTCGAGCTCATCCTCAGTGCCCTTCAGTTTCTTCTGCAGTGCCAGGAGGTCATCCTCAAGCTGCGCGTGTTTGAGTGATTGATTGACAGCAGTGAAGAGCGGGAAGCAGAGTGCGCGCGTGGTGTGGCGGGCAAAGAGACAGACAGAGAAAGAGACGGGAAGAAAGAAAAGTTAGGGAGATTCAGACAGGAACACAGGAAAATACCTTGGTGGCGACCTCCTCAGCGGACAGGAGCTTCTCCTCGACGCTCTGGTACTCCTCAAGCACTTTATCACGCTCGTCCTCCGATACGCGCAACCTCTTTTCCAACTGAATTAGTTCGTCTTCTAACTACACATGCATAAATGACAGTTTTCATAACAAATGAGGTAAACTTTTATTAGAAATGTCACTAAACATTAAATACTAAACATGCTGTTTAACCCTTGCTTCTGTTTGTGGTCTCGGAGACCCAAAGTCCTTTTAAATAGCTCAAAAATATACTTAACATGGATTTTATTTGCATTTGTTGTGTTTTTTTACAGTGTGCTTTGTTAGGATCATACTTCTTAAAAGTTTGTGTACTTCATGATCCACAAAGGGTTAAAGCATCAATACTACGTTACTATCTACCAAACGTTTTAATTTGATCAGAAGAATATTTGAAGGGAAAACACTAGGTCTTCAGTACTACAGTCACAGTGTTAAAAAACAGCACACTAAAACGGTTGAGTGAATACTTCAGTTTAAGTAGCCTAATCCAAAAGTTAGGCTACAACCTACTGTCAATATCTTATTCAACCATTTTTAATTGAATTAGCCTGCTAATGATGAAAACATACTAATAAAATCGAGTTGAAGTTACAGAAATAGGCTATTATTCGACAGTAATTAAATCCTGTATCAATGGAACATTAAGGGTTAATGAATTAAAGGTTACATGTTTCTACATTAGATGTGTGCCAATAAAAGGGCATTGAAAAAAGAAAAAGGGCATTAATTGACATTGAAAAGTTTAATTCTCGTTACTCGTTACTTTTACCCTTCTTCTGTCACTATAAATCCACTCAGGCGCAGTAATAGTCCATTTATCAAGTAGCTCGCGGGAACGGCGCGTGCGCGTTATGGATAACTTTTAAAAGTCCTCATAAAAACCGCAGACCTGTTTGCTCCTGTCCTCCGCTGCCTTTTTGTCTCCCTCAGCCTGCTCAGCTCTGTCCAAGGCGTTCTCCTTGTCGAGCTTGAGCATCTGCATCTTCTTCTTAATGGCATCCATGGCTGCTTATGGTTTGCTCGGCTGCAACAGAGAAATGTCCAGAGAGGAGCGAGGGTCAGAAGCGCTTGGGACTGAACGCAGAGCTGGAGTGCGAGCGCCCGCTCCTGTGCGCGCTCTCAAATACGCACTTTCACGGGAGGGGTGACTGAATTCCTCTGGACATTCAATACTTTTTTGGAAACAGCCGCATTGGGCTGCTTCTCCATGCCTTTTTTTATGGATCTGAGAGGCGATTCGCTGCTGCTCGACATTTGACCGTTTATATGCCTATATAAGGGGTGTGATGGGCAAGGCGAACTCCTCAAGACGTCTTCACACATACTGAGCGGGACGGAGTGGAGCAGACGGGGGTCTGGAGACGAGCTTTCGACGTGACGCACTGTCATCAAAACGCAACGCTCATGGAAGGAGACGCAATCATCTGATTCATTTGATTTTTTTAGGGGTTCAAAGAAAATGTTACAAAATATAAAAAAGCAGATTTAAAAAAAAAAAAATCATATATTATATTATCCTTTGATTTAATCCAGGGAAAGGTGTACACTCTAAAAAGGCTGGGTTAAAAAATAACCCAACCTTAACCCAGCCGCTGGGTAACTATGGGACAGAACACGCGCTGGGTTGTTTTGACCCAAGTGTTGGGTTGAGCCATTTGACCCAGAATGCTGGGTTGTTTATTTAACCCAACCAGTGGGTCAGGTTAACTGTGTTGCTGGGTTAAACATTACCCAAACATTGGGTTATTTATTGTCTCATTGCCTTGCTACGTTTATATTTACCAATATTACTAATAATAATAATAAATAACAATCACAAAGAAATGTAAAATTATTATTTTTCTGTAATACAATTACACAACACAAAAAAATGCAACTGTAAATAACAATTTAATGAGTTTTCACTTTTCTTTTTAAAAACATTTTTTGAATGGGTGCTATACTGTTACACATTACACCCAATCCCTACAGACATAAATAAAATGTTTTTTGTAGATCAGTTTCTTTAAAAAACAAAACTTTGTAAACTAGGTACTGTAGACTCCTATTCTTTGTCAACATCGCAGCATCATAACACTATAAAATTGATTATTGCCACATGAGAATCAGTCCAAACATTGTGCCATTAAACCTAAGCCAAACAAAGAGACCTACAACAGACAATACATGTGACAAAAAATTTAAACGTTACAAGTGGCCAGAAAAAAACTGTTGCCCTCAAATACTTCACACATGAAGACTCATGTCCATCGATATGATATACTGCATGCTGGAGAAATTCCCAGGAAGGAAGATGTTAGTGTAGCTAACATCAAGCACAAAAAAAGGACTTGAAAAAGATAAACAGCCTCAAGCAACAAGTCCATTTCAACGGCATGGCCCGAAACAATGGTGAAGGTGTGGGATGTCGTCTCGTCACCAAGGCACAAAATATGCAGGAATGCATCACCATGTTGGTCCCCACCTGTTAATTACACAACACTTAGCCTTGCAACATAACTTACATTTTTACAAGTTGTAACATTTAAGTTGACTTAAATAACGTTTAAGTGTATTTTATGGAAATCAGCCAAACCATCTGAATTTTCCTGTGAACTGGGTCTGGTAAAGGTTGCTCAAACTAAATATTTATTGTGTTACTGATTTAGGTTTCTTTCTGCTTACTGGCACTTCTTGGTTGTCTACCTAAATTTCATCCAACCAATATGGCATAAATTATGGGGTATTTAAAGCCCCCAGTATATTATATAGTACTGTGCAAAAGTTTTAGGCCACTAGTATTTTAGCCAGCTAAATAAAAAAGTGATTTTAAGTCAGTTATTTCTATCTTTTGCTGTAATGTGTCTGTAGGAAATATCAGTTTACATTTCCAAACATTCATTTTGCAATTAATTGTAATAATCCAGTGACATTTTTGTTTGATCTGATCTGGTCATCATCAGTCTGTCTGGATTGGAATGACATGAAGAAACAGAATAAACTGAGACAGACTAAATCCAGACCAACTGTGGCAACATCTCCAAAATGCTTCAAGAAACCTCCTGCAAAGCTCCTGAGAAACTCTGCTCAAGTGCACCGAGGGCAAAAGCTGCTTTAAATTTAAAGGATGATCACACCAAATATTGATTTAATTTAGTTAATAGAAGTTAATTGATAAAGAAAATCTATTTATGACATTATTTTTGACAGCATCCTCATTTTACAGCATTTTTTCACAAGTGTCTAAAACTTTTAACAGTACTGTAGGTTTGCAGGTAGGTTCTTGAAGTGTCTTGGAGATGTTGACACAGTTCTTTTGGATTTAGTTTGTCTCAGTTTCTTCATGTCACTCCAGACAGACTTGATGATGATCAGATCCGATCTGTGTGGAGCACTGGCTGTTGTCAGACATTCACTGGATTATTACAATTAATGACAAAATGAATGTTTGGAAATGTAAACTGATATTTCCTACTGACACACTACAGCAAAAGATAGAAATAACTGACTTAAAACCACTTTTAACTGTTGAAAATACTAGTGGCCTAAAACTTTTGCACAATAGGGTACAACGGGGCTAAAGGCGCCCCGGGATAAAACGCACCTTTGATATTATTTTCATCTAAACCACTAGATGGCACAAAAACATGGCGTAGCACTTTGCAAAACATTAGCTTTTCAACATGCACGTGTTTATTTGTCTGATCTTTGATGCGATCGTGCGCAGCAGTGCAAAGTTGATTCTGTGCTTACTTGATCTTATATTTTATGTTTTTTAAAATGTAGATTTAAGTAGCAAATGAGAATCGCTAAAAATAATGCATATATTTTGAGACAAAGGCCTTCTTTATGATTTTCAGTTTTGTTTAAGATAATTAAAGCAACAGTTTTTAAATAAAGAAAGAATATGTAAAGGTATGGTATTTAGGGTAAAAAGCGCCTCTGCTGTTGGGGCTAAAGACACAGTAATTAACATGATAATTAATAGATCGCTGACTTTTCTATTTGTTCACATGACATGGTTAGATTCAGATGGTAAATATCATCTATTATGTTGTTATAAATATCATACATATGTATGTATCCATATTAAAGATAATCACAATGTTTAAAATTAAACCATCATATTTAAAAACATGATATTTATCATATAATAAAATATCATTTGTTGTTAGCCTACTACTGTAAATATATTTTCAATTATTATTGAATCTCCTTCAATATTTTCAGAATCTTTACTTATTAAAATGACTTTATTTCTGTATTTTAAAATATATTTTTTATATTAACATTTTAATGACAGTAGGCCTATATTTAATGAACACTTTTTTTCTTTTTCTTTTTTAAATTAAGCAGAAAACAGAACAAACTTTGCTAAAGTGATTGTTTTTAACAAATATTAACTTTAAAAACAACATTATTTTAGCTGAAGTATTTGTATCAATATTGTGAGCTCCGTGTGTGGGGTAAAAGGCCCCCTTTGTCACCTCATACATTTATAAGATTTTTAAACAAAATAAACAACTTGAATGATTTATTCACACAAAATCTGTTGCTCCATTAATGTTCAATACAACGTATATATTTTTTCGGCAATTATACATTTTAATTGCGCAGCGCAGTGAATACCACATTTTTTCTTAAAGGAACACTCCACTTTTTTTGGAAATAGGCTCATTCTCCAACTCCCCCAGAGTTAATAAGTTGAGTTTTACCGTTTTTGAATCCATTCAGCCGAGCTCCGGATCTGGCGATAGCACTTTTAGCATAGCTTAGCATAGATCATTGAATCCGATTAGACCAGTAGCATCTCGTTCAAAAACGATCAAAGAGTTTCGATAGTTTTCCTATTTAAAACTTGACTCTTCTGTAGTTATATCGTGTACTAAGACCGGCGGAAAATGAAAAGTTGCGATTTTCTAGACAGCTATATTATAACTAGTTACCTAGCTGGGGACTACTTTCAGGCGCTGCGTAATATCACTACGCCTGCTGCGGCCATGTTACGGCAGCAAAGTTCCTTGATTATTACACCGGAATGAGAGTATAGTTCCTAGCCAAATAGGACTAGAAAATTGCAACTTTTCATTTTCTGCCAGTCTTAGTACACAATATAACTACAGAAGAGTCAAGTTTTAAATAGGAAAACTATCGAAACTCTTTGATCGTTTTTGAACGAGATGCTACTGGTCTAATTGGATTCAATGATCTATGCTAAGCTATGCTAAAAGTGCTATCGCCAGATCCGGAGATCGGCTGAATAGATTCAAAAACGGTAAAACTCAACTTATTAACTCTGGGGGAGTTGGAGAATGAGCCTATTTCCAAAAAAAGTGGAGTGTTCCTTTAAGGTGGGCCTTTAGCCCCGTTGTACCCCACTGTGTATAGAGTAGAAAAAGTAAAAGAAACTTACAGGTTGTACGTCAGATGAATGACTTCCAGGATTCTGGTTGTGGGTCTGAAGACCTTTCCTCCGTTCTTGTGTATTGATTGGGGAAGCAGAGCGGGCAGGACTTTGAAAGCACTCTCCCTTTCAGCATCTAAACCATAAGAATAATACAGTGCAAGCTGTGAAACTGATCTCACAATCAAAGATGTTAGTGATGTTAGTGATGTTCTGGCAGAGGTGCTGCTGCTGTGTACACTCACAGAAAAAAAATTGCTCAAATTTTAAAGATGTGGGACAGCTCCTGTAATATCGCCTTGACTATCGACATCAGCTCTCAGCGATATCTCTGACTATCGTCAATACACTATACTATCGTCTATCTGCACAACGCCACTAACAATTTAACCATTTCAAATTTCTGTAAACGAAACCATAAAATCTAAATTATTTCTTACCATGCCAAGTTTTTCTAGAAGCCTGGGGAACTCCTTCAAGATTTCTGGGATGCTTGTAGACCCATTGCTGCGAATCCACCATTTCTCAAATTTTTTTGGAAGGCAAAACAAATTCTGTAAAATAAGGATGAAAAACTGGGTTAAAAGCTAGCAAAACCATACAGTATGCAAGCCTGGAAATCTAGTGATCTGCCTATTATTCATCAATCTCAAATACAAATTGTTATTTCTAACAGTAACATAAAGAACACATTACATGCCCTGCTTCCCAATGTGCATCCTATCCACCCTATCTGCCCTAAATAGTATTGAAAATTACTACTATCACATAGAATTTAGGATGGATAGTATGCACATTGGGACGCAGGCATAGCCTCTCTAACTTACTGTTAACCTGGATACACTTGTGTTCTGATTAAAGCAATAAAAGCATTCACTAAAACAGAGGAAGGACCTCAAACACCATGAGAGATTAAGTCTAACTTTAGACAACATTTTAAGTAAAATATTTAAGAATATTACATACCATTTAAGAATAATATTACATACCTGCAATATTGTGGTTTAACGTTAAGGGTAGCTAATGCAGCTAACGTTACCTGAGGAAAAAAAGAGCGCGAAAATAAGTTATTGTCGCAGACATTTACTCGAAAAAAAAGACCTTAAAAGATACATTTTAGTACGAAATGATCTAATTATGACAAAACATTACAAAGCCACACAGAAACGTTACACAGACAGTAAGTTAACTGAACTTACACCTGTATTTCTGACCTAAGGATAGTTCATAACTTTTCCATGAGGCGTTAAAATATAAAACTTTGCACACGCGCACGCTCGCTCGCTCACACACACACACACACACACGCACGCACACACACACATAACTTATAGCCTATATTTATAACTTTTATATAACGATAAAGAGATTGCTGAGGCCTTTTTTGTCAACAAAAAATGTAGGCGGCTACTTCATTCACAGAATAACGCCAACTTTAACCCGCACAGCGACAGATCAAATACCACATTAACAGTGAAATCAGTGTGCTCTCACCACAGCTTATAAAAATAGAGGTGAATAATCATATTATCATATTAATTTACCTTATAATCCTGCTTGCTGCGAGTTGCTTGACCGTCTGACGATGAGACGAGTGAAGAACCCAGAAAATTCGATGAGGAGGAAAAATAAACAAACCGGTTGGGTCAAAATAACCCAACCCAGGTGTTCAGTGGTGAAAGAACCCCTTGCAGTCATTTGACCCAGCACTAACAACCCAACTATGTGTTTACAGTACCTCAAACAACCCAGAATTATGACCCAGCACAATTAACCCAACAATGTGTTTACAGAAATAACCCAGCACTTTTAAGAGTGTATATTTGTGAGATCCTGAGGTGATATTATTACATTTTTTGGAGAGAGAGGCAATGTTTGAAATATTCAACATCACACACATATATATATATATATATATATATATATATATATATATATATATATATATATAGATAGATATATATCACGATTAATAGTTTGACAGCACTTTATATATATATATATATATATATATATATACACACACACACACACACACACACACACAGAGCTGTAGTAACTGATTACATGTAAACTGGATTACATAATCAGATTCCAAAAATTAAGTACTTGTAATTAGATTAAATTACATTTTAAAATACTCATAATCAGACTACAGTTACTTTTTTAGCAATATATTAGTAATAATTTATTGATTGTCCCTAATTCTCCTTTTTCATCTTTTAAAAGTTCATTTCTAAAATAGTCTACTGCTTATATAGGCTACACTCAGAAAGTCTTCCAGTTTTGAGGTTATTCACACTGAGGTCAGTTATTAGTCAGGCGGATACACTGCATTTGACCACTGATTTACAAAAATCATTTCAGGTTTATGAATGGTTTCAACATTGCTTCAAGTACTGATGAACACATTAAGTTTTATTTTAATTACGTTATTTAACCACATGATTTTAATTTAACATTTTTATAATTTAATTAATTGTTAGCTTTTCATTAAACTCTCAAATGCCTGAAAGTCTCCTAAAAAAGTTTAGAAAATAAATAATTCATTATAGTATTTATTTATTTATTTTTTGCAGTTAATAAGAATATATATTATGGAATTTATTGTAATAAACATTTTAAATTTAAGTAGCATTTTTTGTCACTTTCAGTGGCATTTTGTGACCCTGATGACCTGAGGTTACTCCATCGGTATTGTCCTAAATAAGTTATTTGGGATAAAAGATCCATCAACCTCACAGAAAAGTGCTGAATCAAGAGTCATCGATGACAGAATAACTTAAACTCTTTTATTTCTGGACACTTTCAGACTCATGATAACTCATCATCAGTCTGGTCTTAGCCTTATCAGACCTCAAATGTGCCTTTGTTTCAACACTTCTGCGCGATACAAATTAACGAAAACATTGCATGGGCTTATAATGTCATCAACAGCCTCAGCAATGTGCCTTTATGCATCCCATGATAGATGCAAGAGGAGCTTCAGTTTGTTTCTTTGGGATATTGAGCGCACTGAATACTTTGTTATCCTTCAGTCTGCCCTTCTCCTCCTTATACAAGCTTCTCAGAGTATTTTTAGGGCTGTCTTAATGCCCGAGCACCTGGTCCAGTCTGTAAATTACAAATTTCAAAACACTTAGACAAGTGGTCAAACATAATGTGATAATTCCCTAAAATAACCCCAGTCTTAAATATAATACCCAGTTGTCTTGCACTATTTTTGTTCTCTTGTAATTGTATTAAATAGCTCAAAGCAGGTTGGTTGTTTTTGAAACTCACTTCATTTTTTGCTTGCATGCATTCAGCCCCCAAATGAAAAAATAAATAAAAATAATAATAATTACAAAAGAAACAAGTAGCCGATTAAAAGTACAATTTTGAAGCAGAAAGAATGAAAGTATTTTTCAAAAACAATTCTCCAATAAGCTTTATTTACAACTTTGAAAAAAGTTTTTACAGTGTAATGAGCATTGCACAGTTTAATTGTCTTTAAAATAATGCAAAAAATCATAATAGTCCTTAATTTTAATAATACATTTTTTTTCTCATTTTCATCACACAGTTATAATGACAATGACAAATTATATGAGAATGCAATTCACAGATGACTGTTATCTTATGTTTATGACAGACAGAGCCCTATTTTGCACGTCAATTCCTGTTATTGCAATGCAAGAGCCTTAACAAACGTCCAGTTTTTTCCAAGGCTTGTGGTGAAAAGCTGGATTCAATGCAGCTGATATAAACAAGCCCCAAAGAACTATGGGTAAATATTTTTTATTAAACACATAATAACATAAATACCTCTGAGGCCTGCAACAGTCATCATAGCATTCAAGCCAATTTGGGAATTTCTTTGGGTATCATTAAAAGGAGCGTTAGACAATAGTTTATATTTTGGAAAACAATATCTGAGAAGATTAAAATGAAATGCAGTCCTCTAAAGACATTATTTGAAAATATTGCCCACCAGCTGGTTAGTCATTTGGTGAGTAACTCATTGAGACAGACTAAAAGGGTTTCCTCATACTTTTCCCACTATAAAAAAGAAAAACGTTTCTGACAGTGTGAACTGATACTTGGCTTTGTTCAACTCTTTATTAAACACTGTTTATATGAGGATCATTTTGGATTATTCCACAATCCCTCACAGTACAAATTTATAGTGACAGGCTGGGTAGAGATGAGAGAGTAAGTGCTATCTGAGACCTTTTAATATTCAGCTTTCTCCGGTCCAACTAATACAAATCAAACCTTTTATATTTGAAGAAATGCGCTTGAATGGAAAAGACTGATGGACATGATTATCTTCTTGTTTCTCCCATCTGTTCCAGCATATAAAGACTAACAAGTACCAGGGATGATAAGGAAAGCTGAGGTTGCTGTGGAAAGGATATTGTTTATGTTTTGTTGTTCTTTCTCCTCTGGGTTTCTTACGGTTTATCATCTCTGGCGATCTTGTACCGTAACAAACCCTTTGGTTTTATGACACAAGGGCCTCCATGCTAGGGATCTGCGCTGGCATCAGATGCATGTTTATCTAAATCTTCGGACCCTTGGGATGTGACCTCAACTGTGGAACACTGTCCTTTCCCAAACAGAAAGCAAGCACTTTAAAATACACAGTGGAGAAAAATGGACAACTGTGTAATAACTGTGTTAAAACTTATTTGTAAATAGAACATTACAGAAAGCATTAAAACAAAATTGTCATAATAAAATTTATTTTAGAGAAAAAATGCATTAAAGGGCACCAAATACGCACGTTTTTACAAGATGTAATATAAGTCTCATGTGTCCCCAGAATGTGTCTGTGAAGTTTCAGCTCAAAGTACCCAACAGATCATTTATTATATAATTTTGAAAATGCCTATTTTGAGTGGAAGCAGAAACACCTGTTTTAGTGCATGTCTCTTTAAATGCAAATGAGCTGCTGCTCCCCGCCCCCTTTTCCAGAATAGGGCTGTGCTTCTATATCAGATACTCTGCCAAAAACAACTGTTTGGTTTTTATTATTTTGTCTATCATACTGAAATCATGCGTTTTAAAGCAAATTTATGTTAAAAACACACACAAATTACAAAAACACAGTCGTTTATGTCTGTGAAGCTAAACAGCTGGACAAGAAATCGCATGGTTATATTAGATCGGTGTATTAAGTGACAGCAGCGTAATATACTGTAGCTATTACTGTCTATGCTGTTAATTTGACCCAAACAATAAGAAATACAGAAAATCACTCACTGCTTGACTGAATAACTTCTATAGCTTTAATAAGAAGGCATTTCTTACTTGATTGCTGCATTTAAATGCATTAGCATGAAGATAAACATGAGGCATTGTGTGTGTTTCACTCAGGACAGGGTCTCTGCTAATACAGCAGTGTCCATTAACAGTCGTGGGCGGAGCCTGTAAAATTTGACATCACGTTACAGATTCTGAGAAAGGCTTGTTCTGAGACACTGCTTATGATTTATGGGGATTAAAAAAAAAGGTTGTCATTATAGGGTGGTTGTGTACACACACTGCCAATACACATTTATGTTCAAACAACATGTAAAAGTGAATTTTGCATTAGGTGTCCTTTGCCATGCATTAACATTTGTCATTCACAATGTCTAAATTTATCAAATTCATGCTTCAAAGACCACAGTATCTTAGTCCTCCTTAAGGCTCTACTAATGACTGTCCGGAAGCTTCTGAGGGGAGGTCACACTTCCCATGTCTACTGAGGATTATGGAATGAAAGGCAAAGGAAACCAGAGAAGCTGACAAGAACAAGAGTCCTTCTGCACAAACTTACATATAGAACTCAACACTAAATGTTAAGATGTATTTTAAGCCGCTGACCAAATGGGCAAATATGACAATTACTATTTCTCATATGAAGGGCTTATGATTTGAATAATTTATGTTATGGAAATTGTGTTATGTGGCTAAATATAAAGATGCAATATCACTTTTCTAAGTAACTTATGCCTGGTGGGTATTAAGGGGAGAACGAGAGACTAAGCTAAATTATAATGGTCTGGTAATCACTCACAAAAAGCCCATTTCCATTGCAGGAACTAGGGACTTTGGGCTGGTACTCAGTGTGTTTCCACCGCAGGAACCAAGATCTAAATTAAGTTCCAGGTACAAATTTGCCCCTGCTTGTGAGGTAGTACTTTTTCAAAGGTCCGGAACTTTCGGGGCTGGGACTTGGGCACTGAACGTTCTGATTGGTTGAGTTCACGCTGCGCTGTATTTCAACCACCATTTATTCGCATATTTTTTTTTAAATATTACTGTTATTGTGTCATGAAATGTAGTTTTAAAAGTATTTCAGGTGAGAATGTAGTTGTTTAAAACTTAAATCTGCAGTTTATTTATAAAGACAGAGCCTATTTGAAAATGTGCTTTGCTGATTTTGGAGACATGAGCTCCAGGAGATCACAGGGTGCTCAGTGCTCATGTATTCCACTGAGAGCAGCCTCAACTCGGCTAGTCCTTCTGACATTTGCCGCTGGCTCTGATGTCTGTGTGGTTAAACATGAAATATAATTCATTTTGGGTAAATATAACAGGTAATCTTTGGTCTTTATTCTGTTATTCTATTAATCTATTAATATGTTAAAATGAAAATAAAAAGAGGCAATGCTGTTTGATATCATATTTATTTGTTTAAATGAAAATGAAAAGAGGCAGTGGTGTTTGATATCATAACTTGAGGGGTACTTGAGGGTACTTAAGGCCGCGATGGAAATGCAGACTGCAGCAGGTCTGGGGAAAAAAGTTCCTGGAACAAAAGCAGCTAAAAAGTTAGTGCACACCTAGAAACTGCCCAGCAATGACCTAACAACCACCCAGAACACCCCTGTGACCTCAAAACAGTTGGCAAATAATGCGTTGGGCAGCCACCAAGAACACTTTAGCAACCACCTACACTAAGTCTGAAATTGAATACTTCCATACTATATGTGAAAAACAGTACAGCAAAAGAGTAGTGGGCCTATGTCTGAATTCATAGTATTCCAAAAACAAAAAAGGCAGCGAAAAGTACCCGGATGACGGACTACTTCAACCAAGATTCTGAAGTGTGCATTCAATGGAAATACTTAATATTTATCTTTAATGTATTGTATAGTTGGCTATGCATCAAGATGTGTATCGCATCGGCAACAGTCATGGAGATGCACATCCCTAACGTACAGATTTCATTCATACTACCCATATTCATGCTATATAGAACTTTTAACGGTTGCAAAGTAAGCTCAAATTCAAATGTACTAACTATTCATACAGTATGCGATTTCAGACACATCGCTAGTAACTGTCTAGTAATGCTCTAGCAATCACCTGAAAAGGTCCCCATAAAACCTAGTATCTGCTTATTAACCAAGCTAAGCAACCGCCAATCAACGACAACTTTAAGGAACATTGTGTCAACCACCAAGAATATGCTAACAGCTGTTTAGCAACTACTCAGTACACCCAAGAAACCACCTAGCAGTGACCTAGAAACCACCCAGAAAATCCTAGTAAGAACCTAGTAACCACCCAGAACATCATTATAGGATCCTGGGAACAACTCGCATCAGACATTCTGGTGGCGATTTTTGCATGGGCAAGTACCACTCACATTTTCTTCTGAAAATGCTAAAATGTAGCTGTTTACACCAAGAAATGATCTCATATGAATAAAATGTATCCAAAACTCCCAGAAGTCTCACTAAACTTAATCCGCACACAGTCACATGACCCTCACTTTATCTCTGTTTCTCCCCTGTGGCAGGAAGCAGCCAAACCTCCCCAGAGAATTCATTCTCAATGACAAACTGGACTTTCTGAGTCTCTCAAGAGTCTCTCGCCTCTCTGATACCATCTGAGGAGCTCTGGGAAACTGCAGTGTATATATAGAGAGGATTAACCAGTACCATGCTGGGGTAAATTCATTCCGGACAGCAAATGGAGAGGGAGTGGGGGGGGGGGGGGGGGGGCGAGTGGCAGAGATGCAACTTGACCCCACCGCAACTTGAGTGCCCAACACACACATATCAAGGGGGTGATGACATACACGCGCACACTTGCTTCCACTCGGTCATGCCAGTGAAATCAAACCCTGCGATAGTTATCACTGGAGGAATGACCAGACACATGTGCATTTAATAACAAGCTCATGTATCGCTTACACTAAGGTTTCACCAACTGTATTTGAATTAGTATACAACATACTGTGTATGACATAAACAGCTAGTTTAGCCAAAAATGACAGTTTTGTCAGCATCTACTCACTCTCATATCATTGGAAACCATACTTTTCCCGTGGAAAAGTATTTAGAAAAATGTCCAAGCTGCTCTTTTCCATGTCTTTTCATATGGCTTTCAATATAACAGGAGTACTTCTATGGTACTTTTTACATGGAGAAGAGCAGCTTTACTTACATAACATATCGAAACATATGAGACGGAAAACAGAAGAGAATTTTAATTTTTGTGGGAATATTAATATTGAAAAAATGATTAAAGAAAAATCAAGATGTCATGGAAAAACAAAGAAGAATTTTTTCCAATTACTTACTTCGGCCACAATTAAAATAAATTAAATGAGAAATAATTAGTTCAATGTGGCCACAAACTAAAACAAGTTAACTAATGAAACATGGCCACAAATGAATAAGTCATGAAAACAAATTCTAAAGTAATATCTATGTTATCTATTTTTCCCACTATGTCATGTGCAGGGCATACTTTTAATTTCAGAGCTGTCTGAAATACTTGATTCTGATTGGCCGGTTGCATCTTTCTGTCTGAAATGCTTGATTCTGATTGGTCGGTTGAAATATTACAGTATATATATAATGACCATTGTCTCAGGTAACCAAATTCCTACATAACAGTAGTTTCTTGCATAACTTTGTGTTGTCTTTCTTATATCCATTACTTTTTTTTTTTTTTTTTTTTTTTTTAGTAAATAAAGCCCCATAAATAGGATACACTCTTAAAAATAAAGATACTTTATTAGCATTGATGTTTCCATGATGAAATGTTAACATCCATGGAGCCTTTTAAATGCACAAATGCAGTTTATTTATACAAAAATGGTTCTTTTAAGAACATTACACTGAAAGGTTCTATGAAGATCCAAAAAATAGTTTCTTCTTTGGCATCGCTGTGAAAACCTTTAAGAGCGTAATGTAGTCATGATGGCAAAATAAACAATTTCAGGGTGATAAAAGACCACTTCACTTTGGGACCTGATCTGACAGGGTATGTTTTGTAATAATGACCCTACAAACTCATCACAGCAGAAATCAAAGAAATTCCTGCAACACCAGAAATGGCCAACCAACAAAAACCAACAGGCCAATCAAACCACATGAGGCTGTAAGACAAAGATGGACATTAGGAGAGAGGCGAACTAGATTGCTTTATGGGCTGTGTACTTAATAAACCCTGCCAGAAGGGGTTTCAAGTTTGGATTGTTGGTACCCATTAAAGAGATGTGCAGCATTCCGCTGCCGCAAGCTGTTTGACAGAGATCGGAGCTGAGCTGGGTTCTCAGGAGGGATGGGAGAAATGCCTGGCAGATGCCACGGGCAGATTTTTGCCCTGAGCGCCAATGCATGTCTACTGTAAGGCCTACGTGACTACAGTACAAGGCAGAGATGAGGACGACATAGGGGCGGATTCTTTTATTATTTGGCATTGATTTGAAACTGCTCCTGAACCCTTTGAGGAGTCTCACCGTCTGCAGTCCATATACTACAGTAGGCAGAATTCTAGCAGAAAGTACTTTTATTATAATCCAAGCTCCTAGCTATTCTTTGTCTTTCCCCATTGTAATCTAAAGTAGAGAACTGTGCTGAATTTGAATAAAACGTAGGTTTTGTGGTTTGTGTGCTGGTATTCAAGTTGGCATGCCATCCAAGGGTGCGTTTCCTAAAAGCATGTTAGCCAACTGGGGTCACAAGTTCCGTTGTTACCAACATAGTTCAACGATTTGGTGTTTCCCAAAACTATTAGTTCAAATGAACATTCGCAATCAGCATTGCAAACTTACATAGAACTACAGCTCTTGGCCTGTGGTTAGAAGCATAGTTTCTTGTTAATATGATATTTGGACTTGCATAGATCATGCTTTTGTTCACAATAAGCAAGCTAACATGCAATACAATGTATACTGTATCTTTCATTCATTTTAAATATATGTACATTCAAAATATATTTTAGTTTGTCCTCAATAAATACCATTTTTGAAGAGACTGCATATGCATAAATGCATAAGGGAACCCCAGAGTATGATGTAAGATGTGTCAAACATCAAATAAAACAAAGGGACAGAGAACAAAAATAGTGAAGTAGTCCTCAGGTGCCATGTTCGTTACAGCAGCATCTCAGAGATCTTGAATTGATTAATTAGTAGAGGTTATTACTCCACTGTCTGCGCGTGACATCATTTACAGCAGCCATATACTGTCAACCCAATGTGGTTCAAATGATGGATATGTGACCATATCGCTGCGGTTTCGGGAAACAGTAGTGATTAGTTGGATAGTTGCCCAAAACTGAATTATAATGGCGTTTAATCAGCAGATATTTGGTATGTGCAGTGCAATTCCATTGGATAACGTGTTTCAGACACATCTGGAGTGTTCGGCTTCACATATGAAAGCAGTAAATGGAATATGACAACAAAATCACATTAAAGGATTAGTTCACTCCAGAATGAAAATGTCCTGATAATTTGCTCACCCCCATGTCATCCAAGATGTTCATGTCTTTCTTTCTTCAGTCTAAAGGAAATAAAGGTTTTTAAGGAAAACATTCCAGGATTTTTCTCCATATAGGGGGACTTCAATGGGGACCAACGGGTTGAAGGTCCAAATTGGAGTTTCAATGCAGCTTCAAAGGGCTCTACACAATTCCAGCCGAGGAATTAGGGTCTTATCTAGCAAAACGATCTGGCATTTTCTAAAAAAAAATAAAAATAATATATATATATATATATATATATATATATATATATATATATATATATATATATATACAAATTTATACACTTTTTAATCACAAATGCTCGTCTTGCACATAACTATGGGAGAAACAAAAGAGAAGTTAGTTTGAAAAAACATGACACCAAAAATGCCCTTCTCTTCCTATAACCACAATGGAATTATCATGGCTTTCATTCTGCCCTTCATTGGGATGTGGCAAGACAGTATTTTCACATGAACAGCCTTCAAATTACCAAGCAGCCAGTCACTCTGGGACCTACATATCTCCTCCACTCATTTTGAGTTGTTGTACAAATTGTTATCTGTCAGTAAAGCAACTCCCTGGTCATAAAAATGGAGAGGAAAATAAGCAGACAAACTCCTCTGCATTTCACGTCATTCATGATAATGTGAAAAACAAGCAGCTTTGGCTGTGGAATGTGATTCATTTGAGGGCTTTCTTTTTTCTTGTTTAAAGGACTGTTTGATGCGGGTGGCAGCCATAATGGTTGAATAGTTGTGGGCTAGTGAGGGTTCCTCCCTAAGAAGTGTTTGTTTGTGTTAACACAGCTGGAAAAAACTCAGAACCATATCTCATGCTAGACATCTTATAACCAGAAAGGTAAATTCATAGGAGACAAGAGATCACAGCGATTATGCTCCTCCAGATGTTCAGTAGATCCATTTCCACTCGAAAATGAATGGAAAAACAAGTTAAAAAGACTAAAAATCAAATACTGCTTGTCAGTCAACAAACCTTCTAGTTATGAAATCAGCATAGAAATCCAGTACTCCAGTGTTGAACACTTGGACACTGTTGGGAAGGAGTCAACAAAGCACTTTCTGGCAGTTTGCTTTACTTTGCATCCTCAAGATAAGAGATTCCATAACGGCATCAGGGCCGGATGGAGATCAGGAATTCTCTGCACTGATGAGCCTCATTTAGGAGGTTCACTGGTACAATGTTTTCAAGCTGTTCTGGTGACAAACTCCACTAAACTAAGGTATGTAGAAGGACTATCTATCTAGTCTCAACAGCATAACATTCAGGTCTGAAGTCAGGTGCTTTGGACAGCTTGGTTGCAAAATTGACATTGAGGCAATTTAAAATGTGTAGCAGTGACACTGACAGAACTCAATCAATATTTGCCCATTTTTTCAATTCCTGGATGGCAGTAGGTGAAAACATTCCACGGGAGCAGTAGCAGATCTTCCCATATATGGAGCTAGGTGCTGAGTGCTGACATGATGAGCTCCGCTGTTGAGTTTACGGCTTCCTAAATAGTTTTGTTTCCATTTCACTGAGCTATAAAACCTCTGGGTATGTGCTTGTCTTCATTACTGACCATGTGTCATGTTTAACTCTCCCAGTCGGGACAAATCAATTATGGCTAAGTGAGGAGACTGGATGGTTTACCTGAGGATACATGCATTTCTGAAGTAGCTTTTTGGCCTGTCTGGTGCAAAACATAGTGTGCTGCCTATTAGACTCCATTCTAAGGCATCATCTGGCATAAAAGATGCTCCAAAAGGTACAGGTAGGTAAAAAACATAACCAGAATGCATTGCAATGAGCTCAGAGAATTTTTAAGATGACGAACAAGCCAAATGAATTTACATTTGCATCACATATTAGAGCTAACACATTAATTTAGCAAAATGCTAGCACCGAACTCAATGGGAATATATTGTTAATTCTCCAGTAGGCTCACCGTGAAGAGCGTTATTTGTATTCATTACACATTAGCATATTAGCGCTATCTGCAAACTCTATTGGAATATATTGTTGATTTGATTTCCCTCTGCACTTATCGTTAAGAGTATGCTATTAGTATGCGTTAACACATTAACATTAGCTACATGCTATCACACCAAACTCTATTAGAATATATTGTTGATTCTCCTGTGCATTTATCGTTAAGAACACTATTTGTACACATTACATATTAGCACTAAGACATTAACTTTGTAACATGGTAACACAAATATCAAGCTAAATTGTAATGCTCACACATAGTATATGTTGGAATATCAAGCTAAAGTGTAATGCATACACATAGCATATCAACATGCTTATATCAGACTCTATTGGAATATACCACTTCCCTTGTGCACTTAACGTAAAGAGTGCTATTTGTGTATCCATTACATTATAACACATTAGCTTACCAACATGCAAAGGCCAAAATGAAAATATATTGACTCCATGAACTTTGTCTGTTGGTTTGTGACATTAGACACTTGCATGGGAAGCCTAGGGCATTCCTGGTTTTTAGTGAGTAAAGCACACACTCACTTGGACACACACAGATAAAATGTTAAGGGTGACTCTGCGTCACAACTGCAAGTTGTTTTGAGTGAGACATACCAAAGAAACCCACACCTCTTGACAAGCTGTCAGCTCACCCCAGATCAGGCCCTCGTGACCCTGTCAGTATTTGTTCAGATGTTGTGACTGTTCTCATGTCAGTCTTGGTGGGGGGTTCACACTTCCTGTCTGAGAGCTGGAAGAAATGGGAGAGAGGCCAAGATCAGTCAGAGGAATTCATCTAAGGTCAGCTCCTCTGCTGACTGTACTGAACTTAGTCATAAAATCTGATGCTGAGCTTATGATGTTTTATGAAAACTGGCATGGGATGTTAACAGTCAGCAGTGTGATGTCTAATATCTCCTCAAAGCTTTGAGGAGGAAAACCTCATCATGAAAGAGATGAAAAAGGACGTCTGATGAAAATCAAGGGTCAGATTCTTTGAAAGATCTCCAATCAGATGGGGGAAACATGGTTAACATTATGGCTCTTTTATCTTTGATAGAATTGAAGATAATAAAAAGAAATAGAAGAAAGTAAAATGAATGAAATAATGATTTATTGGAGCATTTATACCTGTAAAACCTTAAACTTTAATAGAATATGATTGGCTTAGCCTCAATCAATCGCTGATCTTGTCATTAATTTGTAATTTCACTGATGCTGTGATCCTAACCAATGTTCAGAATAACAAACTACTCATGTAGTTTGCAAAATTTCAATACTTGGAGTGCATGGCACATTTGTCAAAATAAAAAAGAAAAAAGACCCAGAATCACAAAGTTTTTACTCGTTCTTGACTCATTAAATGCTTGAACTGACAAAAGTAACCATATTATTGTCACGATTACGTAGATGGAAGGAGCACAAGGGAAACGAGGAGTACAATCATTAGTCTTTAATCCAAGGAACACAGGGGAAATCCACAACACAAACACAGGGGCAATCACACATAACAAAACGAGTAGACCCGACAAACACTAACTGAACAGATTGGGGCTTTTACACACAGGATAACGAGGAACTAAGGAGACACACATGGAATCAAATAACTAAACAAGAAAAGGAACATGACCAAATAAAGAAACAGGAACAGAAACAGTCCAGGGGCGTGACATTACTAACAATTAAACATTAATAACAATTCCACCAGGGAGGGGGGAAAAGGGCAGACAGAGTCCAGGGCGGTGATGAAGGAGGGAGGAGCCAGGGAGGAGACAGGAGGGACCTGGAGCAGGAGGAACCAAGCTGGACCCAGGCCACAGCCATAATGTCGACCCATGGTGGAGCCGACGGAGGGAGGAGCCAAGGCTCCACCCTGGCCGCCGACTCCAATGGCGGCAGAGCAGGAGGTGGAGGAACCCGAGGCGGAGACAGAAAGCCAACGAGCTTGGGGGATGCTGAGGATCCGGGGGGCCAGGGTGGAGCTGAGAGCTGGAGCGACTGAGGACCAAGGTGGAGCTGGCGGGAGGAAGGAGCCCAATGGAGCCGGTGGGATGGAGCGACGAGGTGCAGCCGGAGGAGCGGAGTCCTGAGGCGATGGCGGGTCGACGCCCAACCAAGGCAGAGCCGGAGGGACGAGGGAGCCGGTGGAGCTGGTGGATCGACGGGTGACGGTGGAGGCAAGGGAGTTAGGAGCCGAGGTGGTGCCGCTGGGTCTCGGACTCTGCCTCGGAGGCTGGAGGCGGAGGTGAGGGATTCTCCAGCCACGCCGACGATGGAGGATGGCAGATCCGCGGCGCTTGCACCGCATTGATGGTGGGCTGAGGGCGAGCAGAGGGGCTGCCAGACGACAGTGGTGGAGTAGGCAGGAGTGGCCGGTTGGTTGAGCATTCATGAGCCTCCGGGCTCTCAGGACTGCCCTCCAGGATCAGAGCTCATTCCTGCCTGAACTCGGGGACTGAGTCTCTCTCTCGGCTGGACTGGGAAACAGGAGCCCACTCTGGGCTGGACGTGACCAGTGGGGATGAAGGAGAGAGGAGAGGGGGCAAGTTGGCATCCAGATCTGTTTCCCAGTCAATGAAGTCCCCCTCTATGTCCAGCAGTCCCAGGTGTATAATCAGTTCACTCTCAGCCGCGGTGTAGTGGGCGGAGTTCCACTCTGCGCTCTCACCGTCCACGGCTTGCTCCCTCACGGTGGGCACTGTCACTGCTCATGGTGGGCTCTCACACCTGGTCTGATGGGTTGGGTTCAGCGTCCGGGGCGAGCCTCTGCTCAGTCACTCGGCTTTGCGCTGGCTCGTAGATCGCAGTGGGAAAGGCTCTCCATCATCGGTGGGCTCGGGCTGATGCTCCACACCGTGGGAAGATGGTGGGCTGGGCTCTGGGTGGACCTGGCGAGATCATCCACGGGGTAGATGGTGAGTGGTAATCCGTTCCTTGCCAGAGTCTGAATGAGCAGAGCGCATCGTCCGGGTAGCTGGAGGTGTTAGCTAGCATCAGGAACAGTCTTGTATGGTCCTCGAGAGATCTGTCCCCCTGCTCCAGCAGGAGGAGGAAGAATTCTGGACGGGTGAGGGGACCCATAGAAACACAACGGAAAGAAAAAACACTGAGAAAACATGGAAACAAAATCGGAGGGAACACACGGAGGTAACTGTTTTAGGTAAACTGTTTTAGCTGAACAGACTGGGGCTTTTAAACACAGGATAACAAGGAACTAAGGAGACACACCTGGAATCAAATAACTAAACAAGAAAAGGAACATGACCAAATAAGGAAACAGGAACAGAAACAGGGGCAAACCAGTCCAGGGGCATGACAATTATTACAGAGATTTGTTTCCAGCTCTGAGTGAAGAAAAAAAAAAAGGTAATAGATAACGGCTGAGATAATGTTTAAAATACAAAATAAAGTAGCACTGCAAAATATCATAAAGTCACATAACCAGATATTGTCTAGAAAACCAGAAACAAGGCAGCAATTGTGAGATATACAGTGACGATTATGAGAAAATAACGATTAAGAATGAGACAAAGTAAAAAAAAAAAAATACAATTCTGATATGTAAAGTCACATTGCAAGATACAAATGTACAATTGTGAGAAAATAGAATTTCAAATACAGGAAATAAAATCACATTTGTGAGATATAAAGTCAGATTAAAAAATAAAGTCACATTATTAGCTAAAGTTGCAATTACGAGAAACGCACAATTCTGAAATATGTCACAATGCAAAACAAAGTCACATTGAGAGATATGCATTTGCAATTACGTGAAACAAAGTCACAATTCGGAGATACAACGTCACTGCAAGATATAAAATCACATTGAAAATATAAAGTTGAAGTTAGGAGAAATAAAGTCAATTACCTCTTTATGCTTTTACTGAGGTAGAAATGGGCTTCCATATATTGAATTATTTATTTGGGATTTGAACCTAGAATTATTCATTGAGAGTACAATGGTGGTAGATTATGGAATACTTGTGAAAGTTGAACCTACAAACTTTTATCAAGAGTACATTGATGGCAGATTATGAATTACATGCCTTCATTAGTTTATGAATTCTGTGTGGGATTCGAACCTACAGTGTTTCATTACAGCTTTCATTAGATTATGAATTATGTGCAGGACTTGAACCTACAGCCTTTCATGAAAAGCACAATTGTGGTAGATAATGAATTACAGTGTGGGATTTGAACCTACAGCTTTTCCCAAAGAGTCAAATTGTGGTAGATTATAAATTATGTGTGAGATTTGAACCTACAGCCTTTCGTAAAGAACACAATTGTGGTAGATAATGAATTACCTGTGGGATTTGAACCTACAGCCTTTCGTAAAGAACACAATTGTGTTAGATAATGAATTACCTGTGGGATTTGAACCTACAGCCTTTCGTAAAGAACACAATTGTGGTAGATAATAAATTACCTGTGGGATTTGAACCTACAGCCTTTCGTAAAGAACACAATTGTGTTAGATAATGAATTACCTGTGGGATTTGAACCTACAGCCTTTCGTAAAGAACACAATTGTGGTAGATAATGAATTACCTGTGGGATTTGAACCTACAGCCTTTCGTAAAGAACACAGTTGTGGTAGATAATGAATTACCTGTGGGATTTGAACCTATGGCCTTTCAGTTTCCAACCCACAGCTTTAAACATTAGGTTACACCACCCCAAACAGCTTGCTACTGACATTGCTATTTAAACAAAATATTGAAGCTCTGTGGTGGCAGTAAATATTTTTAAGGCTCATACAGTATAATCTAGACTTCAACAGCGATCATTTCGGTTTCTCCTTTTGACTGAAAGCAACATGTTCTCCAACCTGCTGTTTGGTCCCTGCAGGCTCATTTGACTCCTCTCAAAAGTGGGCCATTTGTCTAAACGAGAGATCCATTTCCTCTGCATATTTCCAGAAACTCAGCAAGCCCTTGTTCACTGCTGTTTATTCAGCTTTAGTAGCGTTTGGGTGGGGAAAGCCACAGCAGCGAGACAGAAAAAGAAAGAAAACGCTTACGGCAGGCCTTTTCTTCTGCTGAAAGATGTGGCTTCTTTTCTTGGCAAAAAACCTCCTGGATTGGGAGGTTTCCTTTCTAAGAACGAGCCAGCAAGGTGTTGCATTACACCAAAAACTAATTCTGATGGTTCCAGGCTAGCACTCATGAATAAACGGTGCACTATCACTGCCAACATCTCTAAGCTTTTGTCTCTGGTACTTCTCAAAGTGCTCAGACCATCTTAACCGAACTTCCATGCTGGTCCAGACTAGAACAAACAAATCTGCAACCATACGCTATAATGTTGTGATGGCTAAATTCACTTGTACCATTTGAAACGACCAATGCTGATCTATTTGTGAGGTGTTGAAAGGCTCAAATGTTGGTCTATAAAATGTTTGTGAGGACAGTTTGATGTGCCTGTCTGAGGAGAGGTGACATGAAGAAGGAAGGGTGTGTCCAGATGATTGAAAGCGTTCTTCAACCCAGTGCCATCTTTAGGGTGCTAAAATATACTAGCTCCTCACCTCAAGTATTTGGTGTCCAGCATGAGCTCGATTCAAGATATATCAGTGGCATCATTGCTGACTCAGAAATGCTGACACCTAGTCACACCACGGTTTGTGGAACAGCATGGAAGATTCCTTATCTGATAGCCAACAGCAGAAATCTGAGCACTGGTTTGCAAACGTTTAAAAGTAGTGGACCACTTAAAGAGTAATACAAAAATAGTCCACCAAACACCTGTGGGAAACCACTAACTACCTCAATTATGCACAGTTTAGTACACTATATTTTAAAGCTGTCAAAATTTTATGTATCCATAATTATGTATGACATGCATGGATTCTTTCCTGCAACTTATTAATTTGTGCCCATGTTGTGCTAATTTGTTCTCGTTTTAATACATAAATGTGGCCAGTTGAGCTATATTTGGTTAAATAGTGGTGAATTAAGAATTAATTCCCACAACATATTAATTCATGGTCACGTTGTACTAATTCATTCCTTGTTTTAATTTCGTTAAGTCGTGGCAAATTAATACAACGTAGACGCCTAAAAGAGAGGGAACTAATTAATAAAGTGTGTATAAAATTTTTGTCCATGATAACTTGTTTTTCATGCATATCATGTTCAGGCCATGTTCATGTTCAAATGACATACCTTCACTGCTACTTAATGAACCGAATACAGTTTTCTGGCTAAAATGATGACAGAATATATATTTTTGGGTGAACTATCCCTTTAAGAGCCATTCACCCCAATTATAACTATAACTATAAAGTTTAATAATTGTTTAAATTCTGTGAGAAAAGGAAAGTGTACACCACAACTATAATGATAACAACACAGAGAAACAAATATCGTTAGAAACACTTTCAGAACAGCTTTTTGACCAATCAGAATCCATCCTACTTTAAAGAGTTAAAAAAAAAAAAAAAAACGACTATGCAGCAGACTAAAGCTCGAGCTTAAAAAAGCAGTGCAATTTTATCATAAACATAATGTTATCACTCCTTGTGGTGGACATTAATATAGTTAATTGTTCTTGAACGAGCCTTTACTCCAGTGTCTATGCCGTTTTGTCTGTACCAATACCAGAAACTACTCTTTTTCTGCTCCTCATATCTTTTCAGCAGGACGGTGTCCTAGCGGGCCGCCTGAGGCAGTTCAGTAGGTCAGCCGTCTCAGCTGATGCATAGACCACAGGTTATTAATGTGATCCTCAGACCAAACGTCCCCCACAGGTGCAGACACTGACCTGCAAACACAAATAATACATATGTTCCCTGAGGTTCCTCAAGAGACAGTTTGGAGAAAGTAGAACCAGACATGAAGAGTGTGAAAAGACAGGTATTTATATTTACTCTGTGAAATTTAACCCAGGAGAACTATGGAATTGAATTCAGACAACTGTAATAGTATAACATTACTACAGTAAATGTACATTTCTGAGTTCATTTTTGTACCTTTTAGTTATTTTACTACTATAGTTTTTATGAATTGTTTTAAATGTTCTGTTTTTATTTAAATTTTTGTCCAAGGTGTTCATAATTTGTTTTTCAGTGTGCTGTCATGAGGTTTCCAGGCCATTCTGAGTGGTTGCTAGTTGGTTACCTACTGGTCCAAGCTAAAAGACCCTAGAAATCGGTTGTGTTCTTTCTTCATTGTAAGTTTATGGGTTTTAAACTTGCCTTATTTACACATAAAAGTTTAATACTTAAGGTAATGGTTTGTTCAGATCCCTAATTCTAAGTAGTAGTGATGCTTGTCTTAACAGACACTGCTAACTAATAACAGATGACAGAACGCTGTATTTGGAAATGTGTTGTAATAAACTCTTACAGGACAATAAACAGCCATCCTGGAGAGCACGGACAGCGTCCCATGAGTCTCGCTCCTCAGGGATGACACCACATGGAAATTGGGCAACCCCTTTTACGAACAAACCTAAAATAGGCATGTGTACAGTCCGGACCATTCCATCACGCCTGCTGAGTTTACTCTCAAAAGATGCGCCTCTCCAAGCAGATTCCTTTTCGTCTACACAAAGAAGACTGACTGTGTTTAAGAGACACTGGTTCTTGGCGACATTATTCGTGTGATCTCACAACTAACAGGATCGTACGGCATTTAGAACAGAATTGAAAATGCCAATTCAGTGCTTTATTTAGAATGTTGTGTTAGAATGTAACTCAAACTTGAATTTAAGGAATAAGAAATGGAATTAAATAAAGAAATGATACATTTTAATAACCTATTTCATTTAATATTTCGATATTTTCAAAAACATTACATATAATCAACATTGCCACTAAATTAATTGTACTTAACATAAAAATGATGTTTAATCGATTAATCACATCCAAAATAAACATTTTTGTTTACATAATATATGTGTGTATACTGTGTATATTTATTAGGTATATATAAATACAAACACATGCATGTATATATATTTAAGAAAAATATGTCATGTTTATATATAATATAAAATATAAGAATATACATTTTTTAAAGGTTAAACATGTAAATATTTAATAAATATATACGGTATGTGTGTATTTATATATACATAATAAATATACACAGTACACATACATAATGTAAACAAAAACTTTTATTTTGGGTGTGATTAATCACGATTAATCATTTGACAGCACTAATAAATATATATTTAATTTCATTATATTTTTAGTTTATTATATTTTATTTTTATGGCAATTTTGTATCTAATTCCATTATAATACAAATACACGACTTAATAAAAATATTGTCCATATTAATTTTTTATAAGTGGATATTTTGTCATAATAATATTTTTGATTTTGTCATATAAAACATTCAGCATTTCAGGAAATAAATCATACATCAAATTCTTTCCAAATGAATGATGCAGTAAAGTACTTTTTATTTATGTCATTCCAATTCCACATCCTGTACCTGTTATAGTAATGTTTATTGACATTTTGAATTAATTTTCATTTTTACATTTTCCGCTTTCATTTGAATTTAAGTCAACATTTTAGTAATTTTTGTCATTTTTAAAAATATGTCCATTAATATTTAATTACTTTTATTTGAGTTTTAGTTATTTAAAAGTAATTAAATTTTATTTTATTTATTTACTTTTAATGGTTTTAGTTAACTAATAACCCTAATGTGTGGCCAATTCAATTTTCACAAAACGTATTTTGGCAGACGGAGTGTCAGATTTGAAGGCTTTGAGAGCAGTGTTAACGCTACAGAAATTCATTAACAATGGAAAAACGGCAAAGCAAACAAATGTGAGCTGGTTTTCATTCCTAGGCGAGAGCGTTGCTTAAAATTAGTCAAACAGCTGTGACAACAATGTTCCCCTCCTCTTCCCCCTTTTCTTCTTTGGGACGAATTCCACTTCAGGCCTGATGTGATGTTAAGATTACTGGAAAATAAAACTGCCGTGCACTTGAGTTATCATGAATACCTGAAGTCCTTATAGCAGATCGTTGATCTTCAAGTGTCCAGCTCTCTCTCTCTCTCTCTCACACACACACACACACACACATTCTTTTTAATTAAACATAAAGCTAACATAAAGCATGAATCTAATTCTAGAAGGTTGAAACATTCTAACTGGCATTCCATTGTCTAAACACATCATTTCTTAATCAATTCAAGAACCAAATGTGTAAAAATAAAAATTCCTGTGTGTAAGATTCTCTGAGAAGAGCATTTTTGCTCAACAAATATTACAAAACTTCAAACATTAGCAGCTCCATGAATCATAAATTACTGAAGCATATCAGACAGAAAAGCAACCGCTGCCCTCTCAATACGAGCGTCATTCCTGTGGTACGAATCCAGCAATCTAAACAAAGCCTCTAATTTCTCAAAAATGTGTCCAGCTGACAGGAAACCGACAGTATGGCATGTGCTGCTCGTACAGTTAAATATTAACACACAATATTAACACATAACGATGGACTCTGTCAAAAAATAGTTCACCCAGAAATTAAAATTAGCTAAAAATTCTTTCACCCTCAGACCATCCAAGATATAGATGAGTTTGTTTCAGATTTGGAGAAATTTATCATTACATTACTTGTTCACCAATGAATCCTCTGCAGTGAATGGGTGCCGTCATGATTAAAGTTGATAAAAACATCACAATAATCCACAAGCCATCCACACCACTCCAGTCCATCAATAATATCTTGTGAAGTGAAAAGCTTGGTTCATTATAAACATCATAAATGCATGTGTCCACCCAATATTCATATTCAGCATCAACAAATATTGTTTTTACAGTGTCTTAAAGAGGCAGAAACCCATTTCTGCAGAAAAAAGGTTTGGGCATGAAGGTGAGTAAATAACAGAATTTGTATTTTTTAGGTGACTATCCCTTTAAATAGTACTTTATACTATTCTGATCTTGCTGCATGTGTGAATGTGGGTTTTTCGAGTAGGAGTTCACACAGGGTTCGCATCGTTTAATGAGGTTTCCCATCATGCCTCAGATCAGACTTTAAAAGAGTCGTGCAGCTCCGCACATGACTGAACAGAGCCATATGACCTCAGCTGAGCTCCTGATAATAGTTATGTGAACAATAATATTTAGTGAACATTCAGATTTATACAGTGGAGGAAATCATGGATTTTGGACTCAATCTGAGCCAAACCCAAAAAAATTCCTCCTATTACTAGTAGGCTACTGTATGGTGTGTATTTTATAGAGACTGAATGGCTCCACATTCTTTTCTTTTTTAGTAGGCTGGACTCATAACACACTTTAGCAGCCTAATATGGTGTTCATTAGACAAGCTTTACTCTAGTCTGCTGGACTTCCTCTGCCTGGCCTTAATATCAAGATGGGAATATGTTTCTGTCTCACCTCATTATTAGCAGTATCAATTTGTTGAGTTAACTCTCTTTTTACTCTCCCATTTTGGTCGAACATGCTGTTCTCTTATAGTTCGCTGTCGGGAGACGAAGCAAAAGCTGCCATATGTCCTTTTTTGGTCACACAGACTATAATTTAGCCATCCACAATATAATTCCCAGAATGACAGCGACCACAACACATGAAGAAGTGACAGCGACACCTGCTGGAGAGAATGTGTCACATCTACAGCTACACAAGTAGAAGGTAAAAACGCGTTTACACGGCTGCTATAAACTATGCTGCACAGATATTTATCAGATTGAAATGCAGAAAATGTGAGTGAAAGCATGCGAACACATTTCTGTACATAAATGTTTATAATGGTCGTAAAAGCACTGAGCATTTGCTTGGTTTAGTGTGTGTACTTGGATATAATTACCGTAGAACCACAGACAGATTTAGTCTGCTTCAGTGAAGAATCTCAGCAAAAATACACACGGACACACTCGTAGATGCATGTAAAACTTACCACAGCTGCTCTATACCAGGTCTAGACAAAAACTGGAGCTATATATATATATATATACAGTATATTTCTGGGTGGTTTATGGTAGATATGATAAAAAAAAAAAATAGATACACGATAAAGAGTTTTTATTTATTTATTTAAATATTTTATATATTTTTTTTTATTTATACAGTTTTTATTATTTTTAGATCCATTAACACTGTAAAATAAATATAAAAATTGAAATAATTATAATTAAAAAAATAAAAAATACTGGTAGCCATGTTTTTACTACTACTGTTAAAAAAATAAAAAATAAAGGTAACATGGTTACTATAGTTAAACCACAGTTACCTCAAATTTACCATGTTTTGCTGCACTAACCATAGTTTAACCATGGTATTTGTAGTAAAACTGTGGTTATACAAATGGTAATCAATACACCAAAAAAAAAAAAAAAAAAACCTCCACTTTTACTAATAAAACTATGGTTAATTTTCATAAGGGACATTTTATCTTGAAAAATAAATACAAACACAAATAATAATAATTCTACATAATTCTTTTCAATATAAAATTTAAACAGTATTTTTTTTAAAACCCTTTAATAATTAATTAAAAATATTTATTAAAAAAATTAATACAATTGAATTACAACAAATAGTGTGTGTAACACATATGTCAACATTTGAAGTGGATCAAAAAAGTTCATCAAAATTGTCCTAAGACAAGTATATAGACATATATATATATGTGTATGTTTGTGTGTGTACTTATGCACAATATTCTGTTATTATCATAGTAAGTACATGTAAGATATGTAGCAAGGACTCAAAATAAAATGTTAACCATTTATTGCTTAAAAATGTACTATTATAATAATCAAAATCCAGCCTAATTAACACCATGTACTTATCACCCCCCCCCCCAAATAAGTATATATATATATATATATATATATATATATATATATATATATATAATAAAATGTAATATATATAAAAATAATATATATATATAAAAATGCTTTCACAAATCATACTTTGTTGAAACTCTTTATTTTCAGGGCAATACAAAAAATACTTTCGTGACCAGATAAATATTATACATACAGCATTTTAATGTTCATTATTATTATCATTATTAATGTTATTATTAATGTCACTATGTCAGTTGATTAAAGACAGCCCTAACTCTATGTCAAAAGAAGGCGATAGTTCTTGCTGTTTTCTTCGGCTCCACTGAAAGACACCACATGTTCAACCACATATTGCAATATCTTCATTATAGCTATAACTCGAAGTAAACCAAAAAAAAAAAAAAAACTTCATACATAGTGGTTTATTGAAATGAAAAGCAAGATAACCTTGTTCTTTTTGGGACATTTTAATATTCTTCTTCACGTGGACAAGCTGAAAGCAGTCAGTGCTGACAGAAACAATCACATCCTTCCTTTTCCTACTTGTGGTTTGTTACGTCTAAACGTCTAAATAGTTCATTGTAGGGCAGTATAGCGGCCTGCCAAGGCAAGTGCATCTTTAGGCCTCAGTAGGTACAATATTGCAGAACAGAATCAAACAGCCACCCAATGGATGTCAGATTTAGTCATCATACGCGGTTTAGACTGGAAACAACGCTGTACACATCCAAAGCTAGTTTGAAAAGGACAAAAGACATCTGCTTCACTCATCTGAAGACGGATGATGTTTATACTTGCCCAGTATCGTTAGACGGAGCTCTGTTGCTCATCCGAAACACTTTAACATAAAATTCCAGTGAAATCTGGCCCACAAGCAGCATTTAAGAGCGACTTGCACACACTGAGCTACTGAAGAAGTCAGAATAAGGCACTATGACACAATGCAGTCCAGATCTGAAGTCACAACAGTCAGTTCTCAGCTTGTAAGTGCCACACATTATTCTACACAACGCAAACAGGAAATGAAACGGGAATTTCACCCTCGTGAAAGATTCCACTGGGATTTTCTAACCAAAAACACACACGAAGCTCACGATAAGCAGAAGAGAAGTGTTATTTGCAGGTAAGACTACACTGACGCCATTGAATCCAACAAAGTTACTGATGTGGCGCTTCCTGCTGTACATGCAGGTACAATCTCAAACAGGAAGTTGATCTGCGGTGGATCTACTGCAAAGTAGACCAGAAATGCGAGCGTATGGGTGATATTAGAAAGTACAACACTGAGATTCTGGCTGCGTTCAGAATGGAATACTAGCGCTCTGCATACTGCATACTGCACAGTGTATACTGTATAATTCTTACTATTGTTTTAAAAACAGTATGTGAAACAGTCTGGATTATTACGATTTACTGATAAACATTTCAAACGGTAAGTATGCTACATTGTCGTCACATGACCTCACCACGCAGTTTGTTTGGAGCATTTTGCGTAAACTTTTTCTTCTTAAGCAGCTCTAGACACAGAATATGTTCGGAATGAAATGCTAGCATTGCGTTTAGCACTGTTTACTGTCTACTATTTAAAAAATAGTATGTTATATAGTGCGCAGTATGCAAACAGTAATTGTTGACACATGACCTCATTATTATGCACATTTAATTCAGATCGTTTTCAAAAGATTTTTCGGATTTGTATCCAATTTTGTGCAAAAAATTTGAACATTTTGCCACAAATAAAAGATATATGTAGCATGCTACAGTATTTTGAATTCAGCCAAAACTATGTCTGGTATTACTTTTTTGTTTATTCATCACACTGGAAATTAAAAATGAATTTGAGCTGCATGTTTAGTCAAAAATAGTAGGTCATCTGGTTATTTCAATACAGAAAATTTGCATACTGTGCAACGTAGTGTAGTGTGTTATATTGTTAAAACATGACCTTATTATTATTTATTATTATTATGCACATTTAATTATGTCCAGTTGTCTTCTGGAAATGTTTCCCCTTTTTTGTTTTATTAGAAAAGCTTTTGAAATTTTGACGCATATAAAATATACGTATGTAGTATGGCAATTTTAAATCAGCCAAAATTGAAGCTGGTATTACTTCTTAATGTAATAATTTTCTTAATAGCATAATGCATTGTGGAATATAACGTTCCTACGCATAATGTTATTTCCTATAATTTTTTTTTTTTTTTTTTTTACATTTTTATCCAATTTTTTGTTAAAAAAGGCTAGTATTTGGTTAGTATGCCAGCTAAAATTGAGGCTAGTATTACATTTTGTTCATTCATAAAACAGAAATGAAAAAAAAAAGACAATTTGCATTGCATCTGATTATTCTAATGCAGAAAATCTGCATACTGTGTAAAGTATGCTGCAGAAATAGTATGAGTAGTGTGATAGCGTGTTATTCCGAACATATCCGTTGTGTTTGGGCAAACCTCATTCCGGTCTCCCTGACTAAGTTTCGACACACAGAGGAATCATGGGAAATGTCACAATCTGGGCCACAGCTGAGGTATGAAAAGAGGATTGAATGAAACTCTATTTGCATGAATCAACCTTACTCAGTCGAGCCTACAAACCCACAAACGCAAAACGCAAAGAGAAGCTGGAAGCTACTCTATTAAAGTTCTGCTAACAATAAATAACACGACGAAGCGCACCAGTACATTCTTTCCTTATAACTACCTATAATTCATAGCCTTACTAACATAATACAGTTCTAGAGTGGGATATGTATGAATCGAGCAGTGCATTCTAGAGGCGTTCGAAGCTTATCGTCACGTGACTCAGAACTCGTGCGAATAATGAAAGCTTACGGTCTGACGTCATACTTCATAAGTAAAATTTGTCTGGTTTTTGGCTGCCAGGTTGTTCAGATATTAATAGTTTCACATTGGTTTCATTATAAAACTTGACGCACTGACATTGTGTAGGTTTAGTTATCGAGATCCTTATGGTAAGCTATCGCCAATGAGTGGCATACTATTGATACGTAAAACACACAATCACGCAAACACACGATCAAACAAACCTCTAACAAGTGCTTTACACCTTAAAAAAAACAAGAACATAAAATATTAGCCCTATGTAAGAGGAAATCCATTCATACCCCAACATACAGCCAATCAGTGGCGCTAGTTCCATGTGAGCCAATCACATTTAACTTTAACAAGTCACCTGACAGTTACACAATCAATGACGTGTGACATCTCTAGCTCTGCATATAAGGAGCAGCCAATCATCCGTAACAATCATGATCCGACGGATATCGCGTCCAATCAGACGAGACGTGTTCAGCTCTGGTCTTCTCGCAGTTCGCTGGGCAGGAACTTGTATTGCTGCTGTCGGATGTGGGCGAGTTTCTTCCGGGCTTCTTCTAACTCCCTCTCTTTTCTTAGCATCTCCTCCTGAGCTGCAATGATCTGGAAATAATGCAAAACTATTAGTCACTGAATGGGCAACATTCATGGAAAATGAGAATTCATGAAAAGCATTCTTGTGTAAATTACGTACAATTCATTAAAAAAATTCCTTCTGCTGTGACATGACACGAGAAGGCACATAAATGCAAAAAATGTACATTACAATGGATTTACAATCATTTCATGCAGATTCATTCTGCTCATGTTTCAAAAATGAATGCGATATGATTGGTAAATACGACAGTTTACAGACTAGAATTACGATGTTCTCTGAATGATTATGAAGGAATGAATACAACAACGCAACAATGTAAACATGGTTTCATACAGTAAATGATTTGCACAAACTCATTCTGCTTGCGTTTCATGCATGAATGCAACATGATTATGACTATTTATGTAAGAAAGATTACAACAAATTACTTCTGGCCACGTTTCATGAATGTGACATGAATTACGCAAGAATGGTTTACACAAATTTATTCTTGTTTCACTTATTAATGCAACATGAATGTGAAAATTTAGGGAAAAAATGGTTTACACAAATTTGTTTTGCTTGTTTTGAATGTGACAAATGCTAAAGAACACAATTTCCACAAGAATAATTAGCAAAAAATAGTTTTTTTGTTTCACTTATGAATGATTTCATTAATCATTTATGAATGATAATGAATGAAAAAATTTACATAAAAATAGTTTGACAAATGATTATACAGAAACTCACTCTGCTTGTGTTTCATGCATGAATGAAACATGAATGTAACAACTTATGTAAGAATGGTTTCATGGAAGATTACCAAAAGGTCATATTTCATTAATGAATGCCATATGAATACAAAATTTCTGCACAAATGTGTGACAAATGCAGATGAATACATTTGTTCTGCATTAATCATTCATAAGAATTGTTTTATGAACGATTAATACATCATGGTTTCATAAAAATTGCTTCACAAGCAATTTACAAAAATTGATTCTGTTTGCGTTTTAATGCATGAATGTGACATTAATTCAGCACTTTACGTAAGAATGGTTTCATGAAAGATTACCACAAATTCTTTCTGGTGATGTTTCATGAATTAATGTGACATGAAAGCAAAAATTTCACACAAATTTATTTGACCCGTGTTGCCTGAATGTGGCAAATGCAAATGAAATGGGAAACTTTTTCTTGTTGCATTCATGAATGTGATATGAATCCGACAAATTACTGTAATGGAAAAGTTTTATGAAATGCAGTTTTCTGTTTTATGGACAAATGAATACAACATGACTGCACATCATTGTGGCAATTTATGCAAGAATGTGTTATACAGGTTTGGTTGCTTGTGTTGCATAAATGCAACAAATGCAGATGTATGCAATTTATGCAAGAATGGTTTAAACAAATGAATTCTGCTCATTTTATTCATGAGTGTTACAAATGCAACAAATTACGTAAGAATGTTTTTACCAGTGATTACCACAAAATATTTTTGCTTGTGTTTCGTGCATAAATAAATGCAGCCTGACTGAAAATCATTACGGCAAATTACGCAAGAATGGTTTGTACAAATTTGGTTCGCTTGCGTTGCATGACTGCAAACAATAGCGGATGAACGCAAGAATGATTTACAAAGATTTATTCTGCTCATTTCAAGCATAAACTCAATTTATGTAAGGATTGTTTTCTAAACAATGCACACAGAAATTCTTTATTTTCTTGGTTCAAGAATGAGTTCCAATGTTTATATACAACGTTGAAGTTTCAGATCTAAAAAGTGATCTCTAATCAGTCCTGTGGATTGTTTAAAACCAGTTTCCTTAGCTGAAGACAGCCAAATCGTTTGTGGTACAATGATACATAAATAATGCTTACATATTATAGCCAAGGAAAAATGCCAAGGGATGTTTTTCCTTCCAGTTTTTTTATTTTTCGAAATTAGTTTTTCCTTCAGCTGCTGTCTCAGTGACAGAGAGGAAAAAGCTTCATATTCTTTAGTGCAATGGGTAATTTTAGCATAACTGTGCTGGAAAAAAAATGAGACTGGATCTGCAATAGACATCCCGTTATTTTGCAAAGAGAGAAACATTTTTGTGGATTTAAGGAATGGGACGGATAGATCAAGGCTTGACCTTCTGAAGAAGGGCTGACTCAGTGCAAAAAGCGTCTTTGTTGTGCTGGCAAGGATTCGAGGGTGCATGCAAACGCTCATGCCATCCACTCAACAGGCTTTCTCAGATGTTCAGAATAAATGCCCAGTGCCCTCTCAAGATGAAGACAAGACATGAAGGCATTCTGGGAGGAAGGAAGCTTTGAATAGGCAGACACGCAGTCTTTAATTAATGTGCATTTGGCCTGGGATGAAACGTGAAAATGAGCTGTTTGTGGATAGAGCAGCCCAGCTTAAGATGCCAGCTGTGGATGCTTGGTACAAAACCACAGCTTTCAAACCCCGCTGATGGCTTTGTAGATCCATAAATGTCAAATCTCTTTTTAATTGAGCAGCATTACTTCAGAAGTCAAGGAATATTCAAAAACTGCTGTGGACAAACATGGGAAGAATCTCACCTGAGCGATTCCTCCTACGAATTTCGTTTTAACCACGACGCTGTCGTCTTCGGCTTTATCAAAGGCTGCTTTCTGCGCCGCCTTCACCAGGTTGTCAGATGCTCTCTTCACTGCGTTTCCTGCAGCCTGTGCAAACACAAAACCATTTTTTTGAACTGAATAATTCACTTAGATCTCATATTATTTTGTGTTATTCAAGTGATAGTAACCTGTAATCTCCTCATAGCCTCTGAGTCCTGATTCGCTTTGACTTTACAGGCCACCAGCAGCTGAGCGGTGGAAGCCGCCACCTGTTTGGCAGAGGAAATGAGCTTCTCCTCGCTGGCGTGACCCTGGACTGAAGCGTTAGCAGCCTCACACAAGTTACTAGTGGCGGCTGCAACCATTCGAGCCTAAGAGAGGGTAGGATTTAAATTAATAATTGTCATTTAGCTGATGCTTCTTGTCAAAGGAACTTCAATTACAATTGTTGATTGTAACAACTTACAGCGGATATTAGACCCTGGGACCACTGGCCGTCATCTACTGCATTGGCAGGGATGGATCCCACCTACATAAAAATATAAATACAAAAAAAAAAAAAAAAATTTATGTAGCAGTGTTTTATTTATGTACTATTATATAATGTTGTGTACTATTATATAATTTTATTTTATTTTAAAATTTTAACTTCATTTTCATTTTAAAGTTGTAGTAAATTTATATGGTTTTCAGTTTTTAAAAAAAAATATTTCTAATTAGCTTTAATTTATTTTTATTTCATTTTAGATTCAATAATTTTAGTGCTTCGTTTAGTTCAGTTAGTTGCACAGGCAATTTCTCTTTCAGTTTTTCAAGTTAACAAACAATTTTTAACAGGAATAACAACACTGTAAAAGTAGAAAAATGTATAGCCTATGCAAAAAAATAAAAATAAAATAAATAAAATTTTTAAAAAAGTACTTTAGATTTTAGTACCTTGCCCTGTGCTACAAGCTCTCTTTGTGCGGCCGATGCGGATTTGACCAGAGCGCTGGTTGCTGCAGCGATGGACTTTGCCGCTTCCAGGATCTGCTCCTCAAAGTCCAGAGACTCATCGGCTTGCTGCGAAAATAAGAAAGCAAGAGATGTAACAAACTGTGTACTGTGACCTTATTAACTATAATGAATACTTTTGTCTCACTGCTGGCTGATGGCTAGACATGAAACCATGATATTATCTTCAAATAAATGCAGTTATTATAAAGATGAAATGCTTTATCTATGCTAATGGACGGGCGAGAATCCTCTCACCAAGCCATTATGTCAAAAACATTTGTGGAACTGAGATTTTTCTTATTAACTATTATTATAATATCTATATTTTAGCAAGACACATGCTTTGTTGTTCCCAGAAAAAAAATAAAATAAAAATGAATGACAAATTTTCACCAATTGGTTAAAGCTGCAGTCCGTAAGTTTTGCCTCTTTGTCGCCATCTATGTTTGAAAACCTGGAATTGCAAGCTGCTTGCGGAATTATTTCGCTTGCATGGGTTGTGAGTTAGCACGGCTCCATCGCGGATTAATCTAATGTTTTGAGGTGAATGTGTGTCTGTCAGTCCAACCCGATCTCATGAAAGTGCGTATAAATAGTACGCCACATAAAAATAAAAACTTGTGGTACTGATACGAAAAAATGGACTTTGGCGTGTCTATGCTACGTGATGGGTAGGATTAGGGTTGTGGTGTAGATGCATATCATGTGTACATGAAAACTGCGTATCATGTGCATGCCAACAAATTTTGTATCATATGCACGCAAAAACTGCATATTATATGCACACCAAAACGCCAAAGTCTGCCACGTTTGTTCTGACCAACTGAGGGAAAAAAGCATTACCATAAATCGTGCTACCAATGGTGATTAAATCTAAAGATCAGTTAGCTCATATCACGTCAAACCATGCAAAATATTATTATTGTTAATACTTTATTTTCAAATTATTAATGTTAACAACATCAGCATTGCGTGACTATGAGTATAGTGTGTAGATTTCAATTTCTGTACAGTCTAATATCTGATTGTCATGCCATTCGAATTTCATATTAAGAAATTCTTTTAACCCCAAAACCAAATTATTCTCCCTTCGAACTGGTTTTCTTTAAAATACAAATCTTGTGTAATCTCAGGCTATCTGTAATCAGAAGCACATTTAAAACTGAAATATAATTTAATTTCATTCACATGTGTTTCATAAACACATAATCCTTTCTGGATTACAATCTGCCATCAAAATGATACATTTAATTATTCTAGCTGCTGTGAGAAAAGGCTATAAACAATCCGTCACCTGCAGGATCCTCACATACGATAGCATACTAGCCAGGATAACTTCTTTATGTTTACAGACATGACGTAATGCCATGCTCGAATTTCCCACAAAAACCTACCTGTACCATTCAAATTAGAAAACATTATTATAAGCTAACTGTTGTGAATCGGGCTAAAGTAAAGTAAGGAGATAGTTTTGAATACTGGCTGGTTATGTACTTGCTCAAATATTGATTTCGGATCATTTTTAACCCAAAAAAGTAAGTACTGCAGCTTTAATCAAACTCCCTAGGAAAACAGATTGACATACATTCCACTACACAAACAAAGAGAATTAGTTTGTTCATAATAGCATATTACTAGTCTGCTTGTAATACATTTCCAGTATATAGTATGTAGTACACAATGCACAGAATGCTCATTTTTGTATGCATGAAATGGGAAATGGAAGGAGCATTGCATTGTGGGATACAGTAAACCACGCAGTGAGGATACTATGCACAACACGCATAATGCATACTGCAATAATATCACAAGTAGTATGGTAAATATGATATTTTTTAACATACTCTTTATTTCACTATGTTCCTAATGGAATACTAGACTACTGCATACTGTACAGCATATACAGACAACTATTTAAAAAAAAAAAACAGTAAGTGAAACAGATGGCAATACAGAAATGCTAAATGTTTCAAACAGCAGTATGCCACACTGTTGTCACATGATGTGAAAATAACATTTACTTTGCACATTGAATCCCTTTGGTTTTACAAGTTTGATGAAATAATAATTAGTGATGTTGCAGATATTTCTTCTAGTTCATTTATCAAACTGTAAATGGATGATTTCATTAAGTGCATTGTGTGCTCTTGTTATATACTGAAACTTTAATGAAAATTTGGTGCAAAAAGCATACTACATACTGCATTAATAGCATAAGTAGTATGGCAGTATGCCATTTCAAACACAGCCAAGCCGATGAAAGGGAGAAGGTTAGATGTAACTTCGACAAAGTGATCTGAGAGTGACACCTTGTGGCATGGAGGTAGGCTCACACTGTTCAGAATCAACAGTGTCAAAGGAAACAGCACAACTCTAACGAACCTAAGACACACCCTTGCATGCCACCTACACAAATCGATCTGTCTGAAGCCCCAAAAACACACACGTTCATGAACAAGTCATAAACAGAACACACACAAGTCTGGAGACAGAGCAGGACACTGTAGGAATATGTTTGATATATAGTTGGACAGAATAACAACCTAATATATCAAACATATCAAACAGAGCCCTGCAGAAAGGCTTCCAGGTCTACCTCACCTCCAGAACATGGGGAAAGAGAGGAGAGGATAGGAGAGCACAAGAGAGCAGGGCATGCTGGGATAGCAGGGAAAAGACAAGGATGGATAGAGGAGGGAAGGCTAGAGGGAAGTGAGGAATGAAGATTAAGGGAAACAGTAAAGAAAGCTCCAGGGGCGATAATAAACACCAATGACATTGTATCCTGATATGTGCTGAATTTCAACCTCATTGTAAAACATGTAACAGTGAACAAGCATGTTCATGTGTTATAAACCAGTTCAGAATGAGACTTGGGGTGTGATGTCGAGCTGTAAATGTGAGACAGTCTGTGAAATGTGGTTTATCAGAGTCTGCAAAGGCTAATGGAATGAAAAATCAACAATGAATTTCAGAACGGACTGAAGGTGACAACATTACACAGACTCCTGTTCATCCTTCTTTCCAGAATATATGAACCTGATCTGACTAACACAACATAGTGAGACAGAGAGTTAAAGAGCAGAGGGAGGGATAGACAGACAGACAGACAGACATAAATAGACAGACAGAAAGACAGAAATATACAGACAGATAGACAGATAGAGACAGATGATAGATAGACAGACGGACAGACAAACGGACAGACGGACAGACAGACAGACAGACAGACAGACAGACAGACAGACAGAAAAAGACAGGCAGAAAAAGACAGGCAGACAGACAGAAATAGAGAGACAGACAGATAGATAGATAGACAGAAAAATAGACAGACAGACCGATATAAATAGACAGACAGACAGACAGAAACAGACAGATAGATAGATAGACAGATAGACAGATAGACAGACAGACAGATATAAATAGACAGACAGACAGAAATATACAGACAGATAGACAGACAGAAACAGACAGATAGATAGATAGACAGACAGACAGATATAAATAGACAGACAGACAGATAGATAGATAGATAGATAGATAGACAGATAGACAGACAGACAGATATAAATAGACAGACAGACAGAAATATACAGACAGATAGACAGACAGATAGACAGACAGACAGACAGAGACAGACAGACAGACAGAGACAGACAGACAGACAGACAGATTTAGATAGATAGACAGATAGATAGACAGATAGACAGACAGATAATAGACAGACAGACAGAAAAAGACAGGCAGACAGACAGAAATAGACAGACAGAGACAGACAGATAGATAGATAGATAGATAGATAGATAGATAGATAGATAGATAGATAGACAGATATAAATAGACAGACAGACAGACAGAGACAGAAAGACAGACAGGTAGATAGATAGATGGACAGATAGACAGACAGACAGACAGACAGATATAGACAGACAGACAGAGACAGAAAGACAGACAGGTAGATAGATAGATGGACAGATAGACAGACAGACAGACAGATATAGACAGACAGACAGACAGACAGATAAATAGACAGACAGACAGACAGAGACAGATGATAAATAGATAGATAGACAGACAGAAATAGACAAAGACAGACAGACCGACAGACAGACCGACAGACAGACAGACAGAAAAAGACAAGAAGACAGACAGAAAAAGACAAGAAGACAGACAGAAATAGACAGACAGACAGATAGATAGATAGATAGACAGATAGATAGATAGATAGATAGATAGATAGATAGACAGACAGACAGATAAATAGATAGATTGATAGATGGGACGACAGATGGCTGTTGTCTCTGTTCAGTGTTCGGTCTGTGGCAGTAAATGTGAGTCACTGACACACTCAAGGGTGGAAACAGTTTTAGCTCTGAGCGGCAAAATGTGGATGAATGTTTTTTTAGGTGAAAAGCATCACTGACAGCTGAGCTATAATACAGATGGATGAAACAATAAAAGCGCTTCAGGGAAGATCATTTCTAAAAAGTTCTGACCTTCCTGAAGATGAGTTTCAGATTGACTGCCTAAATCTCAAAATCTCAAATTGTTAACGTACAAGATGGAAAAAAATATAACCACAAAAAAAAAAACAAAGACAAAGCAACACAGATGTGCACAACCTTCCCAAACACCATGAAAATACAAAAACACCACATCCTGAAGTCTTGAAGTCCTAAAATTACAAAAATAACAATCACCTCCCTTCCCCCGAATACAAAACAGGAATGAAACGATCCCGCAGCCTCCACGGAACTGATCTAACATAGCTGTGTTGGCAGGCTGATCGCTGCAGTGTGTGTGTGTGTGTGTTTGGATTCAGACAATTGATGGATGGATGGAAGGATACCTTTGGTTTGGCTCTGGGCTTCAGCTGCTCCAGTTTCTTGGCCGCGGCCTCGATGGACGCAGCAGCACCCAGGAGCTCTGTCTCCGCTATCACTGTGGGGTCCTCTGGGTCCACCCACTCTGAACCTGAGAGGATGAGCAAACAAAGTCAACATGACCCTCATTTTCAAATCACTTACATTACTGATATATAATACATGCACATGGAAAGAGCAAACACATGGTATGACATGACAAAATACATTTTAAGTAAAAAATTTAAGAAAAAAGCATGCGATGGGAATTCGAACCAATAGCTTCCTGTTACAGAGAAAATCACATTCCACCACAAGACTTACAAAAATGACCATGAGAACTTTCCATCAAACACCACTGTTACTATGTAGATGTTAATACTCTAAAGAAACTCTAGAAACTGTATATATGTTTTAAAGGAAATATGCAAGAAAAAAAAAAAAAAAAGCAAAGTAGGAAAAAAAGCCACATTTTTGTGCCAAATACAAGTTCTCTTTTAAATTTATTTAATTTTACTATAAAAAAAACTATGGTTACCACGGGAAATTTTGTTAAGGCCAGCAATCTGTATAATGTATGATAATGAATGGATGCCACAACCTTTAATAACCATAGCTTCAAGATAAACACTGTTCTTAGTGCTGACTGGCAGGTTATTACAGTCACAATAATTCATTAATTGCTTAGATGAACATGCACATCTTTACGTTATTAGCCATTCATGGAGCAAATGTGCTTTGCAATACATTCTTTTTTATCGACGTTCAAGAGGCACTAAAAGACGTCTGTTTTGTTCAAACAGCTTGTGAAAACAGATGGTGAGAATGTGTTTGAGGATTATGTTAAACCTGAGGGAATTCAATTCTATCCCTTCTTCTCTTTTCTCTCCCACTATAACTCATTGTATGAGTGTGTGCGTTCATGCTGGTCAGTTACTCAAGTCCGTCTGTATGTGTGTGGCCTGATATTGGAGAAAAACAACACTGTGTATCATACTCACCTCCATCTGTGGCAGAAAAGGAAAAAACAACAAAGTAGTGTTATAGAAAAGAGCAAGAGAGCACCATCAGCAATGGCTCTATTAAACCTGCACAAATTCAGCTCAATTGACCTGCGATTTTCCCCATTACCTCTCAAACTCATATACCATTACCAGGCCCGCAAGAGATCTGTGCTTGCGGAAAGCTCAGCAGAATATGAAAACCCGTCATTAGCAAAATTAAATTAAATGCGTTTGATTTTTTTCATTATAAATATTAAAAAAAGGCAATATTAATTTTTTGGGGGGATAATTATAGTGTTAATAAAATTATATTTAGAGGAATAATTCATACCAGTCAAAACATCCATCCCCTATTGCCCTCACATCAAAATCCAATATATCATGATATTCGTTTAGAGCTCTTTTGGTCAGTTTTTACTTGCAACTGGTGTGCATATTTCTCTCCTGATTCAGACGAGATGACCTTTTCCACAATATTATGGATAGAGAACTCACATTTTTGCTGGAAGCGAAAACATTTTAATGAGGGATTTATTACAAACATGCAGCTTTTCGCTTCACAAGACGATTAATTGTGATGTTTTTATCTGCTGCTTGGACTCTCATTCTGACGGCACCCATTCACTGCAGAGGATCCTTTGGTGAACAAGTTTCATAATGTTACATTTCTCCGATAAAAAAACAAACAAACAAACAAAAAAACTCATTTACATCTTGGATGACCTGAGGTTGAGTATATTTTCAGCAAATTGTCATTTTTGGGTGAACTACCCAAGTGTTTAGCTTTCAAAATTAAACCTATTTTTTCCACACTAATTGTGTTTGCTCCGTCAATATTCAATAAAGACAAATACTTCGGGACCAAAAAACCCTGAACTTTCCTTACGTGACTGTAGCATATCCATTTGTGTGTGCTCACCTTTCATGGCTTCAGCAGTCTGGATGAGCTCTGTGACTGAGCCCGCCACTTTCTTGGACAGCACGGCCAACTGCTGTTTCTGTTCGGCTGTGGGTTTCTGCAGGACCTGTGTGGAGTAAACACACGAGGTTAATCACAGAAACCCAAGCACAAACACATCCTGTAAAAGCTGATGGCGCGCCCACTCACGAGCAGGACATGTTCAAGCAAGTCGATGTATCCGGTGGTGCACTCGATGCCGTAGAGCAGAGCTTTATTCCTTACATCCTCGCCTACTTCTGGGTGGTACGCGGCTTGCTGCAAGACACAAATACAAATTTATGGTACGTGATGATTAGCTCCAGATGGAATCTGCAGATTTTTGTGATTTTGAGGGAAAAATCTCTAGCTTTATATGAATCTGTGGAATGAAGGAACTGCATTACATCATGATGACACTAGAGGGCGTAATTTAGGAGTCAAAAGTAGGTTAGTGCCAAATGACATTGAGAAACAGAGCAAATGGCATTCATTGCACATGGAGAGTATATATAAACACATTTTGATGGTATTCAAGTGTTTGTGGATTTCCACCTTACAGTTGGTCAGCATACGGTGACATTGTGTTTGTGTGAGTGGGCATATGTCTGTGTGATGGTGGATAAGCACCTTGCAGGTGGTCAGCATGTCGGAGATGGCTTTGCGGCTCAGGTTGGCAGTGGATATCACGTCCTCCTGCTGAGCAGAGTTGCCTGCTGCCACTGCTTTGGCCGTCGCAACGGTGATGCCCTTGGTCATGCGGATGAACTCTTCCGGGGTGGTAGATTTCTCCGGAACGTCCTTGGACTGGAAAACCTGGAAAGCAGATGATGCAACAGTCAGGGAAATTAATAAATATTTAATAAATAACAGAAATAACATCTACAGCATTGGTCACATGATCACAGACGATTTTCTGTGCACTAATACACTAATGCCATCAGGATTTCCTAAAGTCCTGATGGGCATCTGATAACAGGAGCATTAAACCAAAAGATAAATCTCTTGCCTTCCTGTACCACTATCTCAATCTGTCACACGGCCTCTGATAAGTGGAGTAGGGATGCCCATGGGAGAAGGAGAACGAGGAGCAGGTGGAGAACAGGCAAACGCTCGCATGGTGTATTACTCTGTATTACCAGTTCATATCACAGATGGATGGGTTTTTACCTTTGTCTGGGCTAAAATTAATTAGGCTGGACTTAATTGGTACTAATTCACAGCCAGATTGTAATACAAATTGATTGTATTATCATCTTAATTAGGATCAAAATGAGCATGACGTACTAACTAGTCCCAAGTGTTTAAAGGAATAGAAGATGATAATTTGACAAATGTCTCAGTGATCTGCTTTGTCCATACAATGTTGTTTAGATCCCATTGACTTTCAAAATATCTTCTTTTGTGTCCCACAGAAGAAAGTCATACAGGTTTGGAACAGCATGAGGGTGAGAAAATAATGACTGTATGTTCCCTTTTGAAGAAATACTCTTTAAGTGTGGAAAGCACATTATCTCTTGGAATATTTCAATATTCACACAAAAAATGTTCCGTACAGTGAGTTCCTGTTTGATGCACTCAATAGTTGCTTCAAGAGCCCTCGTCCCGCGAGTGGCCTCATCTTCCACCGCTTTCACAGTTTTCAGCAGAGAGGTAACGTTCGTCACCATCACCTGTAAAACATAGGGAAGTCAAAGTCTCAGAGTGGCTTGGAACTCTTTTTTCTGCTTTATGTATCACAGCTTAAGTGAGCTAAACTAGAGAATGTCAACAGTTTTGTGGCCAGTTTTTCACCTGAGATACTGAAATAAGGTCAGATGCAATGCTATGACAAAAACAGCTGTATCGAACAGCTCAGTGAAATATCAGACAAGGTCAAACAGATAATGTTCTTTTTAAGGTAAAAAATTCAAATCTAAATCATACATCAAAACATTAGAATACAGTCAGGTGATCAAACAGGACCTTTTAATGGACCACAGCTGAGGTCTGTAATGGATTCTAAATCTTGCTTTAGGCTAAGTTTTAAACATAAAAGGAAAAAGGAAGAAACCTAAGAAAACAAAAGAGGGCCTAAGACAAAGCCCTGAGGGACGCCACCACTACTTTCAACACACACTGAAGAAACACGCGCATTCAATGTCTGAAGTAAAATCCCAGAGGATCTGAAGTCACCATATGTTGGAGGAATGTAAAAAACCTTTCCATCAAGGTCACAACTGCATAACACCTCATTATTTAAGTATGCTAAATAAAATATATCATGTTGCATGTATGTGGAAGTTAATCCCAGAGGTTTAACAGCACCAGGTGAATGATTAAGGGATTATAGAATGCTTGAAAATATGTGGGGTACACATCAATTTCTGTTTAAACAAGCCTGGAGATAGCTCTATTCACTTCACATGATAAACTGTGTGCACTGATCCACAGAATAACTGCAGAAGCGAGTGGCATTTTAATTTTCTTTTAATTAGGTTTACAAAATTAATACGTATTGCCATGTAGCAAATCATACATGGCATTGGAGAGAAGACAGAAAAAGGAAGAGAGGAAGTGAAGGAAGCAGTCCTTATGCTGTATACACACACACAGCTTGGTTCTGTACCCTGCTGCGTGGCCATTGAGTCACTCACATACACACTATGATCACTGTAAGATAGGGTTTGATTTGTGGCCACACACCAAGATGACAGCGAGCGAAGACAGCACCCAGCCAAGAAAATGAGAGACAGGGCCAGCTGTTAGACAGGCATACACACATACACACACACACGGTGATAGTCATCAGAATAAGATATGATCCTCACTAAGACACATAATGCCTTTCTTATAAACAGGAACTTACAGACATGCACACAATATTCTTCAACCAAACATACCTTGGCGGCACTTTTCAGCTGATACATGGACGGATCGTCTGCTGCCTTGCCCGCAGCACATTTAGTGGCACTAATCAGCTCAGCCAAAGCTTTAGCGACGTCTCTGACTGCATTTATCAGTACAACCTGAAAGAGATAGAGAGAAGACTATCACAACCACTTATATTCATGATATGCCACTTGTTTTATCCACTCCCATAATGCAATGCACTCTTCGAGGGGTGCAGTTCTTTATCGGAACCACCTTTATAATACCATACAATGCATTATGATTTATTAATCCTCAACTGGTAATTTAGATTTTGGCCAGAGATGTGTCATGATACATGCCACTGGCTGTTAGAGTGAGTCAGAGAGTGTCTGCACCCAAACGTCGAGACATTTGAGAGGAAAGCTAATGATATTCTCATTACACTCAGTCAGAGTGTGAAAAAGGATAAATATAGTCCAGGATAAAAATACAGGAGCAGACAGAATTAGAACACACTGGTAATGGCTGAAATTTTGGTGTTGTGAAAATCCTATGACAGATTATAACAGCGAAACACACACCTGTGTCTCGGGGTCCTCTGAGCCCATGCTCGTAGCGCCCAGTTTGACCACGTCAGTGAGCTGTGTGATGGTCTTGGCAGAGGACTGGGCCGCCTGGGCTAGTTTGTCCTGGCTCGATGCAGCACCAGACACAAGCAGCTTGGTGTCCTCAACCAAAGCTTTAGCAGTTTTCAATATGTTCTCTCTAAAGTTTGCATAAACAAATACGCTTCAGATTAACTCAATGAGACACCCAAGATTATACTGACATTAATGAAACAAACCTTTGAAATTTTATGTATGTGATGCTGAAACTGTTATGTTCTACTAGGTCTCACCTGTGGTCTGCGAAAGACTCTTCGTTCTCTGCGTTAAGTGTGCCAGCAGAGGCGAACATGATGGTTGTGTCCAGATCAGCAATGATGCCGGAGACAGAACTGGCTGCAGTTATGCAGGCCTGAGTTCCTTTATTACCAGCCTGCAGGGCTGATAACACCATGGACACCTGCAGGAGAGAGTGAATCACACTTCATTATAAACTCCATAGGCAGAGCTGGGACGGTTTTCCAAGCCTGTAGCACTCTTCTTGGGCGTTAATAACAAAATGAACTTGATTCAGTGATTCAATGCATTAAATGTATTTACATTAAAATGACAGTTTTATTCGCACAAATAATAATAATAATAATATAATGATGTAATATAATTACATAATTTAAATAAATAGATTATATAAATAGATAACATAATATTTAGATTAGATAGATATACAAATATACTATTTAATAATATGAATAACAATATTAATAATAACACTAATTCAAGAACGTTTTGTATATTATATTATAATTATATAATATAAATAGTTTAATTAGAAATACATATATTTATAAACAGTAATAGTTTTAATTAGTTTTAAGCAAAAAACAACAATAATAAAAGGTTTATATTTTGTTTAATATAATTACATCATTTAAATAATTTAATTAGAAATACATAATATATTATGTATTTCTAATTACTATTTAAATTATGTAATTATTATATATAAAAATGTCCCAAAATTATTATTTATAAATATTATTATTCATTAAACTATTTCAATTATGTAATTATATTAAATATCCTTTTGAAAACTTATTTACAAATTACAATACAATACAAATATGTATTTCTTCTAGAGAGAGAGAGAGAGAGAGAGAGAGAGAGAGAGAGAGAAGCCATAAGGAGGCATTCAAATGCATCATCCCTATTCACGTTTAATACAGAAATGACTGTAGGCAGAGCTGAGGTTTGAACTGAATGGGACCAGTGGGGGACGTGGACACATTTAACAGAGCTCATTTAAAGCAGCGAGGGGTCACAGCGCAACCACAGCGGGACAGACCAACTCCAGCTACTGAGATGTAATCAAAGACAATATGACACACTGACGAATGTCATCTACTGTATACAGTCTCAACCGGGGCTTCCGGCATTCATTCCAACAATAGTAGAAAAACTGCTGGAACACAAAGAATGAAAAGTGCAGTCACTGAAAATAAGCCGGCGACTCTCATTATGCCTGTCTGAGTGTGAGTGTTTGCCAGGGTGTTGCTATGCAGTTTCTAGTGTTGCTGGTGGTTCTATCGCTGTTGTTATGTGGTTGATATGATGTAGCAAATTTAGCTGGAAGAGTGCTGTTATATGATTGCTAGAGTGTTGTGGGTGGTTGCACAGGTGTTGCTATACTAAAGTATTTTGGCTTTGTGGTTGCTAGGGTGTTGTGGGTTGTTGAAAGTATTGCATTGTGATTGCTAAGATGTTGTAGTGGGTATCAATGACATTACTATGTGGATTCTAGGGCATTATAGGTGGTTGCTATGGGGTTGCTATGAGGGCACGTCCTGATATTGCCAAGTGCGACGTGTTCCTGGAACAACATTTTAATCCAAAAATATAATCTTAACCATATTCCTACACCTAAACCTAACCTTACCCATAAGTAATCCCTAAAATCAGAGGAACTGATAGATGAATTACACTGATGTACAGGCACCAAACACTGATTGTAATCCTAAAATTATAAACTGGTTCTTGAAATCTGATTGGTTAATCACAATGTTGTTCCAGGGTCAACAAAGATGTTGACCCAGGAACATGTTGCACTTGGCAATATCAGGTTGTGCGCTATGAGGCTGCTAGGATGTTATGGGTAGTCGACAGGGTGTTGCTATGTGATTGGAAGGCTGTTGTGACACTCCACAACAGGGGTGTTGCTATGCTATTTTTTAGGGTGTTGTTGGTGGTTGCCAGTGTGTTGCTAGGGTGTCATGGGTAGTTAACAAGGTGTTGCCATGTTATGCTATTACTAAAGTGTCGTCAGTAATCGATAGGGTGTTGCTATGCTATTTTTTAGAGTTTTGTTAGTGGTTGCCAGTGTGTTGCTAGAGTGTTGAGGGTGGTAGCATAGGTTTATCTATGATATTACTATGGTGTCGTCGGTAATCAATAGGGTGTTGCTATACTATTTTTTGGGTGTTTTTGGTGGTTGCCAGTGTGTTACGAGTAGTTGACAAGATGTTGCTATGTTATTGCTAGGGTGTTGTGGGTAGACGACAGGGCGTTGCTATGTTATTGCTAGGGTGTTGCGGGTGGTTTCCAAAGTGTTGCTAGAGTGTCGTAGGTAGTTGGCAGGGTGTTATTTCTAAGGTGTTGTCCGTATGATATTCTGGTCTCAATATAAGTTTTAATATCATTTTCAACCATTTTTTCTTTACAATGTGAATATGAGCCTTAGCAACTGCAGCATACCTCTAAATAAACCAGCAGTATTTTAAAAGTGTAGTCAGAAGAGGCTTTAAAAACAAAATTATTTTCTAATACCGTGATAAAAAGTTAATAGAAACAATACAAAGTAACGCAGCAAACTACACAGAAGAAACGGCCTCCCACAATCCCGAGTGAGCCTACCTTCTCTGTGACAGCCCGGGCATATTCGATCAGCTCTCTCTTGGTGAAACTGTCCGTCGGGCTCATCTGCAGGGCTCCGGCCTTCTGGACCAGATAGATGCAGCCGTGACCCAACTCCTGCACCCGAGTCTTGATCTGAGATCCCACCTGGAAATACAGCCATGATATTAAGTCTTGGCATCCAAGTCAGCCTGAATCTGGGTCTAAATCTGAATGTATTCGTGCTCTGCGACTGCTCTAAAAGCCACTGCCTCCGTTCAACAAAGCTCTATCCAATAATTAAGAAGTGATTGTGACGGCCTTTGAGGGGGCCCGACAGCACTGTATGTTCATTACCTGACACACAGATCCATGGGTGGGCGGCTCTTCATTATGAATATCACAACGGGCTTTTAAGGCTTGTGGGGGTGCACGGTTGCTATGGTAACGGTAACGGGCCGCTTATGTAAAAATGCTAGTGAAGAGAGCTGGTGACTACCGTGTCCACGTGTCGGCTTCCTTTTTTCAAATGTGGAGAGAGCAAAGGTGTGAAATGTGTCGGCTGGTGTTCGCACCTTTGTTCACAGGCTTAACATGATGCAAAATGGAAGTATAAGGTTTGCTATACGACAGTGACCAAGTTGCATGTGTTTGCACTAAATCACTAAATAAGAAGGTGTGAATGAGTTTATTTTTATTATGTTTAAATGCTTATGATACACTATTGTGGATGAGATTTGAGAGTGAATAATATGAAGTTTACAGTGAATAGCATACAGTGGATTTATCTATTTCTCACACAAATCTAGCGAATGGCTTCAGAAGATTGGAATATAGTGCACAAGTGTCAATAAGACGGTTTGAAAGTTTTTTATATTAATTTTCTGTTATAACAAAAGTATATAAACAATTTTTAAAAATTATTTATTTATTTCCTTTTAGTTTTTCCACACTTATTTTCCTATATATTATTAATAATACTAATACTAATAATAATCAGTGCTGTCAAATGATTAATCGCAATTAATCACATCCAAAATAAAGGATTTTGTTTACATAATATATGTGTGTACTGTGTATATTTATTATTTATATATAAATACACACACATACAGTGTATATTTTGAAAATATTTACATGTATATATTTATATTAATATATAAATATAACATTTTTCTTAAATATATACATACATGCATGTGTGTGTATATTTATATATACATAATAAATAAACAGTACACACACACACACACACACACACACACACACACACACACACACACACACACACATATATTATGTAGTCAAAAATGTTTATTTTGGATGTGATTAATCGTGATTAATTGTTTGACAGCACTAATAATAATGCTACCCTGCATCCTATTCACTGAATGAAATCAAACACTTGTTTCTTAATAATTTCAAGGTGCTGATTCCAAAAATAGTGCCTGTTCTGCTCTAGCATGTCACAATTTTTCACAGAATATGATGCATTTTGTTGGCTTTCAACAACCACTTGTAAGGTGAAGAAGTCTTTTTTTTTTATTGAAGTCTTGTATTATCCCTTAAATCACCAGAAAAACTGCCACAAAGACATGATTCATATCTTCCTCTGAGCCAGGTTATTTGTATTTGTTCAATTCTCAGCTGATTTTCCCACGTACAAATGATTCTGAAGTCATTATTTATGCTCATTTTCTGCCCGATTTCTGCTTTCCCCACTCCTTTGTAGATTGTCAGTTAAATTACACATTTTGAGTACTTCCTTTCTTCCATTAAAATGGAACCTTTTGACTGCTTTTTGATTTTGATAAGTGCATTAAATCTGATACATGAAAACATTCTTTTTGTGAAAAAACTATGTGAATGAAAGTTTTTATTGATATTTCTGAACTCAGTATCATCAAATTAGGTCATATTAAGCTTTTTTTTGCTAAATGCAGGGCTATGTAATAATAATATTGTGCACAAGTCATATAAACTAAGAGCCTTCTGGACTTCCAAAGGCCTGTTTTTGTGTTTCACAGAAGAAAATTCAGTTTCAGTTTTAAGTGATCTGTTCAGAGTCTGGAGTTTATGTGAGGTTTAGGCCATCTGCGTGTCCATTAGCGTGTCTGTAAATGTGCATTTCTCAGATCACCGCCCTGGTGGGGGTAGAGACGCACTTGCTGCACTGATCCTCACCTCCTCTGGCTCAGCAGTGGCAGCTGCCAGACGGCCTTGTTGTGCCAGCTGGCTGTAATCCACCGTCACCTGAGACGCCAGTCCACCCAGCTCCTCCGGACATGTCACTGACTTCGTCATCTAGGGTCACATAACAGAATCAAAAGCTGTGATACAGCGACTAAAGATGTGAGAAGATGTTGAAGCTTTTTGAGTGAGCATCCTCACCATTTCCTGTGCAGTAATGGCGATGGCTTTTGAAAACTTCACCATGGTGGTCTGGTAATCCACAAAAGTGCCGTCAGGCTCCGGCGGTGTTCCTTCATCCATCTGTGATGTAAAGAGACCCGAATAACAGTGATGTAACGCTGGATTCAGTCCTAATACAAATTACCATCTTTGCGTGGTTCATGTGCACGGCGCTGCGATCATTCCCGCAGAAAATGATCAGAGTGCAGATATTCAATTGGCTGCCATTGTCTTCCACCGTGAGTCATGACAGTATAATGAAAGATTGCGTGCATCCAGAGCTGATAAATGGAGATGTTGTGCCAATTCAGTCTAATAATGAGATACAGAGGCAGCTGTAGTATCTGTGACACATTTACATACGAGTGCCAGATAGAGATGACTTTGATCAGAAAGCATTCTACAGCATTCTTCTTTTGCATTTTACAAAAAAGAAAGATTTTAATAAAAAGGGGAATTTAAATAAATAAATGTAATAATTTTTATGAATTATAAATGTATTTGAAATATATATATATATATATATATATATATATATATTAGGGGTGTAAAGGTACACAGATATGATGGTTCGGTACGTACCTCTGTTTTAACGTCACGGTTTGGTACAATTTCGGTACAGCAGGAAGAAAAATTAACCTTTTTTTTTTTTTTTTTTTAAATAAACAGTGGTTTACTGAAAAAGTTGCTCTTTTTTTAAATACATTCAGTTATAGTTTAAATTTTCTTAGTGATACAAATCTACGTCAGGTTATGCTTAAAACTATAGGGAGCCCTTTTACATTATAAGGTTACACCTAGGCCTAACAACTTAACCCAAACTTCAATTTAATTACTTAATTTATTTTTAAATAGATCATCAACACTCAACATAAAAAAAAAAAAAAAAAATATATATATATATATTTTTTTTTATGTAAACATGTAAATTGCACATAATGCAGTTTTTAAATTAACTCATAAATAATAAAATTTCTATTTGTTAAAATATATTAAATTACACACTGGCTGTCATAGCATGTTTCATAACAGATTAATTTAAACACATTTTAATTAAGACTAACAGGTTTAGTAAAATATAATGTCAATCTGTCATGCCACAAAGACACTCAAAATGCCATTTATTATTTGAATTTCCTGGGAAAATAATACAAAAATACTGTATTCGTTCGGTACATATGCGTACTGAACCGCAAGACCCATAACGAAACGGTTTGGTACGAATACGTGTACAAATATGACTGTTCGGTACGTACCTCAGTTTTGACTTTTTAAATTTTTTAAATTAAACAATGTTGTACTGAACAAACTGCTCTTCCTTTAAATAAATTTGATTAGAATTAAAATTTTCCTTTAAAAAAAAAAAAAAAAACGATAAAAATATACCTCTGCTCTGAACTATAGGGAACTCTTTTACATTAGGCCTACTATAAGGTTACAATTAACAACAGAGCCCAAACTTAAATTTAATTACTATTTATTTTTAATAATCAACACTCAAATTAAACAAATGATATGCAAACATGTAAATTGCACTCAATGTAGTTTTTAAATTAACTTGTAAATTATACAATTTCTATTTGTTGTTGAAATATAGCCTATTCATTTACACAGTGGCTGTCATAACTTGTTTCATAAAAGATTTATTTAAATATAGCCTACATTACATGATTAAGACATCACTAACAGGTAAAGTAAAATATAATAAGTATACAGTATAGTCTAATATTTTGCAAAATGCTCTTTTCTAGACTTCATTTCTCTGGTGAATTAACGAGCTGTGGACACTGATGACTTGCTGAGGTAAATCAAATGCTACGTTACATTTTGTTTACAAGCCGTTTTAATCACATCTTTCCGAGAGTGAAACACTGATTGAGCGATTACATGAGGCGCGAGATGTTAATTCATGTTTGTTTCACATTAAAACTAGTAGTAAAGATGAAGGTATGATCGCGCTCACACATGCGTAACGAACCGAAAGAAAGAAATACGTGTACCGTTACACCCCTAATATATATATATATACAGTATTATAATATAAATACACTATATATATATATTTTTTTTTTTTTGGTCAAAAAGTTATTTTATTATTAAGAAATAATTTCATTTTTCACATACATATACATACATATATATATATATATATATATATATATATATATATATATATATATATTTTTTTTTTTTTTTATTTATTCATTTTTAATTTTTTTTTCTTTTTTTAGAGAGATTATTAGTATATGTCAATAACATTACTGCTTTTAAGATAAGAAAAAAATATATAAATATTATATATAAACGTTCATTAAACAGTTTGGAAGCCATTACAAAAACACAAACACATTTAAATAAGTCTGACTAAATAAGACTGTGAATGAGTTTATGTTTCTATATTTAAGTGGTTATGATATAAAAATGCAGGTGAAATTTGAGTGTAAATAATGACTTAATTTTTTTGTCTGTCACAAAAATATCTAAATAAATAATCTATAATATATTATAATTTTCTGTATTGGTCAAACTGTTCTTTTTTTGTATTTTTTGGTTCTTTGTACACTTATTTTTCATTTGAATAATAATAATAATAATAATAATAATAATAATAATAATCCTAAACTTTTTTGTAATCCTACAATTTTTTTCACTTATCAATACCAATAATTCCTATAAAATGATGATGATAATTATTATTATTACTATTATTATAATAATATGGACTTTTTTGGCCATTGCCCCTGATCTCCTGATATTAGCAATAGATATTAGACTTGGAAACACAGCCATCCACTAATTTTCAACATGGAGTCACTAACCCGTCCAATGGACTCAGCGATGGACTCCACCATGCCGCCCACCATCCCGCCCTCACTGGCCGCTTCGTTTAAGGTCACCATGATATCATCAACCGCCTCCTTCATTAACTGGGCCGCTTCAGCTATGGCATCATGGGTGTGGGTCGCCTACAAGAACAAAAAAAAAAAAAAAAAAAAAGTGGCTGATGGGATAAAGATGGCCAACATAGACCCCTTAGCACCAATTCATCAACACACACATAATAAAAGTCTGTTCATTCTAACCAGAAGCTCTGGGACTGTGCCGTCAGATGCTACAGGTCGCAAACCAGCAGGTGCTTTTAGAACATGAAGCTTTTTTCATAAAAACACCCCATGCGTTGTTATTTCCATGTGCCGTACCTTAGGGTTTCCTCCGCCTTCTTTGGCAGCGTAGAGCATCTGTAGAGCAGATTCAAACAGCGTTTTGGTTTGATCCAGTATGTTCATCTGCTGCTGGTGGTCGGCATGTTTAGACGCCAGTCCCACCGACGCCACAATCACTGGCTCGAAGTAGCTCGCTAACTGAGTCACCTGAGGAAAAAAAAAACAAGTGTTAGGACTATCTGGCATGCAAACATACAGTTTCCAGTGTATATTTCAGGCAAGAGTGATATATAGAGGGAACTCATACAACTTCTTTATTTTCCAGCTATTTATTCGAATGACAAGCTGACAAACACTACAGACAGGAGGCATCAATCTTGCTGCAACAAACAAAGATGGATTTAATTAAAATGGGTTTAGACACATTTTTCAAAGGTATTTTTAGACATGCTGTCATAATGTGATCAATAAATTATGTTTATTCGAGTGGCACTGTGTGATTTGCACAAAAAAGACGTAATATATCGAAGTATGAAGAAGGACAAGGTTGTTGATTCAGGAACATTTCGTATTTGCCCAATCATGATTCGCTGCAGAGGCAACATTATTTGCACTTCCATGTTTAATGTCTTCGTTACCTTGTGTCCAAGCTGGGCTGCTTCCCCTCGCGCTGCAGTGGAGATGGGGTCAATGAGGTGGCCGATCTCCTGCACGGCGGACGTCAGCTGCTCCTGTAAAGCCTAATGGGAGCAGAGTCACATTAGCATTACCTCAAACACTAATGCTAACATTCATAATACCAAAATAATACTAGAACTAAGGTTAAAGTGGGTTTATAATATGAAAAATATCAATCAAAAGACCAAGTTTCAAAAAAATTATTCAACTATTAACATGAACATATGACTAGGCAGCCACATTTACATAGAGGTTAGCCAATTACAGTGTATATTCTTAAAGGGGTAACATTTTAGTGTAGGAATCAATTCTCACTATTAACTAGTTGCTTATCAGCATGCATATTGGCTGTTTATTAATACTTATGAAGTGCACATTGATGCACATAAACTTACCCCATACCTAAATTTGACAACTACTTTACTAACTATTAATACACAGCAAATTAGGAGTTTACTGAGGCAAAAGTTGCATGTAATAGTAACTAGTTAGAATTTAACCCGAAACTAAAGTGTGTCTTTTAAAGGTACAGTATCAAATTCTTAAACTATTAAAGGTACAATAAACCTGCTTGATTCCGAGGGTGAAAATGGTCATAAAGACTATATTCAAATATATACTTAAGATATCAAAAGTAAAAAGGAACAAAAGTCTCTTTAACAATAATACTAGTGTTGTCAAACGATTAATCGTGATTAATCGTTCCAAAATAAAAGTTTTTGTCTACATAATATATGAGTGTGCACTGTGTATATTTATTATGTGTATATAAATACAAACACATGCATGTATATATTTAAGAAAAATATGTTATGTTTATATATTAAATATATTTATATATAATATAAAACATAATAACAAATATATAAATTTATATACATGTAAATATTTTCAAAATATATACTGTATGTGTGTGTATTATATATACATAATAAACACAGTACACATACATATATATTATGTAAACAAAATCTTTTATTCTGGATGCGATTAATCACGATTAATTGTTTGACAGCACTAAATAATACTAACATTATCACCAGCAATGTTTTTTTTTTAACAAACTAAAACACATAATTATTAATCCCAAAAGGCATTTTGATACAAATCAAACAAGGGCTATTATTGTTAAATAAAACTAAAACTATTAAAAATTGTTTTTGTTTATTGAAATAAAGCTGAAAAACAAACAAACAAAAAAACAAACAAATATTAGATGAAAAACCTCAACTTTAAAATAATAAATTAAAAATGTTTAATTACAAATGTCACAGAAATGTAGGAAAATAAAAAAAGTTACAAAAACTAATGAAAACAAAGTTTTACGTACAAAAGAAAAAAGCACTAATAAAAATGACAAAAGCACAAAATTACTAAAAGGCAAACAAAGTAAAATGAAAACTGAAAATAAATCAAAATAAAGCTACTTCAAATTATTAATATTATATAAGTATATAAATAATTCTAATATAACAATCTCTGATATGGAGAACTGGGGGTGCCACTTAAAAATAAAATTAAATCAAGTATTGATTTATTCATTAATTTAAAAAAGTAAAGAAATTACTTCTAAAATTGGCAAATAAATAGACTTAAAAAAAAGTTAATTTAATGGATTAAAAATATAGTTCAATGCAACTTTAAAATAATACATGAATACCAAATTATTAAATGCAACATTTTATGGGTGTGTGTCTTAAAATCCAGTCGAAAGTTCATTAGCCACGCCCACATTTGAACTGTCCATTTGTTTTTAAATAACATGGCTTTTTTTAAATGCATATAGAAAAGCAGTGTACAGTCTATTTCAAAATGAACTATTTATGAAATAAAATTGTCTACTTATTTGTTCAATTTATAGTTGAAGTATTTTATGTACTAATACGTTCATTTGTAATCTTTTTTAAGCAGCACTCCTAGTCCTCCATAGATTCAGAACGCTTGGTGTCACAACACAAGCTGTTGTAGACCTAATAGAATGTAACAGTGTACCAGAGCAACATTAATGCAACGTAATGTTACTACAGAGTGATGGCAGGTTTTGACACAGACAGGTGTTTTATTGGTTTACCTCCAGAGAAATGTCATCTCTGCGGGGCAGACTCTGACCCACGGCGGCGAGGGACACCTGCTCGATGTCCCTGATGCTCTTGTTGATGCTGTCGATGGACTGGTCACACTCCCGCTGCCCAGGGGCCTTGTCCCTATGACAACAGAGGAGATGAGGTTGCTACAGGGTTGCCGTGGGGTGTTTTTCAGCTTAATTGAATTAGATTTTTAAACTCAATCCAGATATTGTACATTACAGTATCATAAAACAGGAGAGTCAGTGCAGACATGAGTGTTTTTGCTCACACACACACACACACACACACACACACACACACACACACACACACACACACACACACACACACACACACACACACACACACACACACACACACACACACACACACACACACACACACACAGACAGACAGGGCTGGCTGAGCTCCATTTCTGATTGGTTGATCTGGGAGGACAGTATGTGGAGGGCATCCAGATGGGCAGCGAGCCGAGCCGCTGTTCCTGCTACTGCTGAGAGCGTTACAGTCGAGAAGACACCGTCACTGATCTCAGATCAGGTCGTCTGTGTGCTCTCTGTGCAGAAGCGTGGATGAGTGTCTGATCTGTGTTCAGTCTGCTCATGCTACATCAATCAACCTCGGTGCTCTCAGCGGAGAGAGAACCCCAGAAAGAGTCACTTACCGCAAAATACAACCCAGTGACACTGAACACAGTCTGTTATTTAGCTATTATTTACAGAAAAATAGTCTTCAAAACAATCCTTCAGAAAAAAACAACCTACTGTAAAACAACTGTTGGCCTCTGGAAAAGAAAAATATTAAATGTAAAAAAAAAAAAAAACCTATTGTGTTTAGTTGTTATTATTACTATTAATTATTTTTATGGATGCAATACTTTATCAAAACCTCTGAAATAACCATAGCATTTACTGTGTATAATATATATATATATATTTTTTTATTTTTATGGTCACTGTTAACTGAATTAAAGCACCAGCAATTTTGTAAAAGAAAGAAAGAAAGAAAGAAAGAAGTGCTATATGTTAATTGATAATTAAAAAATACACATTTTTAATAGTCAGTAAGATATTTGAAATGCTTTTAAAAGATATCTTTTATGCTCACCAAGGCTACATTTATTTGAAAACAGTAAAACAGTAATAATTTTGTTAAATAAGTAATTTATTGAAACTGTTACTTTGGGAACTGTTTTCTATGTAAAATGTAATTTATTTCTGTGATGCAAAGTTGAATTTTCAGCATCATTACTCCAGTCTTCAGTGTCACATGATCCTTCAGAAATCATTCTAATATACTGATTTGCTGCTCAAGAAACATTTTTTATTATTATCAATGTCGAAAACAGTTGTGCTGCTTAATATGTTTGTAGAAATCGTTTGTCAAAACGATTAATCGCGATTAATCGCATCCAAAATAAAAGTTTTTGTTTACATAATATATATGTATGTGTACTGTGTATATTTATTATGTATATATAAATACACACACATACATTATATATTTTGAAAGTATTTACATGTATCTACATATATCTATTTATTTTAATATAATTTATATTGTATAAAAATATATATATAACATATTTTTCTGAAATATATACATGCATGTATGTGTTTTTATATATATATATACATAATAAATACACACATCACACACACATATATTATGTAAACAAAAACTGTTTTATTTTGGATGCGATTAATCGCGATTAATCGTTTGACAGCACTAGAATAAACACATATTTATTAAATATACTGTATATTTAAATGTGTACTGAATCTAACACACAGGTGAAATTGATTACATTAAATAATTATTGTGACAGTTTTGTGTATTTATACATTAATTTGCTTAACTGTTATGCTATTATATTTTATGTTTCAATTTAATATAATAATGATTTTGCATTCATTGGCTTCCCCTGGTTTTCCATTTCACTGCTTGTTGGTGATATTACTTCCCCCTGGAGCTGTGATGAGGGGAACACACTCTGTGTGCAGGAAGATTTGAGAAGAGAACGAGAGCGTGTGTAACAGCTGCTACTGTTAATAACGCTTGCTCTTCAGTTATTTAATACAAGTTTAAATTAAACCTCATCTTTTACCCGCATTATTATTATTTATCACCTGATGGAGACTGAACCCGCAAGCATTTCACATTCACCAAACCACAGAATCAGGTGTTTATTAGCATGATGCTGACCTGATGGACGTGATCAGGCTCTTGATGGAGTCTGACACGGTGCGGGAATGGCCTGCCAGGATGGACCAGGTGGGCGGGTCTTTGGGGTTAAGGATGAGAGAGCGGGCAGTCTCTAATAAGTGGGTGGAGCTGTCCAGCATTGAACGAGCTGAGCGAAGGATCGGCTCCTGGGCTGCTGAACCCTGGGATTGGAAAGAAATAAGTTGAAAACAATTTAGTTTACAGTGTTTTTAATCATTTTGTTCTTAAAGTCACATAAAAATGTGAGTACCATATATAAAGGGAAAATATTAACCAAAATGTTGTAAATATTTACTAAATATTTTACTTTTTTGTCATTTAAAAAAATATATTTATGATACTCATAATACATTTTAAATGTTTTAAAAAATATATTTTTTAATTTTTGTATTTTTTTAAATTATATTACCCATCCATCAAAAAACAGAAAATCAAATTAAAAAATGTGATGAATCACCAAAAATATTTGAATGTTGATACAAACACACTTTCAGTCCTAAATAATTCTATTCACAACTATCAAGATGTTAAAAACATGCAAGAAGCTGCTGTAAGAACAGAGCCAAACTCCCACAAACCCCAGGAACATACTGAGGTGATCAAATTGTCAGGGACTTGTGTTTAAAAAAAAAAAAAAAACCCTTGCAAAACTCCCATCCACACTCACTGATCTTTTAGACTTCCTTTGAGGAAGTCCAGTGTCAAAGGCCATTCAGTGAAAGGAGAGGAACCAGTTTTTTTTGGCACAACATTACAGGCAATATTTCAAAGACAGAGGAGTCATCTAGTAATTCACAAATTTAGCAAAGGCACATTTTACAAAGAAATACAGTACATGTAGAGTGAAACTTAACCATGTGTGCTAAAGTTGAACATTTTTCATTTTAGACAAAATATTGGCAGTTACTTTGGAACCATTTTGACTGATGGTAAAAAATAGACAAATTAACCTTTGCTTGTCTCTGAGCAACTCACACTAGTGGTGTTTCTTTCCTTTCTTTGAATGAATTGCTGATTGAATAATTCCATAACTCACTCTGAAAACAGTGACTTGTTTTGTTTCTAAATGAATCAGTCCTTTTTAACAAATTATTTGAATCAATTATTCAAACACTCACTCAAAAACACATTTGATTAATTGCTGAATGAGTAAGTGGAACAGGTTGAGTAAATGATTCAATGACTCGCTCATATAGGGAGTCAATTGTTTTGTTTCTAAATGAATCAGAGCTTTTAATCAAATTGGTCAAGTGAACAGTTCTATAACTCACTTATAAAAACGGGCAGCATTGGAAATCACATACTTCCCTACTATACTGTATGTATACTGTACTGTATGTGAAAGTCCTAAATCACATAATGAATAATAAAACAGAAGGCCTACTACATCTGGAGATTATCTGAGAATATTTGTGAATGAGAGTAAAGCAATGCAACTGATGCTGGTAGGTCACATGACAAAAAAAAAAACATGACGGATGTAGTACGTACAGATTATGTTCATAATACACACATTCATACTATATAGAATATACTTTTTTGACGTTTGCAAAGTAATTAATTATTCACAGAGTATCTGATTTCAGACACAACCAGTCACTTGATTTAAATCAATGAATAAATCAGTGTTTTTGATGAAATCGGCTGTAACCTGTAGAAAAATTCACTATTGCACAGTTTGTGTGCAATGCCCAAAACAAACAAATCCTAACCCCAGGGCATTGTTTTGGCATTTTTAGATTTGTCTGTCCTCTTGATTTAGTTCAAGATTTAAAATTTGGCTCTAAAAATCCAGTGGAATGAGTACCCACACACACAAAAAATAATAAATGAAATATTGTGGTATTCAGTATTTCATCACCTCATGGCTTATCTGCGCAGGAATGCTGGCAAACTCAGGGTTGGAGGCAAAGGTGGAGAGATTATCCACAGCTTCTATCAGCGGGGTTGTGGCCACTCGGCACCTCTCGCGGTTCTCATCTGAGAAATCCCCGTCCAAGGCCTGAGGAACACAGCAGAGAGATCACATCTGCTGAAACACTTCAATCCTCACACATACATAAAGCTTTATCAATGCTTATAAGGCAAGACAAGCTCACGGTCTTCATGCTAATGGACATGATTCAATGAATTCTCAATTACTTTGGTACCAAATGATCTTTTGGTAATTAATTGAAGGCTGTACCTTTATAGTTTTGACAAGGTTAGCCGTGGTATTGGCGACCTCTTTGGCTGACTGCACGAAATGTCTCCGGGCTACAGGATTGGCTGTTTTGGAAGATGCTAGACGACAGGCGTTGCAAAGAGCCGAGGTGTGCTTTGCAACAATGGTAGCTGCTGACAAAACCTACACAAACAAAAAGTTGAGGAAATGCAAGCCACAACGATTCAAAAATCACAAAAAGCCAATCAGGATGTAGCCAGACAAATAAAACAAAGAATGAAACTTGATACTAAAGAGCCAGTCACCTGGGATGGGCTGCTGGCCGGGTCTACCAGATTCTGGCAGGCCATCTGAATCGCCTGATTGGCTCTTGCAAACTGGATGGGATCGACCAATCCCTGATGACCCGACTGGCTGTTGGGGTCTGAGACGCCTACCAAATAAGAGGCCTGACGAAAAATAAAGGCACACCAAAAAAAAGAAGTTGGCAGTTAATAACTAGTAAATTCAACATGAAACCAAAATGTATTTATTTATTTACTTAATATTGTTATATTATATTAATTGTTATATTTATTATTTAATATTATATTATAAATTTCCCTTGTTGTGCAAGATTCATTTGTGTAGTGTAAATTATTATAATAAATATTTATTATTATTTTTAACTTCAATTTTGATGTGATTTTATTATTTTGTTGAAGTTTTTCCACCTCCGAAACAACAGATAAAACCAATGCAGTGGAAAGAAAAAAAAGAATATTAACCAAAATTTCTTTTGTTTCTTTAATCCATTTTTTTAATTAATATATTTATATGTATTACATATGACCAATTTTATTATTAACATTAATAAAACTTAACATTATTTAAAAAAAAAAAAAATCTAATACTACTCCAAAATGAATCGAAGTCGTTTAAATCAAATGGTGTTGATAAAAGTTAGCTATTGAATTTGTAATTGCATTTCTAAAGCATAATGTTTCAAATGCATTGTGGGAGCAGCCTCAGAGAGTATCAGGCCAAAAGCTCACCTGTCCCGCCGCCTCAGTCAACCCACACAGCGCTTTGGACGCCACACCCACGCAATCCCCGAACGCCAGCACGTTTCCCGTCTTACAGTGCTGTGAGATTCCAGCCATGGACTCCCCGAGAACCTGTTCAGTCAGACGGCGAGATGTGTAAACATTTGGAACACATTTCCTTTGAGAATTCAGGAATGTTGTGATGGATTCTTTACCTTGGAATTCTCCATAACGCTCTCAATGCAGTCAAAATAAGAGAGATCGCTAACCGGCTCGTTGGGATTGTCCATCATTCCTCGAACAGCCTGTGTGTACGTGGGAGAGGGACAGGTTAATACACTTTAAGATGCTGAACATGCCTGTTGCTTTGAGATATTTGAGATATTTCTAACTTACGGTGTATCAAAGAATTTCAAGGCTCATAAATGTAATAAAAAGCACACCACCAAATACCTCAGAAAATGAACAAAAAGCATTGTGTGTGGGGCTGAAACAACCCATTTCGAAATGATTACTGGAGACACACACAGGTTTGGACATAAATTAGAATCATTCACAGAGCCCAAATCATTATTGTTGACTCTACTTTAACACACAATTGACCTGTGGCTGGTATATTTGAATGTTTCACAAAGGCATCACACAAAAGGCTGGTTTTAATCAACAAACAAGGCCAAATATGATCTAACATTGCTCTTATTTATATGAGACCACCATAGAAGACCTAACAGAAAAAACAGGCCCTCGTTTTGTTTATTTCATACCTTTTGTCGAAATATGTGTGAAAACATTCAAAATAGTTATTCAAAATATAAATATAAATTATGAATATATACATGTGCATATATACAGTGGGGAAAAACATTTATTTGATCCCCTGTTGATTTTGTACGTTTGCCCACTGACAAACGATCAGTCTATAATTTTAATGGTAGGTTTATTTGAACAGTGAGAGACAGAATAACAACAAAAAAAAATCCAGAAAAACGCATTTCAAAAAAATAAAATTGATATAAATTGATTTGCATTTTAATGAGTCAATTAAGTATTTGACCCCCTATCAATCAGCAAGATTTCTGGCTCCCAGGTGTCTTTTATACAGGTAAGGAGCTGAGATTAGGAGTACTCTCTTAAAGGGAACGCTCCTAATCTCAGTTTGTTACTTGTATAAAAGACACCTCTCCACAGAAGCAATCAATCAATCAGATTCCAAACTCTCCACCATGGCCAAGACCAAAGAGCTGTCCAAGGATGTCAGGGACAAGATTGTAGACCGACACAAGGCTGGAATGAGCTACAAAATCATCGCCAAGCAGCTTGGTGACAACAGTTGGTGCGAATATTCGCAAATGGAAAAAACACAAAATAACTGTCAATCTCCCTCGGTCTGGGGCTCCATGCAAGATCTCACCTCGAGGAGCTTCAATGATCATGAGAACGGTGAGGAATCAGCCCAGAACCACACGGGAGGATCTTATCTCAAGGCAGCTGGGACCATAGTCACCAAGAAAACAATTGATAACACACTACGACGTGAAGGACTGAAAACCTGAAGCGCCTGCAAGGTCCCCCTGCTCAAGAAAGCACATGTACAGCTCGTCTGAAGTTTGCCAATGATTCAGAGGAGAACTGGGTGAAAGTGTTGTGGTCAGATGAGACCAAAATCCAGCTCTTTGGCATCAACTCAGCTCGCTGTGTTTGGAGGAGGAGGAATGCTGCCTATGACCCCAGGAACACCATCCCCAGCATCAAACATGGAGGTGGAAACATTATGCTTCGGGGTGTTTTTCTGCTAAGGGGACAGGACAACTGCACTGCATCAAAGGGACGATGGACGGGTTCATGTACCGTCAGGGCCAGGGCATTGAAAATAATTAATAGAAATAATAGGAAATCTGTGGAGGGAGCTGAAGGTTCGAGTTGCCAAATGTCAGCCTTCGAAACCTTAATGACTTGGAGAGGATCTGCAAAGAGGAGTGGGACAAAATCCCTCCTGAGATGTGTGCAAACCTGGTGGCCAACTACAAGAAACGTCTGACCTCCGTGATTGCCAACAAGTACTAACCCTGCGTCCCAATGTGCATACTTATACTACGCCCTTAAAGTATGTACTCTTTTGGTGAAAGTGTGTAGTGTAGTAGAAGAGTAGGCAAGCTTTGGGACATACTATCACGTCACACAACTACGTCTTTAACGGACCGCTCCATCGCACCTGTTACACGCACCCTGTCACTGTAAACTGGCCTGTCAATCATCCTGTCACAGTTAACATCCTCCACATTTCATTTCATACCGTATCGGAGAGAAAAAAGTAGCTTGTTGATCTGCTCGTTGGTCTGTTCTCTTTCATGGCGAGAACTTTGCTCATATTCTCTGCATAATATTTTTTACCAGGTTAAATGTTGATTATTAGTAACTCAAACCCCTTTTTGTAAACCTCTCTACCTAACGGTTGATCGCGCGCATCCGCCACGTTTATAGTTTTTCTAATGCTTTTTTATTCATGTTTGTAGTTCTGGACTGAATCTTTCGCCATTAGAGACATTAGAGTGTGCATGGATCCACACATCAAACATCTACCTGAAATAGTAGACCATCCGGGGACTTTTGGCATACTCTTTTCAACATACTATGCTTTGGGACACACTTATTGTAATCTCACATACTATTTAGGATGGATAGTATGAACATTGGGACGTAGGGTAAGTCATGTTTTGCGAAGGGGTCAAATACTTATTTCACTCATTAAAATGTAAAGCAATTTATAACTTTTTTTTGAAAAGCGCTGTTTCTGGATTTTTTGGTTGTTATTCTGTCTCTCAGAAACCTACCATTAAAATTATAGACTGATCATTTCTTTGTCAGTGGGCAAACGTACAAAATCAGCAGGGGATCAAATAATTTTCCCCCACTGTATATAATATAACAATATATTGTAATATTCATATATGTATGTTTATAAGAAAGCAATTAATTATTTTTCTTTACATTCATAGAAGTACAAAACCATCATAATTTCATCAATACTCATCTCAAATATAAGATGAGACTAAGTGTGTGTGTTCAAGTACCTCGAGTTCTCGTAGAGCGTTATCACACTCTTTTTGTCCTGGTGCCTGCTGGGTACACAGTGTGATGAGTTGATTAATGCTCTCTGTGACCGCTCTGAAACACAAAATCACACACAGTCAGAATGACACAAAAGGCTCCTTCAAAGACTTCCCTTATCAAATCTATTTTTCTCAAACTCATTGAGCTTTCACTCCCTAAATATAGGAAGGAGGCACTAACATTGAGGTCTTACAAATTTATCAGAATCATGACAAAACAAGGTTTTGTTACACTCATATGAGCCAAGATTTGAGTGTGTACATGTATGTGTATGTTGGAGTGTATGTGTGTCAGTCTGCTTTCTCCTTCATTAAGGAAACTAAATCAATCTAGCTCAAAACCCTCAGGAGCTGCTGCTTTCCTGTGGTACCTGAGAGGATTCTGTAGCACTCACACACACACACACACACACACACACACACACACACACACACACACACACACACACACAAACACGCAGACAGAATTGTTTTTCATCGTGATAGGTACTTTCCACTGACTTCTATTTTTTTATATTGAGCTAATAATATTTTCTATCCCCTAATTCTGGCCGTAAATGTAACTCAAGCCCAAAACAATTCTCCTTTTTTTTCTTCCGACTTTCCTTATGACATTATTTATTATGTCTATTATGCTGTATTATTACGCTTGTGTGGGGGACATTGGACGAAACACACAAACCTGACACACACTAACAAACACAGCAGCAAAGTCAATAACAAAACCACAAACAAAAACTCAAATCATGTAAATCAAACAAAACATTTTAACAAACAAATCACTCACACCTAAACAAACACATGCACAAACAAAACACACCCACAAAGTAACAAACACAACTCAAACACTAACAAACATGCACACAAACATACTCACACAATAACAAAAAAATACACAAACAAAAACACTCACATAGAAGAAAATCCAAATAACAAGTCATCAAACATAGAAGCTAACACATACACAAAAACACATATTTGTACAAGCAAAAATATGCCCACACATAAACATGCACACTAGAAAAAAAATACTTTACTCAAATGATGACAAACAAAACGCAAACACAAAAAAACACTACAAACAAACATACTCAATAATAAACAACTTTAATACTAAAACACACACACACACACACAACAACTCTCTCACACACAATAATACAACACAAAAATACTCACAACAACAAACACACTAACAAACACAAACATGCCAGCACAATAAACAAAACTCAAACACTAACAAACACACTAACAAAACTCACACACTACCAAACACACACAAACATACACAATAAACAAAACTTACATAAAACACACACTAACAAACAAACCTACACATACAATAACAAACAAAAGGCATACTAATACACAAATATAAACAAATATAAAATCACAAACACACACAATAACAAATAAACACACAATCAAAGACAAACATTCACACTAAAAAACATTTACTCAAACACTCATACACAAACAAAATGCACTAACAAACATACACACTCACATAAATACAATCACTTGCAAACAAAAACAGATAAACAAACAAACACACTCTCCAAACATGTTTGCTTGACCTAGCAATGTGTATTTATTTGTTGTCCTCTAGGTGGCATTTGGTAGACAGACCATAGACAATTCAATTGTAAAGACAAATGCTCACTATTAAGTAGTTTATTAGCATGTATATTGCTATTATATTAGCTGTTTATTAGTACTTATAAAACACATATTAATGCCTTTTTCCGCATTACCATATTTTGGAACCCTTAACCCAACACCATACCTAAACTTAACAACTACCAGCTACTAACTATTAATAAGCAGCAAATTAAGAGTTTACTGAGGCAAACGTCGTAGTTAATAGTGAGAATTGGCCCCTAAACTAAATTTTTAGCCATTTTTGGCCATTTTTATATACAGTTAGTTATATTTAATATAACCTGACCCTAATTCACACCTTAACAGAAAACTTTGGTAGCACTTTAGAATAGGAAACACTTATTCACTATTAACTACGACTTTTCCCTCAATAAATTTGCTGCTTATTAGTTAGTGCGGTAGTTGTTAAGTTTAGGTATTGGGTCGGATTAGGGATGTAGAATAAGGTCATGTAGAATAAGGCATTAATATGTGCTTAATTACTACTAATAAATGGCTAATATTCTAGTAATATGCATGCTAATAAGCAACTAATTAAGAGACCCTAAAATAAAGTGTTACCAAACAAACCAATTCTCACTATTAAATAGTTATATTAGCATGCCTGTTATTGACACATATTCTGCATGACCGCAAGCAGGATCTCCAATCCTACTCAATACCTAAACTTAACAATTACCTTACTAACTATTAATAAGCAGCAAATTAGGAGTTTATTGAGGCAAAATCTATAGGTAATGATTTGGTAATAGCGAGAATTGGACCTTAAAATAAAGTGTGACCAATAAAACTTATTTAAATTGTTTAATAAATGAGGCCCCCAAAGGTTTTGTCAGATTTAGCTCACTTTTGGATACAAATGTCTCCAAAATATGGTTAGGTAGGCACGCTCTCACACACTCATACACACAGGTTCTCATTTTACAAAAACATTCAGGTGAATAGCTCATTTTTTGTCATTGGCCAGGAGGCTGCCCCTCAGGATGACTGGTTAATGATCACTAAACTCTCTAGACTGCCGAATGAAGCTCATTCCTACCGTGCTGCAGCTGCGAGGAGGTTCTTGGCATTTGCCGCCCCTGGATCAACAGAGAGGGACTTGGCGGCCAACAGCAGTTTGCTGGATGCCATAGAGATATTCTTCAGGTTGCCAATCACCTGGATCTGGTCATCTTTGGACTATGGAAACAGAAGACGACAGCTCAGCCTGCAGTCAAACTACGCTGTTCTTCAACTTTATTTCAGCAGAAAAATGTGCAGTGTTCTTTGAATACAGGCTATATTTTATGGTTACAAAATTTAAAGGGATAGGTTACCTAAAAATATCACTACTCTCATATCGTTTTAAACTCATATGACTTACTTCTAAGGATCACAAAAGGACATGATGTTTTTAATAACATACTCGACACTTTTCTATGGAAGTGTATGGTAATTTCAATATTTTATTTCACAATTCTAACTTCTTGCAATTCTGTTATGAACTCAGAATTGTGAGGAAAAACAGTCAAAACTGCAAAATGTAAACTTGCTTGTAATACTTTTCCATGCAAGTATAAATGGGGAAGCTTTCAAACTTAAAAAAAGATGCAAAATACCATAAAAGTATCATAAATGTCGTCCATACAGCTTACTTATGCAACATATTTCACGTCTTCTGTAGACATATGACAGCTTTGTGTGAAGAACAGACCAAAACAGGTGGTAAACCATTGTCTGCCTTTCAAGGCATTGTAGGCCCACTGAATATTAATTATATGATTCCACATAATTAATATTCATGAGCCAAGCTGATTTGCTTTTCTAATTTTGCCCTTAAAAATAGCAAACTGTGGCTCTTATTTCACATGTCATTTCGATGGGCACTAAAGAGCTAGACTATCTGCTGATGGCTTCTGGCCTGGCCTGGCCTGTCCTGCCAGACCTCTGTGTCCCGCACTATCCCTCAGTCATCCTTTAATAGGCATGTCATGCTCCATCAACCCCTCTGCTCGCCCGCCTCTCCAAATTAATCAACAAAACATGCAGAACCAGAACATCATCAAAGATTTCATTAGGGTGGAGCATCTTCATGCTCTCTGGAACAATTATGTGCCTGAGTGAATCAGATGAGAGGCGCTAATTAACAAATGAATCAGAACTTCAAAATGCATATATAAGGTTTTAGAAAATGTGACCACAATTAGTTTTTTCTCTTTGGTTAGTTTTTTAACATACATACTGTATACTACCTTTCAAAAGTTGGTTTTATTTAAAAAAAAAAAAGTAATAGTTATTCAGCAAGGATGCATTAAAATCTTTACTGTCACTTTTGTTACAAAAAAATATATTTTAAATAAATGCTTCTATTTGAATTAAATAATTTTAAAAATGTTTCATGTTTCCACAAAATATTAAGCAGCACAACTATTTTCAACACTGATAACAATCAGAAATGTTTCTTGAGCATCAAATCAGCATATTAGAATGATTTCTGAAGGATCATGTGACACTGAAGACTGGAGTAATGATGCTGAAAATTCAGCTTTTGTATGGCAGGAATAAATTACATTTTATAATATATTAAAATATGAAACACTTATTTTAAATTGCAATAATATTTTGCGATATTACTCTTTTTACTGTATTTAAAAAATAAATAAATACAGCCTCCGTGAGCATAAGCAACTTCTTTCAAAAACATCTTACATCTTTTGAATAATAGTATACATGTATACATGAAAATATTGCATTATTGTTATTTCACTGAAAGCAAAATGCTGTGCAAAGCAACAAATTCACTTTGAGATAGAACATATCTGATAAATGTGAAGTTATGTAAGTGGAATTTTGGACCTAATCTAGTTGTTTAATAAACCTAGCATTGTGTATTATGAATATTGTTAGCTCTTTGAAGAGTTGTTTGGCTCCTCTTTTGTAAGTCGCTTTAGATAAAAGCGTCTGCTAAATGGACCAATGAGATTTCTCTGTGGGTGGAGCATGTCAAGAAAAATCTCCCAGCTCTAAGAGGGCATTAAAACCATGCCTGAGTGTGTCCGGCCATCTCGATGCCAGCATCTAAAAACTCGTCAAAGTCTTGGCTGAACTTCCCGGAAGCCACAGCCAGCTGGCTGCTGCTCCCACGTGAAGACTGCACCACATCCCCAGCTGAATGATTGAGCTCCGCTGCCGTGTGGTTCAGGTCAGTCTGGGCCTCTTGGAAGGACTTGGAGCATGGAGGAAGCTGGAAAAAGTTAGGGTTGATCACTGTTGGGCCTCATTCATGAAACATGATCAGATGGAATTTCTGTGTACAGCTAGCATTTATAAATTGTGACAATTTATGTAATAACGTTTTTTTTTCTGATTATTTACGCAGTTTTAGACTTTTTTTTTTTTTTACTTTTTTTGTTTAGACTCACTAGTATCTACAAAGAACTGAAAAAAAAAAAAAAAAACTTACATTTTCCACCAGCAATTTCTTACTGGCCTCGCCAATGCTCCTGAGAGCCATGTCCACATCCTTCTGTCCAGGTAAGCAGTTCACACAGTTATTCAGAGAGTGAGAGACAGCCTTCGCCACCTGAAAAACACCAACAAACACACACATTTCCACCAATATCTCTACAAAAGCCCGGAGAGATACGGCGTGAATCTAAAATTCAAATCAGCCCCTCGGCACAACAGAGAAATCCGTGTCCCTAATTTATGCCACTGCCACAGACATATGCCGAGCAATATGTTTGCATCCCAAAGGAACCTGTGCGAATCAGGAGGCACGCTGGCACCTTCCAGAAAAAGGGCCGCCGAGAAACAGAGAGACAATAGAAAATAGCTCAGTTTATTGGAGATAATTGCCAAGAGGGAGCTGATGGGAGATTGATCTGGTTTTATCACAGTAGCTGAAGAAGACAAAAACTATTCTGGCCTCATATAAAGATGAATAAATACTTTTTTTTGGATAACTATGTAACTAAACTTCTACTTTAGCATCTACTTGTCAGTGAATAAATGTTCTCGCAGGTGGGTGGACGTCTGTTGTTATTTGCGTGTTGTTTAAAGGTGCGTCGTCCTACTTGTGCTAATCTCTGCTGGCTCTCTGCGTCACCAGGGCACACTAGGGCTTGGTGGGCTTCGTGGATTAGCATGGCCGAGCCCTCCATCACGTGACAGGCAGAGTCCAGCATGGCCGCTGCAGCTTGGGGCTCCACGGTACTCGCTGCCACTCCCCTCGCGGCCTGGGCCAATGTCCTCAGAGCTTGAGCGGTTTCCCTTGCTGCCACACCTGCCGCAAACACACACACAAATACAAGCAATTGCAAATATATATTGTAACCGATATATGGACCAGGACATTTAATTGGACAATTTTTGGCTTTCTGAGGTTATATCTATCACAGTAATCTAACAATATATTCATCAGACCAATTAATCGGCCAATATTTGCAATTTTGATATTATATTTACTACAGCAATCTATATATAACAGTCAGACCGATTAATCGGCCAATATTTGGCATTTTGAGATTATATCTATTACAATGATCTACCCAATATAACAGTCAGACCCATTAAGTGGATGGAATTTTGCATTCTGAGATTAAATCACTGTGATCTACCAATTAAACAGATTTAGTAATTAGAAATTATCTAGACTAGATTATATCCATCACAGGGATCTACTGATTTAACAATCAGACCAATTAACTGGGCAATATTTGAGATTCTGCTATTATATCCATTACAGTGATCTACTGATATAACAGCTAGACCGATTAATCGGATAATATTTGCAATATTTCTGAGATTATATCAGTGATCAACCAATATATTAACAAGACTATACTTGGTATTCTGAGATTATATTTTTCATAGCAATTGAGCAATATATCACCAATTAATCGGTCAATATGTATCAACCAGACTGAACAATTTTGAGATTATATTTATCAGTGATTGAAATTTGCCATTTAATATTATATATTTCTAGCATATTGATCGACCAATATATTAGCCAATATTTAGCATTGTGACATTTCAGTGATTAGCTGATTTATTGACCAGAGTGATAAGTCATTGAATTTGGCAATTATTGGCTGATTAATCTGCCAATATTTGACATTATGAGATTAATTTGATCATAATGATCAAACAATATATTGATCAGACCATTAAATCTATGATATCTGTCATTAAGAGATTATAATTATCAGTGTTCTGATAAATTGGACAGACTGATTAATTCAATGATATCTAGCAAATCTGAGAATATATTTATCATAGCAATCAAACAATATATACATGGACAATAATTGGAAAATATCTGGCATTCTGAGATTATATCTATCAATTATCGACCGATATATCGGCCAGATGATAAAGTATATTTGACATTTTGATATTGTATTTACCATAGCGATCACAGGATATAGCATGTTTTTAAAGAGAAAATGTGCTAAATAAATGTTTATTTAGTTTTGCCAATTTGTATGATCTTTTTGGTTTAATTTTTTGATACCATTATAGCATTATAAATGGCGTTCAACCACATTCTTCTCTTAATTATCAACACTAGTATCAGTCAAAAAAAAATAAAAATCCTTCTGGTCATCCACTTCTGCACAGTCTTGCATCATATCCATACATTATAAATTAGCAACACATTTATTTTTTACCTTATTTTTACATTTACTGACCGACTGCAATAAACTGAAATGCAAAATGAGGGACATTTTTGAAGCACACAGCCAAAATGACTTGTTCCAAATAAAGCTTTAAGCCTCATTTTGGCGCATGGTTGACCCAGAATGCCCCTGCTGTTCCAACAAATGAGTGTGGAAAGAAAATAAGGCGCCATATGGGATCTGGCCTTTACTTATAGAACAGAAAGCAAAAAAAAAAGGAAGGGCCAATGCAGGCAAATTGCATCAAATTGCATTATCCAGCCAAGTAGAGCCCAATTGCTGATGGTATGTTAAATCTAGTGAAAATAAGATTAATGAGGGACGGGGGTTAGTTATACCCTTGGCTTGAGAAGCTGCAGGAGCCGGAGTGGAAGAGGGGGGATTTGTTCGAGCATGCCATTAAAATCTGTCTTCAGAAGCTCTCCTGAGAGCAGCGATCCAGCCAGACAAGAGTGAAAAATTGATGGGTGGTGCAGGTAAGTTACAGCATTGCTCTCGTCTCAGTTTTCATGCCTTCAATTTGGAAGAAGCAGCTTTGTTGGGAAAACTCAGCCAGTTTACAAGCATCTCATAGATGCATTTTTTGAAGAAGAATTTAGATATCTCTCCAATTGTCTCTGTTTTTGTGGCAAAAATCACAAAAGATTCTTAATAATAAAAACCTGGATGATTAACTAGTTTTTGTTTAGCTCAACTGGTAGATAATTTCACTAGGGATGCCAAGGTCTTGGGTTCGATTCCCAGCAAACACACATAAGAAGATATATCTTGAACGCACTGTAAATTGCTTCAGATGAAGCCTGTTTTGAGTGTTTATTTAAATTTGTATTGAAATAGTACATGATTCATTTACATTTATTCATTTGGCAGACACTTTTATTCAAAGCAACTTACAAGTGGGGAATACATCAAGCGATTCATCTTAGAGGCAAACAGACACAGGAAGTGCTAGTACTACCAAGTTTCAGGCATTGTGCAAATAAGTACAAGCTAGAAAGTGAAGGAAGAAATAAAGAGAAGACAAAGTTTTTTCTTTTTTTAAATTTAGGATTAAGTCAAATAGTCATTAGTCATTCGGTTTAACGTTATTTACAAAACCAAGACATGGATAAACATTTGCTGTTCTACCAAACACTCAAGGCCTTAACCCAAAATGCAAAGGATAATGATTGGTTGATGGGACGTTAATCCAGGAACGTGTCCTACTTGTGTAAATCCTGTTGTTATACTGCACATTTCATATTCAGTACAGATATATTATCCTGAAATATTGTGTTTCGTATGCTGAAAAGCAACATAAGTCATCTTACCAGTATAATGTTCGTTTCCCTGGGCGGCACAGGTCAATAATTGGGCCATGGAGGAGCCCACAGCTTTAGACGTACTTCCGAGATCCTGAGCACACTTCTCCAACTACAGACACAAGTGTGAAGAAGCAATGGTGAGGACTACTGCTAACAAGTCTAATGATTTAGTTTTATGTGATAAATTTCACCTACCGATTCTCCTGGTAGCGGTTTGAGTTGTCCTTCCAGTGTGGCCATTTTAGCATCTTGTAGTTCACTCTTGAGAGTCTGAACAGCGCCGAGAGCAGAGTCGATCTCCAGAGGACCACACGCCTCATGAGCCTATGAAACAATACACAAAGATAACAAACATTTTCAGCCAACTTTTGTGAAAAAAGCTCCATTGTCTATACACCTTAGACAGGGTAGTGCCAATTTTTTTAATTTAAATTTTGACAGGACTGAATACAAAGCTCTGAGGCACTGAAGTACAGCGCAGTTAGAGGATTCTACTGTTGTTTAACAACATATTAATTGTTCAGCTGATATTTGGTCTTTGATTGTCTTTCTGACAAAAAAAAAAAAAAACTTCCAGTAGTTAAAAACCTCATTAAACAGTTTTGAAAGCGAGTTGCGTAAAATTCCGTCATCTAGGACCTTTATACAGTGCCAATGTTAAGATTGTAAATCTATTTGTTTTCATTCTCGTTAATTTCAATATGGCGTCTAACCTGACTACGGTCTATTATCAATAGCGGAGAGAAACAATCAGCTTTCTGTTGATCAAACTGGACAATTCACGTAAGCAACATGAATCCGTTGCGAAATCTGCAACACCAAATTTTTATCAGAGGATTTTAATGTCAACAAACAACAGTGGGTTGAAACAGTCAGTAATACAATAAAAAAAGAGAAAACTACAAACAATTGGACAGATACAACAGAAAAAAAGATAAAAACGACAAACAATTTAGCCTTCTTAAACAATAGCCTAACTATACAGAAATTTAATAAAGCAATCAAATATTAAAAATAAATCACAGCATAGCATTATTTAAATATAAAGCGATTCTTAATTGAGTTACTAAAGTTATTCGGTGAAGAGAAGTGAATGATTCTCTCATTTTCTTTTGTTGTTTGATTAACATTAAATGACTCAGACAGCAGCAGGTTTATTAGGCTGCAGTCACTTTAAGACTGAATGCACAGAACTAATATACTAACAAGCATTCGATTACTTTCCCAACTGTTTATGTTCACTTAAGACATAACTGACTGCATTTACAGTAGGTGAAATCTCACCAAGACAGACATTTTGACATTTTGTCTGTCGCACTTATGAAAAGTTCCCAATTGCGCAGATTCCCACTGAAATTCAACTGTGAAAATTTGCGGATAAGAATATAAGAAAACTACAATTTCTGTCCAAACTGTCCCTTTAAAACATGAGTAAAGGAAGGATGAATCTCTACACCTGATGTAGTACATTGCAGTAAGGTTATTTCAATATGTTTCAGTAAAGGTGTTTTGGATCTACTAGGAGGCAGTGAACTTCGGGTACCTTCTGTGCAGCTGTGCGCAGCTCTGCCAGGCAGGTGGCCAGGTTCTTGGCACACTGACCAAGTTGCATTGCAGCTGCCTGGTCGGTTACCGTCGGAACGGCCGCTTTAGCAGACGTCACCATTTTGCTTCCCGGCTGTTTGGAGACAGAGACAATGTGAGGATCATTTAAACGTCAAATCAGAGGCAGCTAAACAAACAAAGAATGCGTGTTTTACCTGCAGGAAACTCTGGCTGGCGATGATAAGGGCGAGTTGGGCACCAAGATCTTCCGGGCGGGCCTGACTGCCCCTCATTCCCTGTACTAGTTGTGGGATATGGTCGGCCACAGCCTGGAGAGCATCCACAAATCCACAGTCGGAATAGTTTCATTCAAATTCAAAAATCCAGAACTAACCAGAACAGAACTACCCACAATACCTTGCAGCTGAACACGAGCTGCTGATGTGACATGGTGTTCTTATTGGATGCAGCTGCATTCTGGGCGGCGGCAATGGTTTGCGTAGATGCTGCTGCGGCCTGCTTAGCTGCATTCTGTTCCAGACAAATAACAATAACGAATTACAGCTTCAATAATTACTAACACAGCAAATAACAAATGTGGAAACAGTGGCGGACTATTACATCTGGTAGGGCTGCACAATTTGGAGAAAAAAAAAACTAACAGCAAAAAAAGTAGGACAGCACTATATTACCAAAAATGCTGTGAATATATATATATATATATATATATATTTATATATATATAAATATAAATATAAATTTGACAATACAATAATAATAATAATAATAATAATAAATGTTGCTATTATTTTATATAATATTTATATAATATAGTACAAATAGTCATTTAATATATATAATATATTATTATTATTATTGTATAAATAAAAATAAGAAATATTATTGCTATATTACATTGTAATTTAAAAAAAGATATAAATCATACATTTTATAAATTTTATATTTTATTTATTTATTAGAAACGAGAACAAAACAACAACAACAACAACCACTAAAATAAAAATAGGAAAAAGTAAAACAATAACAACAACAACAATTATTATTAATATTATTTTACTACTACTACTACTGAATAAAAATAGGAACTAATTGTAATATTTCAATGTAAAATAAAAAAAAATCAAGTATTTAAGAAAATAATAATAATAATAATTTTATATTACAAACCAACTGTAAAATTACAATACCTAATTTCTTCATGTTCAATGTACGCACTTGTTCAGTTATATGCATATATTTATTTTTATTTATTTAATTCAAATCGCAGTCTTTGCGACTTGATAATCACACAAAGCAATATCGCGATTTTGGTTTTATTTCAATTAATTGTGCTGCCCTAACATTTGGCATCACTCTGCACCAGGTTAGATGTTGTGTTAACCGTACAAAGACCTGACTGTTCTGAGTGAATTTCATTACAGGTTCAGCAAGGATTGTAGAGCATTTGTAGAGTTTGTAGAGCAAACATCTAACTACACTTTAGAAGTAAGAGCAAAAGAAGGCGAGCAACAAGAAAAAGATTCTTTGTTTTATGAAAGAATATTTCATGTGTGAGGAAGGATGATAGATGGAAGAGACAGAAAAAAAGAACCTCAAGAACAAAGCCATCTTTGTTGATGTGAAGAGACCAAACAGAACCAGAACGCTGGATTCCACTGACCGAAACCGTCGGGCCAGTGGAAAAATACCCACTAGGGAAACTAGACCGCTACCACATACAGGCTGATAAAAAGCCATCTCTTCCATGCTAATATAAGTTTTGACCTAAACAGACACAAAACTGGGGACGGATGCCGTTGAGCTTAAAAATGGGCTTGTACAGTAATCCATTTTTACATTTTATTAGCGTCCTCCACACCACTATAATTCAGTATGTTCAAACTGTGTGTTACAAGACAGGATCAAACACAGAGTGGACACAGAACAGGAGGTGGAATAATAATACATGTCCTCACCTCCAGTCGGTGAATGAGTTTCTTTTTGATGGCGTTCTGAGCAGCTGCGTTGGTGGCGACCCGTAACCCTTCAGCAGCCTCTCGCAGCCTCTGCTGCTGGTCTTCATTTTCTGGGTATGCAGCAGCACCCTGCACAAATACAACACAGGAACTAGATTAGTTTTATGTACTGTACCTACTTCTGTGAATTGGTTTTCATAGCAGTTTACATTACTGTATGTGTGTTGTTAACATGCAACAATAGCTTGTTTAGGGTAATTTTTCTCTTGGGCTATGTTCAGAATGGAAGCAAACTGCTTACTAAATCTGTGCATTATATGCTCTATACTGTATAATATTTTATAAAATGGTTTAAATTAAAATAAGGTTTAAAAAATGAAGGTTTAAATAGTTACTTTTTTTCAGATATACAGTATAAACACTGACAGTATATATATACTGCATATTACTTTAAAAACTAGTAGCTAATATGCCATTTTGAAGCCTTGGTGTTTCTCTTTGTTCCACTTTATCTCCTTGCTTAATGGTTAAACAGAAAGTGAAAGGCAATTCTCAGAGGACAAAGTTGTCACAGATAAATCCCAGACTCGGTCAGCCCTGTGAAGGGAAATTTGTCAGCGACAGCAGAACTCTTAGCTACACCATTCGCACACTTACGGCGCATTACGAAACATTCAATGCAAAGAGGAATTAGGGGCTGTCTGCTCCATCTCTGTTACCAAGGAAACCATCTGTGGCTCATTCCTCCTCTTTACGTTTGATAATGGCACTGATGTTGTGATTAATATATCATGTATTAAATGTGCCTAACAAACCATAAGCCTGCACTTCACATGGCTGCATAACAATCATATCCTGACCATTTATACTTCTCGGTGTTGCTGATGGGGACTGAAAATTTCATCTGTGGTCCATCTTATCGTGAGTCAAATCTTAATGATGGCTCAAGGCTCTTTTAGGTATCAGAGATGAAGCAGTGATGAGACGAAGCATATTAGATTGGGTGCTGATTCTGGGTCATTCTGATTTTGGATATTTAAAAAAACAAAACAAACATACAAAATGACCTACATCTAGCATTGTTTTTTTTTACCCTTACAAAATGATCTGTGGCAGTACCATAGTACAGTGATGGTATTATGTTTAAATCTGATATAGTATGATTAAGACTAACATATATCATGTTATTACCATGATATGGAAAGGTATTCCAAAGAGTAACATGGTTCTGCCATGGCATATGTCCAAAAGCATGGGGCAGCCATGATACATGTTCAAAAAACATGGTATTACCATGCTGCACATACATACATGAACCCAAAACAAAAAACAAAAACTCCAAAAAAAGAAAAAAAAAAGAAAAACCCAAACAAATAAAAAAAACTATACAAAGCAAAAAACAAAAACAAAAATGAAAACACACAGTAAAACTCAAAACAAAACAACAAACAAAAACAAAACAAAAACACAAAAAAGAAATAAAGAAAAATAAAATACAAAACCCCAAAACAAAACTAAAAACAACAACAAAAAAGAAAGCAGAGAGTGCTCTAGACTTAATGTACATCTATTTGGACATATTTTTTGTCATGTCCATAGTTATGGTTATCACTATCATTGCAATGTCTCTTATTTACATCATGTTACACTTTGTTTGTTATAATGAGAGACTCTCGAGCGTGATGATGAAGCCAAAGGTTTTCATAAAGCAATAGGTTACTGGTAGCCACGTCAGTAGCGCTAGAGGGCGCTTAGCATCTGTATAGAGACGCTAAAAAAGCTAGAAATTAAATTTAGCATTTATATACATTAAAAAAAAAAACACGCTTAATATAATTTTATGATTTTTAATGAAATAAGAATTTTCAATAATGAAAATTAGTTTGTGTCTGCTGATTTTATTTATCAATGTTTGAACCATTAAAGAAGAAACCGCACTTTCCGTATTTCATTTCGGGTTTAAAAAATGAAAAATGTAAAAAAATACAGGGACCACACACACACACACACACACACACACACACACACACACACACACACACACACACACACAGGTTTGTTTTGCTATCCTTGTGGGGACTTTCCATAGGCGTAATGGTTTTTATACTGTACTTACTGTATGTGCTATTGTCCTACACCAACCCTACAGCTAAACCTACCCCTTACAGGACACTTTCTGCATTTTACTTTCTCAAAAAAACTCACTCTGTATGATTTTTAAGCTTGTTTCCTCATGGGGACCTAAAAAATGTCCCCATAAGGTCAACATTTACTGGTTTTACTATCCTTGTGGGGACATTTGGTCCCCTCAATGTAGCATAAACAAGGACACACACACACACACACACACACACACACACAAAACAGAACTTTTTTGAACAAGAATCCCAAATCAAAACAAAAAAAACTATAAACCAATCTAAAAACCCAAAACAAAAACAAAATAAAAATTTAAAACATTATTTAGAAAACATAAAATTATTATTTTGTGGAAATGGTCATGGTTCCTGTCAAAACAAACATGATTTCATGGTATGAAATAATGGCATAATTAGGTTTTTTTTTTTTTTATACTGTAAATGCACAGTTTGTATCTTGTTTTAGTTTCCATACCTTCGCAGCTTCCACCATTCTGGCAGTGGCATCGGCCAAAAGCTTGGCAGCCGCGAGCAGTTTCTTGGAATTATCCACATCGATTTCAGCCTCGGCGTCAGAGCGCATCGCATTCACCAAGTCCGAGGTGGCCTGGGCCAGAACCCGTGCCTGTCGTACCATTTCACCTGTAAATGTGAAAATAAATGTTATTTAAATATCAGCATGCTATGTGGGCAGATTTGATATTTCTTCAGAAACATCTACGGGCATATTCTTGGCTCCTTCAGCAGTATATTCACTGTCCTTGACTCCAGACTGGAGGAGAAAAAAAACCAACAGCCATTCCACGTTTCTTTGATGTGTGTGAATCTGGCTCCGCTGAAGCTGTTCTCTTTGAAAATCAATCTTTCTGCATTCTCTCTACATATCGCTTCAGGAACCGAAGCGCTCAAATGGTTGTGCACCCGTGTGACCTGAAGTACATCATTGATCAAGGGCCCTTTCAAAAGCGTGCCTACTCGTTTTCCATAAATGGACTCTGTATTTCCCGAACACCTACATAGATCCAGAAATACAAGCGTTGACAAGATTATCAAGGGAGAGAGGTGTGCTTAAGGGGTGTTTCACCTCTCGAAACGTAGGATGGATTCAGTGTGAAAATAGTAAGCTTGTTAAATCAACATGAAGCAGCATTCACCAATTTTACTTTCTCTATTTCAGAGTTAAATGAGAAAAAAAAGGTTGGACTTGATTTGATTCACTGGGAAATGAAAAGTAGGCTTTTCATAACAGAATGAAGTCAGACCTGAATGCAAGTTCGCAGCTGAATGTGGGCGACAACCTCACTTCTGAAATACCGCCACGTTTGAGGATGCTTTTTGACTGGGATGTGGAGACTGGAGGTCAGGTTCATCTTTGAGAACATCTCAATCTATTTAAACAGTAATATTTCTTTTATAAACAGAGCGTATTTGCAGTTATTTGCATTAAATCTGTGCATTAACAACAACAGTAGCCTAAAACAATGCTTAAACAGCTGTTTGGCTGTTGGTTGCTGAAAATCACATTTCTGAACTTCTTTCATTTGGGGCTAAAAAAAAGTATTAATAGATAGATTACTTAATATGTCTGGATAATTACTTGTATTTTTATTTATTTATTTATTTTTTTGGAAGTACCAGCCTTCTTTATTCAAATGACAAATGTTTAGCTAAACAATTAAAACATATGTAAATAAAATTGCAAGCATTTTAACTACAAAATATATTTTTTTATAAATAAAATAACTTAAACAACAATAGTAATAATAATAATAATAATAATAATAATAACGTGATTAATAAATTTATTTATTGTATTTACAATAATATAAAGATATCATACTTTATATAATGTTCGAATAAAAAAAAAAGTATATATAATTCTATAATTTCATTCATTCATTTAAATCCTGTCTGAAAAATACTAAGGATTTAATACCTCTTATTGTTACAAACTGGATCTAAAACATTATATTATATTTTATGAATTTTACAAAGTTTTTGAGTGGATTTTGTGTGAATATTTTGTAAAAATAAGTTTATTTGTTGATTTTAAAATATATTAAAATTATTTATTGTAGTGTAAATTATTTAGTTATTCAAAGAGCATAAATTAAATAATTTAACTTGGTTCTGCATATTGGCTAAAGAAAAAAAAATATTGTTATCGTTCATAAAGTGATATCTACCAATTGCCAATATTAAGTAATGTTAAGGTCGCATGGCTTGAGTGATGTCAGCAAAAAATGAAATTTGTTTCAGCAATTTACTACATGAAAGGGTACAAAACGTTTTTTTTTTTGTTTTCTTCTGAATAACTGAGGAATCATGCACAATACAAACCATAACGGGTGTTAAAGCAAACAGAGTCAATATTGATTTCTTGTTGACTTTCAAGCTAAACAAATCTTTGATGATGATGATTTGTTGGCTTAGGTCGTTTATCATGTTCTATGTTTATCTTTAACAGTTGCAGTCAACCCCACCGGCAGCTTTTGCCATGTGTTTTCCTTTAAAAAGTTCAAAGACAGGGCGTGCGTGATTGAGAGCAGATTTGATGCTCTGTAGTGGTTTTATATGACATGTTTTCGACAACCTCGCGGGCGCAGAATCTTTTGAGGATTCTTTAGACTTACGGCCATAGCATAACAAACATCTTTAGTTTTGAAAACAGCCCAAAAACACAGTTCAGACCGCAGACAAAATCACTTTTAAGGACCTCACAGAGTCAAAATAAACTGGGGGTCAAATTTTCCCAGAAAAACAACAGAGACAAGATACAAAGGCTGAGCAAAGCTAGCAAGCTAAATATTTGTCAGCGCATTATAACGGAGAATTAATGTTGCTTATGGGTCACCTGAATTAGGACTGCAAGAAGGCGAGATGTTAGTGCACAATTGAGAGCTTCAAAATGAGGCCAGGAACATCATAAAAATTGTGCAATTCTGAATATGGAAAAGCTAATCCTATTGTGTCACAGCACAGATATGCTTTGTTTGGACGATGTGCCTGAAAGATATTAAAGCTCTCTTGTGTATTACTGTATGCTTATTTGACTTTGATTTCCATTTATTAAATAAATTCTCTGTAGCCTTGAATTGTTTTACATCCTGTGGTACAGGCCCATCTATCGCATTTAGCGGCACTTTCCAAGGCAAAAATCGCTATTTCTATTGCTCATTTTTGTGGTTAGGGGATTTGAACAATCCCTTAAGCCCAAGTAATAAACAATGGCGCATAATTCATCCTGCAATGTGCATGCTAGCTCAAATTGTGCAGCTTGTTGAGGAGAGGTGTGCTTTTACTTAGTGTTCAACCATATGTTTTTTTGTGGAGAACGCGGGCAAAAAACTATGAAATGACATTAGGTCGCATCTAGAGACCAGTCAGATTTGAAGGAGGGCACTTTTAACATTCAATTACCAATTGCTACAATAATTGGAGGTACAAATTTACAAAGGTTTTACAAATTATACAAAGTTTGCATTTTTTAAATTATTATTATTTTTTATTACTTTTTATTTTATTAAACAATCATTTACGGTCAATAAATTATTTCATTCGATACACTATTCAAAAATTTTGTTGTCTGTAAGGCTTCTCTAGCAAAAAGTAGGCAAAGAAAACTATGAAATGCCATTTAAGGTCGTATCTAGAGATCAGTTAAACTTGGAGGTGGGCTCTTTTAATTTAACACCCCTAGCAACCCCACAAAACACCTTAGCAACCGTATTGCAATAATTCTGCCAAATTTTAGGAAACTACCGGTTCAGGACAGACTCACCAGCATCCCCCATTGAGGTGAAAATGCTCTCCGTTACGGTCATGATGGTGTCAGTAGCCTGGTCGTAGCGTCCAATTGGCTCGCCGCAGCTGGCGTAGTGGCGCACGTGCTGCAGCAGGTCACTGAGGGCCTGACTGACCGCGCCAGCCGCCATGTTCACCTGTCGGAGCAGCTCGCCCTCCTCTGAGGCGGCGTGACATGCCTTCACACAGCCCTCCACCGATCGCTCCACCAGACGGCCCGCCTCCACCAGCTGCTCCTGACACACCGGGGAGGAGATGGTGGGGCTCACCACCTACAACAATCACACGTTCACCAAAACAGACGGAAGACATTGTGTTCAGAATAGCGACAGATTATTTTGGGCATCAAGTGTAAGGGAGTGTGCGTTTTTAGAGCTGAAAATTAAAATATGAACTCAGAACTGAAATAAGTGTCAGAAAACAACATGACACATTATAAAAAAGTGAAGTAAAATTAAATAGTGACCAACTTATGTATTGCGGATTAATCAAGTCAGATTGTATCAGTTTCCACAAAAATCATGTGACACTGAAGACTGGGGTAATAATGCTGAATATTAATTCAGCTTTGATCAAAGGAATAAATAATACTTTAAAATATATTAAAACAGAAAACAGTTATATTAAATTGTAAAAATATATCACAATATTTCAGATTTTACTGTATTTTTATTTTTGTTTTTTATAATTTTTATTTTTTTTTCCAAACTCTGAAAAGTACCTTTGTACAGGCCACCAGCTGTGAGGTGGAGAGCGCGCACTGCGTGGCGGCGGTAATGACTCGGTTCTGCAGTGCCGTGTCCTCGGCCACCTGTGCCACGTTCTTGGCTTTCAGCACCAGCATGGCGGCGGCATTAGCTACGGCTTTAGCCAGGTTCATCATAATGTCCTGAAACATATTCGTCATCAGAGCAACACACTGTGAAGCAACCTGGCCCAGACTAATGAATGAAATAAACGCAAGGATAGAGTTTAACAGAATAAAATAGAGGGCAATAAAAGACTCTCAGAGGCTAACTGACTGTGACAGCATCAGCTGAACCACACTAAATCAAATTTTCCGTGTCGAAAATGGGTGCTAAAGTGTTTACAACAAGAGAAAACTGTTTTGCCAAGAAATAATGAGACGAGGAGCATGTGATTGGCTGAGGGATTTGACATGAACCAATCAGTGAATGCAGGCAAACAAGAGAACACAACAGAAGATCGTAAAAATCCCATTCATTTTTTACCCATTTTATCCATTCAAGACAGATATATATTTCAAGATATATCTGGAAAGCATCTGCTGTGTACAAACATCTGATAAACATCTTTAAGATGTCAGTTACTTACATTCTAAATCATAAACTTAAAGACATTTTCTAAATGTCTATTTGACGTCTGACAGGAGATGTTCTAGAGGCTTATTGCCAATGAGCAAACACTGTAAAAAATACGTTACCCAGATGCAAACACGCACATCAAACAGACTTCTCTAAGATTTATGTGTGCTATCAGGTTTCTATATATTCTGTAGTTATAATAAATTTAAAAATACTGTTTTGATACTTTATATATATATATATATATATATATATATATATATATATATATATATATATATATATATAACAGTAATAATACTGTTTTGATACTTAATATATATATATATATATATATATGTAACAGTAATAATATTATATATATATATATATATATATATATATATACATACATACATATATATATATATATACACACACACACATACACACACATATATAACACATCCAAAATAAAAGTTTTTGTTCACATATGTGTGTATACTGTGTTTATTTATTATGTATATATAAATACACAGAAATACAATATATATTTTGAAAATATTTACATGTACAACTTTCATTTTGGATGCGATTAACTGTTTGACAGCACTAGTATATATATATATATATATATAAATAAACACTTTATTTTAGGGTCTCTTAACTATTTGCTATTAATAGAATATTAGCCATTTATTAGTAGTAATTAAGCACATATTAATGCCTTATTCTACATGACCTTATCCGACATCCCTAAACCTACCCAATACCTAAACATAACAACTACCGCACTATTAATAAGCAGCAAATTAGGAATTTATTGAGTGAAAAGTCATAGTTAATAGTTAATAAGTGTTCCCCTATTCTAAAGTGTTACCATATATATATATATATATATATATATATACGATTATAAATTGGCAAAAATTATTTTGCTTCAAACCTTTAATTTGATGACAATTTAGATTTTTAGGAATACATTTCACTTTTATGACTGCATTGTCTGTTCAAATCATCATTTCTGTTTAAATCACCACAATTTTTTTAAATATATATATATTGTATAAAAAAGATTTACATTTATTTTTTACACATTACTTTCCCTCATTTTGGAACAAATGAATGGCTGCTGAACATTCGCCTTTGTCATCACATTAATTAATTATTCTTTAAAATATACTTCATAATATTACTATTTTCACAGTATAATTTTCTTTTTGTATTAATGTATCCTTGGTGAGCATGAGAGACTTGCAAAAACAGTTTAAATGACTTCAAAAAACTTGAAATATAGTGATGAGACATATGAACAGCTATTATAATGCTTTTATGTTGTTTCTTGGCCCATTTTGACATCCTGTTCAACACTACTTTCAATGTATGGAAAACAGCAGCATGAACATTCCTCAAAACATCTCTTTTTGTGAAGAAAGCAAGTCATACAGGTTCGGAAACAACATAAGGATGAAGTATATTCTTTTTCCCAATTTTCATATATATTTTTGCTTTGAATCAAAGTTTGAAATACTGTAAATGGGAAAAATACTTCTGTATTCACTACTGTGCTCTATTCCAGAAAGAAAGACGCACCTGGAATCTCTCGTCAGTTTCTCCTTCTCCCATTTGTTTCAAAAGATCTCCGCTGGCCTGGCCGATGCTGCCCGCTGCCGTCAACACCGTCTGTCTGGGCTGTGGGGTGATATTGACACATAAGAAATGACCCTTGTACTGCCACCGCAATGTCTCAAAACTCAAACGCACGGCTAATCACATCCTGTCTATCCGCTCTGCACCCCACTACAATTACCCTGTCTAGCGCAAGCCAAACAAGTAAACAGATTGTGACTGCGCTCTGCAAACCAGGATGGAAAAACACAGCTTAACGAGTTCATTATCAAATCCGCCTGTAAACAGCAGTGCGTTATTGGAGGATTACATGTGATGGGGTCGAGGGGTTTGTGTGTTTGCATTCGTCACCTCTCCAGAAGCTGGTTCCACGGCTCTGAGCAGGTCAGAAACGGCCCCAGTGAGGGTCCGGGCTGCCCCCATTAGATTCTGCCCGCTGCCCACCTCGTCCTCCATCAGAGCCGCCAGGAGCTTCACCCCTTTGGACATCTCGGTCAGGTTGGAGGAGATGGTGGTGATGGCGCAGCCCACGGCGGTGTAATCCGTGTCCATAGGGTCACCTGGAAGGATTGGAAAGAGAGATGGACAAAGAGTGACAGATTTAAAGTTATAGTTAAAAACAAAAACACACTGTCAGTAATTATTTACATATTCTGGAAATGATGGTGGTGGAAATGAAATTTTTGTTATATTTCTGAATTAAAAAGGCTCTTTTGTCTGGCTAAGAATAATTAAAACTATTATTAAAATTATAATATATAAATACAATTAAAGATATCTATTCTTTTGTGTCTCAAATACACACAATTAAACCATAATTAAATCATAATTTCTGCATATCTTGACAAGTGGTAACTGTTAACTGAAACAAACTATTAAAAATCATTTTCAGTAATTGAAATAAAACTGTAACAAAATAAAATGTTACTATTAGATGAAAAAAATGATCTAAAACAAAAATGAGAAATGTTGTCTTGGCAAATAACTGAAATAAACAAGTTTAAGTACTACAATTGCTTAAACTAAAAACAAAAACAAAATAAAGTAAATAAATAATAATAATAAAAAAATCACATAAACTTACAAAATTTTAAACAAATAAATAAAATAAACAAAATAAAGTTTTGTTTATTTTATTTATTTATTATTAAAAAAATCATTTTAAGTAATACTATTAGATGGCAATTTATAACAAAAATGAATAACGATATCTCAGCAACTAACAAATATGTTTAAGTACTAAAATTACTAAAATACAAATTAAAGGTGCTGTATACAGTATATATACATACATACATACATGTATATATATATACACACACACACACACACACACACACACACACACACATATACATATATATATATATATATATATATACATATGTATATATGTATATATGTATGTGTGTGTGTGTGTGTGTGTGTGTGTGTGTGTGTGTGTGTGTGTATATATATATATATATATATATATATATATATATATATATAAAGAAAAACCCTGAAACTTACTGTCACAGTCATGGACTTTTGTTTGTGTTTTCATTCCCCATGTGCTCTGTGTGACCTCTATCTCTCGTTAATGGTATCATTATGTTCAGGTGTGTCTCATCATTCTCCTCATTTACGTTCCCCTTATAAGTTGCATTCAGTTCAGTGTTTCTTCATCTGGTCTCGTCTATGTATGCTTGTGGTGACTATCCTCTTGTATTGGATTACCTATGTGGATTATTAAAGACTGTTTCTCATTACTCTTCATCGTCGTGCTTCTCTCCCGCACCACACCGTGACACTTACGCCCGTTTCACACCGCAAGCGCGAGCTTCGCGGCAGCGTCACGTCAGCGTAACTACAGCGTCACTGCAGCTGCAGACTCGCCAGAGTATTCACACTTGAAGCGTTTGTTCAGCATCACAGCAGCATCTCCAAAGCGATATTTCTTTAAAAAGACAACTATAAATTTGTTTTTAGAAGTTGGTCCGTTATAAATTTGAAAGTTTTGAAGTCTTGGGGATTCGCATGTAAATGGTAAACAACAAAAACAGCTCCTATCATGTTGTTTCAGTCCTATTCAAATATAGAAAGTGCTGTTTATACTGTTTTTTTTTTTTTTTTAATAATGTATACTTTTACCCATAATCTCCATTTCTTACAGAAGCTGTCAATATGCTCTATGTAAATTACTTGAGATTAAGCTCCATTTTTTTGTAACTGATCGGGAGAAATGTGAATTATTCGTTGGATTTTAACTAATTGTTATAGGCTAAGTAAGAATGTCAAAATGTTTAAGTTATTTAGAGCTGAATAAAAAAAGTAGGCTATGTGTTTCTAGCCAATCATAATTTTTCTTAGAAGCTGTCAATATGGGTTCGATTTTTTTGGTGTCTGTGTTCATCTTGTGTCCTTGTTTGTAATTTGTGCCTTGTTGTCCGTTTTTGTAGCCGAAGAGCTGGAGCAATTAGTCTTTCTATTTTAGCTAATTGTTAAGTGAGAATATTATGTTTAAGTCATTATTTGTTCATAGAGATTCATTTAAAAAATGAAAAGGTGTGTTTCTAACCAAGGTGAACACGCTGAGCATTCATATATATATATTTTTTTATCTGGCCTAATGTTGAATGTCAGTGTATTTCATTTGCATTATTGTGTCTATAGCTCCTGAAAATAAATAAAAGGCGCAAGTTTGTCACGTCAATCGTAAGCGAACACGTGTGCAATATTTCCAGAAGCTGTCAATATGTATAATGAATTTCTTATGTAGGCCTACTGTATATACTCCATCGTAACTTAAGATCCTGAGCAAGATGAATTGTTCGTTGTGAGTTTGATAAAATGCTTTAAGTTATAATTTGCTTATGGCAATTAAAAATGAAAAACAAGTTAAAAAGGGTAAATATTCTATACATATTTTTGATTGTTCATTTTCTTTCCTGACATACTCCAATTCGTCTTACAACACACTAGACATGCTTATTCTGTGCATTTTTAGCATGTTTTGTGTGAAATCATATTTATTTAGTCCATCAAAAGTGTGCTGTCACTTTAATTGAGCGTGAGCGGTGCAGCAAAAAATAGACTCGGCGCTGAAACCATCGCTGCAGCGCTGCTCATGTGCTGCTCCTGCTCCTGGTGTGAATACACTCATTTGTTAACATGGGCGGTGAAAAAAATATGCGCTGCTCACACGCCGCTCATATCTTAAGATATTCTCTGACACAGTTGTATTCGTGGTAACCTAACACATGGAAAAAAAAAAGATGAACTGAAAAAAAGTGACTGAAATGACACCACAACTTAATTTACGTAATAACTTAAATATTTTTTTTTTACAGATTTGTTTGTTAATTTAACTCTTTGTTTAGTTGATTATAGTTTTAAATATGTAATAATTCATATATTTGTATTACTGACTTCCGTATTTTAAGACTGAATTTGATAAGTTGGAAAAATAAAGAATGATTTGATAAATTGATGAATTGTTCACAATAAAACCAGGAGCAAGTAGAGCCAATTTTACTTTCATGGCTTTAACATGCACCGCTCAGATCTGCAACATGTGCTATAACGTGATCATTATTAGTGATCTCATTTAAAATTAGATCCATATGAAGCCATGTGCATTCCATCTCTAGTGCACACATCCACACTTCACATCATATCCTAACAAGCTCTTTAGGGCATGAGAACAGATGTAAAGCACAGGCTGCAAAAAAGCAGTAAAGTTTGAGCTGGGCTGCTGGTTAACAGGCAAATCTCCGCACTATCAAACAGATGGCATGAGGAGATTAAATCCAGCAAAAACCTGGTCTGGTCCGCATGGAATCTCTCCAGAACGCGGGAAGGAATACACAAATCCTGCCAAGCAGTTCAGCTTCAGGACAACAAACTTCACATTCATTAATGGAAATATTTATTAGTGCAATTGGAGAGTGACTTATTATTTAGCAGTGAGAGGAAACATATTTCTCCTTCATCAGTTGCTGGTATAAAACAAAAAAAGTAGGTATTGCATGTGTAAATTTCTTCTAAATCATCATCATTTTCATACACTAGTGGTATTGGACAAATTATGTTTATTCATTTATGGCCTGAAAATAATCTCCAACAGTGAATATTCATCACAGCAGAATTACAGTATGTCATTTTTAGGAAAGTTATGATCATTTCCAACATAAATTTCATTTCCACCACATTGTTTGTCTTGCTAGGGCTAATTTCAAATGTTATTCTTCCCTAATACACACAAAAATAACAACAGTTTTTGCAGAAATGTATTCTTAAATATTATTTAAGAATACATTTCTGCAAAAACTGCAGTTATTTTTGTGTAAAAATAACAACAGTTTTTGCAGAAATGTATTCTTAAATATTATTTAAGAATACATTTCTGCAAAAACTGCAGTTATTTTTGTGTGTATTAGGGAAGAATAACATTTGAAACTAGCAAATATGTGTGTGTGCGTGTGTGTGTGTGTGTGTGTGTGTGTAAATGGTGGGCACACCAGATACTGACTGGTTTTCGGACACCCCCCCACCCCCACCCCCCCAATACAGTAAAGCTACACATTTTAGAGTGGCCTTTCATTGTGGCCAGCCTAAGGTACACCTGTGCAATATACAGGTGCATCTCAATAAATTAGAATGTCGTGGAAAAGTTCATTTATTTCAGTAATTCAACTCAAATTGTGAAACTCATGTATTAAATAAATTCAGTGCACACAGACTGAAGTAGTTTAAGTCTTTGGTTCTTTTAATTGTGATGATTTTGGCTCATATTTAACAAAAACCCACCAATTCACTATCTCAACAAATTAGAATATGGTGACATGCCAATCAGCTAATCAACTCAAAACACCTGCAAAGGTTTCCTGAGCCTTCAAAATAGTCTCTCAGTTTGGTTCACTAGGCTACACAATCATGGGGAAGACTGCTGATCTGACAGTTGTCCAGAAGACAATCATTGACACCCTTCACAAGGAGGGTAAGCCACAAACATTCATTGCCAAAGAAGCTGGCTGTTCACAGAGTGCTGTATCTAAGCATGTTAACAGAAAGTTGAGTGGAAGGAAAAAGTGTGGAAGAAAAAGATACACAACCAACCGAGAGAACCGCAGCCTTATGAGGATTGTCAAGCAAAATCAATTCAAGAATTTGGGTGAACTTCACAAGGAATGGACTGAGGCTGGGGTCAAGGCATCAAGAGCCACCACACACAGACGTGTCAAGGAATTTGGCTACAGTTGTCGTATTCCAGTAAGTCCAGTGTTAAGATTCCACAGTCTATGATGATTTGGGGTGCAATGTCATCTGCTGGTGTTGGTCCATTGTGTTTTTTGAAAACCAAAGTCACTGCACCCGTTTACCAAGAAATTTTGGAGCACTTCGTGCTTCCTTCTGCTGACCAGCTTTTTGAAGATGCCGATTTCATTTTCCAGCAGGATTTGGCACCTGCCCACACTGCCAAAAGCACCAAAGGTTGGTTAAATGACCATGGTGTTGGTGTGCTTGACTGGCCAGCAAACTCACCAGACCTGAACCCCATAGAGAATGTATGGGGTATTGTCAAGAGGAAAATGAGAAACAAGAGACCAAAAAATGCAGATGAGCTGAAGGCCACTGTCAAAGAAACCTGGGCTTCCATACCACCTCAGCAGTGCCACAAACTGATCACCTCCATGCCACGCCGAATTGAGGCAGTAATTAAAGCAAAAGGAGCCCCTACCAAGTATTGAGTACATAAACAGTAAATGAACATACTTTCCAGAAGGCCAACAATTCACTAAAAATGGTTTTTTTTTTATAGTTCTTATGAAGTATTCTAATTTGTTGAGATGGGTTTTTGTTAAATGTGAACCAAAATCATCACAATTAAAAGAACCAAAGACTTCAGTCTGTGTGCACTGAATTTATTTAATACACGAGTTTCACAATTTGAGTTGAATTACTGAAATAAATTAACTTTTCCACGACATTCTAATTTATTGAGATGCATCTGTATATATACACACACACACGTAAGTCAAAAAAGGTTCAGATGGTTCATGGGTAATTTCTCATTCGGTTACATACCGGCAGTGAGGTTGACCACTGACGCGGTTCCAGCCGTGATGGCATCCACTTGGGAGTGAATCTCATGTTTGGATTCATCCACCTTGTTTTGAACCCACACTCTGGATGCCTTTTTGGATAAAACAAAGGAGAGTGAAAACTAGTGTATTCATGTATTTTTTATATCGAGGTTATCTAAGCGCAGGTTACTGATCAATGACAATCTCTGTACTTATAATCAATAAATGAACAATAATTGTACACCAATGCCACAATGCATTACTGTAATGCCACAATAACAAAAACCTTAATATAAATAACCACAAGGCTTTTAGACTAGCTTGTAGCGCATATTTTGACACAATGTCCCACATGGGATTTGAACTAGCAACCTTCTACTGCATAATACATCACACGCTGGGAAATACTGTACGAGAATCAGCTCACTTAACACCTTCACCCACATAAAATCAGACAATCGATGGTTTACAGTAATACAACATCATTATTTTTGCACTAGTTGCACACTTCACCTTAAAAAAGTTTATTTTTCTCAGTATAATTTCTTACCATGTCTTGTCCCAGTGGTGGAAGATTGTCTACCTCTCCAAGGTCAGCTTGTGCCTGCTGGACAGCCTGCATACTGGTGTTGATAGTTCCCATTAGTGCTTGCTGGGCCAGACTCTGACGGTATAGGAGTCATTGAAGACGTTATGCAAAAAAAACAGGCTTTTAACACACTCTATGGATGTAAGCAAACACAAGCTAGATATTAACTATTTTAGTTAATTTTCAAGTCAGGTCAGAGTAACAGTTTGAAAAGTCTTGTACAGCTAGCGATCTGAATAAAAGTGCGGTGACATTATTGAAATTTCGACAAGATTTTGCGGGGAAAAAAGTTAACAGTCAATAGTGTAGTGATGTAATGCTCACACAGCAGTCATTTTCAAACCAAGCAGCTTTCTGGTTGTCAACACGGCGTAAAAAAATCCCTTAACTTGTTGTGAATCTGTGTGGGGAAAACTTTCACACTGCATTGATTCCTGTTGCAATGACTTGATTCACCCACAAAAATTCACTAAAAATGGTACTGTAAATATGCACCTTAACATGTTATACACTCCTAATGGTTTAATGCCACAATCATTTGAAGATAAATTTTGCATATCTGTGTAGATGTTCTGGCCTAACAGTTACAGTTCTGGCCCATAACTCAAACTATAGAGCCTGTTTACATAACACTGTTTTTAACTAAAAACATTCTGTGTTTTGGACATTAATTTACATAACAACGGCATTTTGGGGGTCTAAAAATGCAAACTTTTGAAAACTAGTTTTTAAAAATGAAAAATTATCACGCTATTATTTTTGAAAACTATACTTTTATCATCTCTGCGCAAATTACAAAAACTATGTCATTCGTGCGAATCGCGCCGCAGGATGTCTATTCGCGTCTTTGCATTGACTTAACATGTAAATCACTCGCGCTTAACGCTTCATTCGCGTCTGGTGCGAACGCACCATTACATGTGTGCAGACACGTAGTGTTTCTTTACAAAGTAACATCGCCAACTACTGGCCTGGCATGCACAATACAGCATTTTTAGTCATTTTCGTAGATCTATGCAAAGTGGGGATTGTTTTGACAATGTTATTATCTGTATGTGAAACTTTTCAAACACTCAAAGGAAAAACTTTTCTGTTTTCGGTACTAAGTTTTTAGTCCGTTTTTAGTAAAAAATAAAATAAAATAAATACTTATACTTAAAAAGGTATTAAAAAAAACTGACTTACCTTTTTCAGTTACTTGCAACACAAAATTTCTCATTTTCATTTAGTTTAACTTGATAAACTAAAATAGCAAACTAATACCGAAATAAAAATTAATTAAAACACTATATAAAAAATGATTAAAACTTTATTCTAAAATTAAAATGGGAAATATTTTCAATTCTTAATTTAAAATAATAATAAAAAGTATAATAGTGTCGTAAATATAAAAAGTTGTACACTAAAATAGCAGTGCAGAGAAGATTTGATAAATGCTACGTAACCATCAATTTTAATAATTCACCTAGTCGCCACAATCGAAAACCAGAAAATAACAAACAATCAATTATCCCAATTATCAAATGTGACAGTCTGATTTACAATATGTTAGGCACAAATAAATCACAATGAAGATTTAGGCAACAGATGGAGCCGTGAAAGCAGAACTGCTCCGGCTCCGCATATGATGAGACCGTGATATAAACATTATTGCAGTTGCACATTCTCACCAGAGGGGGCATGTGTCCTCTGTGCATCTGTCCCATGGTGATTTGCTGTTGAGCCGAGGGCATGGTACCCATGTTGAATGTGTCAGGGCCCCCGATTGACCCCGAGCGCATGATGCCAGGCAGCGCCACCGACCCGTGTTCAACCCGACCCACCCGATTAAACTGCTGCTGGAGTATGGTGGACCTACGAAGACGTAATGGCTCATTATCAGATGCTGTCAGCTTGCATTCACCCTTATATCTGTGAATGATGGTTGTTGTTGTTGTTACGGTAATTACTGACAGCCATTAAAATCAGCTGAGCGACGCTTCCCTATCCGCACCAGGAAAACAGACGCTTCAGGCACTATTGCTTAATTACAGCTTATTGTGAGAGGCCTCAATTTTTGGATTATAGTGCTAGAAGTAACATGAGTAAGTTGGCACAAGGACAGACGCAGGCACCGATGCCCGACGTCTCCCCCCTCTCCAACAGAGAGAAGTGGGATGCCGTTGCCCATAACAACCGCTTTCAGACAGCGCTTGAGAGGATGTGACCCATCTGTATATCCCATTCTAACAGAACCAGATCCCAGGCTGGATAAAAGCACTGCTGGAGTTGAAGTATGGGGCCATATATACTTTAATTTTGTAACTTTTTGTTTATAAAAATGTTTTTAATCCTAAAAAAAAAAAAAAAGAAATAATTCAGGAAAAATTTCAGAGCAGATTTTCCAAGCAGTATCAGACTTTTGGATCTTACTATATGTGAGAAACAAATCTATAGTTTAATTTTTCATAAACTCATGTTGTTAGTGTTATTTTCTTTTCATTTAAAAAAATAAATAAAAATAAATTAAATAAATAAATACAGCTGTAAAAAAAGTGTAGCTAAATTTATTACTACTGTTATCTATAAGTTAATTATATTACTGCTATTTATTACTGTATTACTTCACAGATGCATGTAAATTAAAATTAATTCAGTGGAAAAACAGTGGAATGTATTTCATTTGTCTGGACAACCTTAAAATATCAACCCTGTTACCATATTTTTGTGTAGTAAGAATCTGCCTAATTAAAAGGTGGGTAATTTTATCAAAGTTAAATTATTCTTTTAAGAAACATGTTGTTCCACAACCTAGTATTGTCAAATTAAACTGTAAAACTGTCAACTCTGTTAGCAAGATTTTGTATAGTAAGCAACTGATTACTGATAATTGGATATGTAGAAATATCAGAATTACATTCTCTTTACAGTGCCATGACCTCGAGAAAAAGGCTTGTAAAATCAAATTAAAATGTAAAACAGTCAGCCCTGTTACTGTGACTTTGTAAATTTCAGATAATTGAAAAATTATATTCTCTAAAAAGCACCTTGAATTTTGATTTTGACTTAGAACAGTCAACCCTGTTGAAATGATTTTCCACAGTAAACAATTATTCACAAGTAGATTTGCATAAATATCAGCATTGAAGTCAAATTAAACCTTAAAACTGTCAACCCTGTTCCTGACAATCTTTATATAGTACCTTTCTGAAGCCATATAAGATATCCTAAATGTAATTACTTTAACTTCTTAATAACACTTATTTGTTTGGTAGAATGTTTAAAAATGTACAGAAATGTACTTACTCAAACTGTAAAAGACAACCGTTACTCAGAATGACCCAAATACATAAATACCAAGACATATTTACTGAGTGGCTGAAAAACAGCGAGATGTAGGAAGGGAAATATTCACACATTCACTATCTCTATCTCTCTCCTCCAGAAACCTGATATCTTAAATGACGTTTTGCTGATGAGGTAGCGCTTTTTGTGGAAATAATAATCTCGCTCTCTTGCCCTCAGCGCCTTCCACATCAAGGGTAAAAGAAGAGAAAAATGTGTCTCCATCTCCTTGTGATTAAAAATGGCAGCGTGCAGCCTGAGCATTTACTCCAATGTCATTAGACACCTTAGTTCAACTATGAGGTGAATACAAATGAAACACAGTGATTCAACAAAAAAATGTTTTAGGTGTGTAATCACAATGCAATTAAAAGTGTGACGAGATGGCTGTTGCCTGAAACAAGTACAGATTCATCCAGCATGGTGGATTCCTCATCATAGACCTTACCAAACTGATCCTTACAATTTTTTTGGTGTTCATTTTGTGAAAAACAGTGGATAATATGCTTTGATTATTTTGTTATATTTGTCATTATGAGACTATCTTAAAATATCAACCCTGTTAATGTGTTTTTGTTTAGTAGAAATCTACTAAACGTAAAAGTGGAGATTTGTAAAAATACCAGGATTAAATTATTCTTTTAAGAATCATGTCGTAGTTTCACAACACTGAGCACAAGTCATAATTTCAAATTAAAATTGTCAACACTGTTACCAATATTTTGTATAGTAAGCAAATAATTCCTGAACAAAAGTTGCAGAAATATCAGCATTACATTCTCTTCCTAGTGACCCCGAGCAAAAGTTGCTTGTAAAGTCAAATTAAAAAAACAGTCAACCCTGTTACTGTGATTTTGTATAGTAAGCAATTAAGGAAAATTGGATATTTGTAGAAATATAAGCATCATGTTCTCTTTCTAGTGTCACAACCTTGAGCAAAAGGCTGTAAAATCAAAAACTGTAAAACAGTTAACCCTGTTACCAAGATTTTGTATATTAAGCAATTAATTAAGGAAAATTTGATATTTGTAGACATATAGGCTAAGTATTATGTTATATTTGTAGTGTCATGACCTTGAGCAAAACGGTTGTAAGATCAAATTAAACTGTAAAACAGTCAACCCTGTTACGGTGATTTTGTATAGTAAACAATTAATTAAGGAAAATTTGATATTTGTAGACATATACGTATCATGTTCTCTTTCTAGTTTCATGACCTTGAGAAAAAGGCTTGTAAAGTCAAATTAAACTGAAAAACCGTCAACCTTGTTATCAAGAGTTTGTATAGTAAGCAAGTAATTAATGAAAACTAGATATTTGTAGAAATATAAGTATTACATTCTTTTTATAATGTCACAACTTTGAGCAAAAGGCTTGTAAAGTCAAATTACACTGTAAAACAGTCCACCCTGTTACTGTGATTTTGTCCTTCGAATAATTGAAAAGTGGATGTTTGTAGAAATATCAACAAATCAGCACAACACAATTATAAGTGTGACAAGGAGGTTGCTGCCTGAAAACAAGGTATCATGGGACAAGAACAAGAGATTTCCACTGACTTTTTCGGGGATACGGATTCTTCCAGCATGGTGGATTCCTCATCACCGTCCAAACCAAACCGATCTTTACTCTGTTTCTGTTAAACAAGGGGAGGAAAATATTTTAGTAAGTAAATAAGTAAATAAACTGCACCAAAAAGGAATATCTACAGGATAGATCACTTTGCGATAGTTCACCCAAAAATGAAAATTAAGGCAGAAAGTTTAAACATGGGAAATGTGAATAATAGGGCTGACACTAACGACTATTTTTATTTTGATTAATCTATCGACTAATTGATCAGTTAATCGATTAATCTAAATAAAAATAGATTTAAGTGAACAATAACTTTTAAAATGACTTAAATACATACTGTATATAATAGCAATGATGCAATAATAATTAGTTCAAATAAAGTATCAAAAGCAAGTTTTATTGAACAAAACTAGTATTAGTAGTATTAAGTTAAAAGTTAAAAGTACTATAAACAATAGAGCTAATGTACATTACGCATAACAAAGGCCTGCAGGGGGCGCTAACGGCCTGATGATTATTATTACACATTACTGCGCTATCTAATCCTTGTTTAATATTGACCAAGCACCATTTAATTCAAATGTCCACTTAATCTTTAATATTTGGCCAAAATTTGACAGAAATGCTATAGCCACTGTAATTAAATGAATATGTGGACATCAAAACCTGTAAACTCAGAGAAAGGGTTTGAGCTTTTATTTTGAAATCGCAATGTATTCTCCTGTGTTTGCATAGATTAAAAAAAAAAATACTTTACAAATCTGATGAAATGGCGCACATTGCGATCCAAGATGAACGTTATAATAAACCCAAACTCACAAAAACATGCAGAAATGGAGTTTGAGACGCTCCGCACATGTAAATGATAACTTTCTGTGGAGCTACTGTGAACGGAGCCGCTGTGAGACGCATGTACATAACCTACAAGCATGTAAATAATTAAAGCGCAAATACTGTATTGGAACTGCATCACATATAATTATATTAATATAGAATTAAATTGTAGCGTTTGTGAATTCACAATTATGCTTAATTATGATTTTTAAATGGGTTTAATATATCATGCAGCCTTGGAAAATACTCAAAAACTGTGTTTTTGGATTCTTGTCTGTGAAATGCGCCACTTCTGGTATTTTGCCGGTTAGTTGACACGAGCAAAATGACATCTATAATTTTTAAAAATCGACTAGTCGACTAAAATCGACGAATCACGACAGCCCTAGTGAATAATATGCTCTTGAAGACATTTTGGGTGAACCGTTCCTTTAATTCACATGTTGAAGGACTTGCTTTCTTAAGGATGATGTCAATGTATCCAGCGATGAGTTGAGAGATCTGCTCCCCTTCTGTGGTCTGGACAGAGTAATAGCTCTCCTGGTACTCACCAAAATCCTGCATGAGGTCCCACACACACACACACACACACACACACACACACAAATATAACAGATATGAGAAGCACACATCTCAAGGCTGTGTGGATGTGCTTATTCTGCTTTAGCTGACAGGAAGCCAGCCAACTGTCCTTGGAGCACAAGTGCTGTACATGAGATGCTAAAAGTGGCTCTTAATGGTGGAGCAGAACTGCGCATCGCACAGCAAGGTTAAAACACTCAAGCAGTAGAGGACGGGCATTTTATTAAGGCAAAAACAACTATTATTACATTATAGCCAAAACAACATTGTTTTACAATGATATCCGCCGTTACGGTCAATACCGCTCAATATACTGTAAATGTGTGAGAGCATATATCAAGAACAGTCATGAAAATAAATAAATAAATAATAAAAAAACACATAAAAATGTAAAATTAATAATAATATCAGAATAATAAACTAACACAACAAATTCAAATGCTGCAAACTTAAATTTCTTTCATCTTTGCCAAACAAACTTAATATATTTACACGTATAAATACCCATGTATTTCATTTTTTCTTTTTTAATAAATCTGCAAAAATGTCAACAATTCTGTGTTTTTCTGTCAATATGGGGTGCTGTGTGTACATTAATGAGGAAAAAAAAAGAACTTAAATGATTTTAGCAAATGGCTGCAATATAACAAAGAGTGAAAAATTTAAGGGGTCTGAATACTTTCCATACCCACTGTATGTACAATATCATTATGTATTATATTATATTATACTATACTACATTATACTATATTATATATTATATTATATTATATTATATACATACATTTTGGTTTTAAGATGCAAATATAAAATAACAATATGATAGAAATATTATATAAAACAGATACATGTGTGCTATTATTATGCATTATATTTTATTTTGTTGTAATTTCGTATTTATTAAGATTGAAATATAAAGTGAAAGAAAAACAGAGATAGAAACATTATATTTCAATAGATACTTGTATAATATTAGGCATTATAATATAATTTTTTAACATTTATATATAAAACAAAACTAGTAAACAGAAATATTATATACAAATATATACATTTATGTATTATATTTAAATTTATTGTAATTTTGTATTACAATTGAAATATAAATGTAAAAAAAAATAAAAATAAAATAAAAATACAATGGGTCCAAAAAAGTACCCATTTGTCACACAAACATAATTTGTTTGAAGGCAGCTGCCATGACAATAATAAGTGACCAAACCCAATACTTTCAAACTTTTATTCACTGTATACAGAACTATATAAACCCACTGAGCAGGTACAGTGAATGCAGAATCTAAGGAAGAATCCAAACACACTGCGGCTCATGTTAAATGGAGTGAATAATGTAACGTACCAGTGTGAAGCTCTTGGGTGAGGCCGCCCACCTCTTGACTGTGGTGAGGGGCCATTCCTGCACCACCTCTTTGGTCTTCTCATCCACCCTCATCACTGACTCTTTGGTAATGCCCAGGAGACGCGGGACCAACTTATTCTTGCTTTTCATCTTCTCCTGGTGAAAAATAACATATGGCGTTTGTGTATTGTGTGGCGAGGACCGAAATACACAATGGGCTGCTGATTGCTGACTTCATTTCGGTATTTATGTGATTACTAAATTTGTTTTGCTCATTAATCATGTTGAAAGAGTATCGCCCTGCATGCAGTTCACTGTCCTTATTTCAACTCTCTCTCTCTACGATGCTTTACCACAATGTCTGCAGAGTAACAGATTGTTTGGTCATGACTATGTACATCTGGAATCCTTGATTAAAACATAAATTGATGTATATATATGTATACACACACACACACACACACACACACACACACACACACACACACACACACACACAGTATGTAATATGTATGTATGTATGTATATGTGTGTGTGTGTGAGTGTGTGTGTATACATATAATTATTATTTTACATACAAATTTATTTAAACAGATACATCTATAATATGTACTATATCATTACATGCATTATATTTTAATAACTACGTATAATACAATATATTATATTATACATTTATTTTTTAAGATTTAAATAAAGTTAATACCATATGCAAGCAAAAACATTATATATAATTTTTTTTATTATGCATTACATTTATAAACATATTAAATTAAATAATTATAAATAATATATTAAATAATATATTATGTTTGACCACAGTTGACCAATTAAATAATAAAAATAAAAAATGTAAATATCTTTAGCATTTTCTTTTCTTTTGTACTTTTTCTGTCCAAGGAAAACTTATCCTACACTACAGCGATTTTCAACCAATCAAATGCTCCTAATAATGAAAAAGTTCCGCCTGATGATTCCACAATTAGCATGAAGGAAATCATGTTCTCAGTTGTAACATAACTAAAACATATTATATATTAAAAAACAAATGGAGGCCATCGATATCCCTCCACAAACTTCCTGTTTGAACAGGAAATACGTCAAGACAGGAACGAAAACTACTTGTCAAATGATTTCTCTGGGGTTTTAAAGATGACATAAGTCAGCATGCAGTTACTGGAACATTTTCTCTGAAAGCGCACATATTTCAACCAAACATTTATTTGATGTTGTTTATAAATTAGAATACCATTTAACAGACGTTTTAATGACATTTACGATTCTGAATGTATGTGAATAGACTCTTTTTAAGATTTTCAAACTCATTACTTGTTCAAACTCATTCAAAGATCATATACAAGATACATATAGTATATGGGAAATCTGGTTTACAAAATCATACAGTTGCACCTTGATACTGATAACATTAGCTTCCAAAGCATGTGCAAATGCATATTCTCCCCACAGTACACTATCCAGCCAATCAGGCAGTGCAGGTGCTAAATGGGCGGCAGCGTCTAAACCTAGCCTCTAGTATATGTGCTACTCGACCATGGCCTGGTGCCTTCTGCCATTTCCCTTCATCTTTCACACACACTCGACCCAAAACAATTGCCCGCTGATGGCATCCTGCCAGAGGACTCTTACCGCCGCACAAATACATAATAAAAACAAACACTAAACGTTTAAATGACCTCTTGCGCCGTACATCTCTAGGCTATTGTTTTCATCTGAGGGTCGAAAATAACAACCTCTGATAAGAGTGCATTATAAATAATGGCTTACCTCACAGAAAGACCTGCTGACATTGTTTACAGTCCTGAATGGCACCGCTTTTCAAGGGTGAGGCTTATGCAATGTGGGTAAATATAGTTTTTTTTGGTAAATGTTCATTGTCTAATTGTCTGCGTCGGTCAGGGACGGTGCTTTTGCTCATTCAGAGTGGTGCAATCTATTGTTAGGCGCTATTAATTTGAAACCGGGCACTTAGCAACACTCCACTAATGACCTGAAACTGATCCTTGAGCGGGCGGCTTGTAAATCTTCCTCTGTGTGCCGTACAGCTTAAGAATGCTTAATAGTCTTAAAAACACAAACAGAACTGGAATAAACGGAAACACTTTCTAAGAACCCTGTATATGGATAAACACACACAGGCTTACTTGCTGAATTCTAACAATTAATTACAAGGGCCTCTGTAATACTTGATTATGATTGGTCAGTTGCTGCAATCTGCGGCCATAAATTATATCTAAAATTCGAAATACAAAAATAATTTAAAAAATAATTACTAATAATTAAGAAATAATTTTACATGAATTAAAAGGATTGTAAGATGTGAAGATGTAAGGTGTGAATGGGGAGCAGGTGTGTTGAATTTGGTGTTATCGCTCTCACTCTCTCATACTGGTCACTGGAAGTTCAACAAGGCACCTCATGGCAAAGAACTCTCTGAGCATCTGAAAAAAAGAATTGTTGTTCTACATAAAGATGGCATAGGCTATAAGAAGATTGCCAAGACCCTGAAACTGAGCTGCAGCACGGTGGCCAAAACCATACAGTGGTTTAACAGGACAGGTTCCACTCAGAACAGGTCTCGCCCATGGTCGACCAAAGAAGTTGAGTGCACGTGCTCAGTATCATATCCAGAGGTTGTGTTTGGGAAATAGACGTATGAGTGCTGCCAGCATTGCTGCAGAGGTTGAAGAGGTGGGGGGTCAGCCTATCAGTGCTCAGACCATACGACGCACACTACATCAAATTGGTCTGCATGGCTGTCGTCCCAGAAGGAAGCCTCTTCTAAAGATGATGCACAAGAAAGCCCACAAACAGTTTGCTGAAGACAAGCAGACTAAGGACATGGATTACTGGAACCATGTCCTGTGGTCTGATGAGACCAAGATAAACTTATTTGGTTCAGATGGTGTCAAGCGTGTGTGGTGGCAACCAGGTGAGGAGTACAAAGACAAGTGTGTCTTGCCTACAGGCAAGCATGGTGGTGGGAGTGTCATGGTCTGGGCTGCATGAGTGCTGCCAGCACTGGGGAGCTACAGTTCATTGAGGGAACCATGAATGCCAACATATACTGTAACATACTGAAGCAGAGCATGATCTCCTTGCTTCTATTCCAACATGATAACGACCCCAAACACACCTCCAAGATGACCACTGCCTTGCTAAAGAAGCTGAGGGTAAAGGTGATGGACTGGCCAAGCATGTCTTCAGACCTAAACCCTATTGAGCATCTGTGGGGCATCCTCAAAGGGAAGATGGAGGAGCGCAAGGTCTCTAACATCCACCAGCTCCGTGATGTCGTCATGGAGGAGTGGAAGAGGACTCCATTGGCAACCTGTGAAGCTCTGGTAAACTCCAGGCCCAAGAGGGTTAAGGCAGTGCTGGAAAATAATGGTGGTCACACAAAATTTTGACACTTTGGGCCCACTTTGGACATTTTCACTTAGGGGTGTACTCACTTTTGTGGCCAGCGGTTTAGACATTAATGACTGTATGTTGAGTTATTTTGAGGGGACAGCAAATTTACACTGCTACAATGTGAGTGTACAGCTTGTATAACAAAGTGTCATTTCTTCAGTGTTGTCACGTGAATATAATAAAATATTTACAAAAATGTGAGGGGTGTACTCACTTCTGTGAGATACTGTATATATATATATATATATATATATATATATATATATATATATATATACACACACACACACACACATATATACATATATATATATATATATATATATATATATATACATATATATATATATATATATATATATATATATATATATATATATATATATATATATATATATATAGTAGTCGTCAGAATTATTGGCACCCTTGGTAAATATGATCAAAGAAGGCTGTGAAAATGAATCTGCATTGTTAATCCTTTTGATCTTTTATTTAAAAAATTCACAAAAATCTAACCTTTCATTGGACAATAAGAATTTAAAATGGGGGGAAATATCATTATGAAATAAATGTTGGACACAATTATTGGTACCCCTAGAAATTCTCATGTAAAATATCTCTGAAGTATAATCCCATTCATATTCACAATTTTGAGCACTCCAGGGTGATTATGAACATGAAATTATCCAGCCATGGCTTCCTGTTTCACAAAAATATGAACAGGAGGGAAAACAAAGGCCAAATTCCCATAATCATCCATCACAATGAGAAAAACCAAAGAATATATTTCTGATGACTAGCAAAAGATAACTGAGCTTCACAAATTAGTGAAGTGGCTTTAAGAAAAGAGCTAGAGCAGTGAAAATTCCCATTTCCACCATCAGGGCAATAATTAAGAATTTCCAATCAACATAAAATGTTATGAAACTGTCTGGAAGAGGACATGTGTCTATATCGTCCTAATGCACGGTGAGAAGAAGAGTTTGAGTGACTAAAGACTCTCCAAGGACCACAGCTGGAGAATTGCAGAAAATAGTTGAGTCTCGGGGTCAGAAAACCTTTAAAAAAAATTGTCAAACAGAACCTACATCACCACATGTTGTTTGGGAGGGTTTCAAGAAAAATTCTAGCTCATCCAAAAAACAAACTCCAGCATATTCAGTTATCAGACACGACTGGAACTTCAAATGGGACTGGCTTCTATGGTCAGATGAAACTGAAAAAAGAGATTTTTAGCAGCAAGCACTCAAGATGGGTTTGGTGAACACAGGGATAAAAAGTACCCCATGTGTACAATGAAATATACAGCTGTATTTTTGATGTTGTGGGCCTATATTTCTGCTGGAGGTCCTGGACATCTTGTTTAGACACACGGCATCATGGATTCTATCAAATACCAACAGATAAAAAAATTAATAAGTGACTGACTCTGTTAGAAATCTTATAATGGGCCATGTTTGGATCTTCCAACCGTACAATAATCCAAACACAAACCTCAAAAACAACACAAAAATGGGTCACTGAGCACAAAACCAAGCTTCTGCTGGTCATTCCAGTCCTCTGACCTGAACCCTATAGAAAATGAGTGGTGAACTGAAGAGAAGAAGCATCAACATGGAGCTGGGAATCTAAAGGGTCTGGAGTGATTCTGGATGAAGGAATGGTCTCTGATCTCTTGTCAGGTGTCTCTAACCTCATCAGGCATTATAGGAGAACATTTAGAGCTGTTAAACTGGCAAATGGAGGTTTCAAAAAGTACTGAATAAAAGGGTGCCGTCAATTGTGGCCAATGTGTATTCGAGAAAAACATTTATTTCATAATGATATTTCCCGCCATTTTAAATTCTTATTATCCAATGAAAGGTTAGATTGTTGTGAATTTAGGGCTGGGCCACGGCGGCTGATTGACAGCCCTTCATTGCTATAGTTTCCGCCCTCAGCGGTTACGCTGTCCATCATGTTTTCCGCACTCAAGCAGCTGTAACGTCAACTATGTATCGCAAGCAATCCCGGTGCTCTGTGTTTGCATGCAAGAACGAACATAAGAGTGTAGGCCTGTCGCAATAATCAATATATCGACTTGTCGCGCAATATATGTACATGACCTCAATCATTTTTGGTGACGCAATATATCGCCCATTATATTTACTTAAAAATTATATTTTGTATATTCCACTTGCGCCTGTGTCTTTTGCAGCTTCTCATACATAACGTGGTGTAGTCATGTGTTGCTAGTTCAAATTTAAAAACTGCTTCTAAAACAAAAGTTTCATCTGCAGATATGGCCTCGTTTAGGAGTCTGTGCCTTTGTGCATACAGACATCTGACTGCTAAGTAGTGATTGTGTTTTTCAGCAATAGTGTATTTAATTTACAGAGAAAAGAAGGTCAGGGAAAAATCTGTAGATGGAAAAATCTCCATACAAGTTCTTTGTGCAGTTTTCTTTTTTTCTACTTGTTACTTTGCACTTTTTGTTAAATGTTTATTTAAGATTTATTCAAGTTTTTAAAGGTATCTAATATTTTGATACTTAATTTCCATGATCTAAATATTCTTTAGAATTAAATGTTTGTTGGCATTTGGAAGTGTGTAGGCCTTCTTGCATTATTATGCTGTTATATTATGATTATATATTCAGTGACATAAAATGGTCTTTAAAATGACAATAATATCGCTTATCGCAATTATTTCTGGGGCAATATATCGCACAACAAAAAGTTGTTATCGTGACAGGCCTTTAAAAGTGTTCATTTTCTCCTAACATCTGAGCTGCTGAGAACGCTGTGGATTACTTTCATTTTTCAAGGTAATGCGCCTCAAAATCTACCTAAATATGTGTATCACTCCAGGCTCCTTTGTGAATGCCATATCGTTAGTGCTTAGCGTTTTAACCGTATTTGTGTGCGTACATTAAGTATTTTTTAACTGATCAGCGCCGTGCTTGTGAGATTAGTTTGTCCCATTCGTAGCGTGAGACTCGTTCGGTAGCGCGGTCGCGTGTGTCGGTCCATTGATCCGCGGGCGAGCTCTGAAACATTGCGTTGTTTTGTCCCACTTTCAGTGCATTTGACTTCCCATATGTGTACGCCGGTTTGCTCACTCTCGGTTACATTGCTTCTACTGGCTGTGTTTATTTTTGCAGATATGCAATGCAGAGAGAGACACGTATACACAACGGCCTCTTCTGGAGACTGGGCGGGAATATGCAGCTCATTTGCATTAAAGCTATACACACCAAATCAGCTCATTTTTAGACACACCCCAAAAATGACATTTTCCAGCTGTTATAATAAATGATTTGTGGGGAATTTTGGGCAGAAACTTCACAGACACAGACACATTCTGGGGAAACCCAAGGCCAATATTACATCTTGTAAAAAGTGGCATAATAGGTGCCCTTTAAATGATGTTCTGTACATTGTAGTAAAACAATTTTAGTAAAATTAATTTCAATGAACGCTTTTTAAATATCAAAAGACAACTATTTAGCTGTATCCCATATTTTGCATTATTATTGCACTATAATGCATGATTATATATTATACACACACACAATCATCTCTTATGCTTCATATTAGGCTTCATTAATTCAAAATAAAATTCTACAGTAAAACATTAATACTACGAAATATTTTCTATTTTAAAAGATTTTCAAATATAATTAATGTGATGGCAGCCATTCTTTGTGCCAAAACGAGGGACAGTAATATGTGAAAATAAATGTAAATATTTTTTATACAATTTGAGATGATTTGTGTAAATAATAATAATAATAATAATAATAATAATAACAATAATAATAATAATAATAAGATTAAAAGTCTGAAAAATACAATAAAATAAAATCTTTACAAAACTAAATAACGAAAAAATTAATACAATTTCCAAGACAGTTTCTCAGATTTAATGAAACCTTCGTTTTCACACACACACACACACACACACACACACACACACACACACACACACACACACACACACACACACACACACACACACACACACACACACACACACACACACACACACACACGTCTGGTTTGCTATCCTTGTGGGGACTCTCCATAGGCGTAATGCTTTTTCTACTGTACAGGCTGTATATTCTATTGCCCTACACCAAACCTACACCTAAACCTACCCCTTACAGGAAACTTTCTGCATTTTTAGATTTTCAAAAAACTCCATTCTGTGTGATTTATTAGCTTGTTTACCCGTGGGGACCTCAATTTAGATCCCCACGAGTGTGTGTGTATTCAGGTTTAAGTCCCACACACGCACATACACATACATACACACACACACACACACACACACACACACACACACACACACACACACGCACGCACACACAAAACTACCCTTAAGAAATAAAGTGCTTGTTGTTGAAGAAACTGCTATAGCAGTCTTTTGGACATTGTTTTGAATCTGTCGGCACTTGTATTCTCTGATAGTGCTGATAGAATGAATTATTTAATAGTCTTTCCAAACACTCTTTTGCTGGTTTACTGTACAGTCCAATGTTTTCTGCATGGCAAAGTATCGGCAGTGCTGCGCCACGGCAAAAGAAATTATATTTTACTCGATTTGTGAGCTTGCAATCTGAATTGAAGGTGATAAGAGAAAAATATTGTGCAGCACAAGATTATACAAGGGCAATAACTCTTAATAACATTTTTTTGTCTGGCTACATGCACAACCGTTTGTGACCATTTATCTGCATTTCAAAACTTCGAACAGAATCAGAATCTAAAGTTTGAACTGTAAAATACTCACCTTCACCAGGAAAAAGGACACTCCATATGTGCGTAGGGACCTGGCAAGCTTCACATACTTTACTTTTGCCTCGATCTCTGTCATCTCACCACAGCTTTTGTGATCCTGGTGAGGAGATTAAGATATGAACATTTCTCAGCCATGTACCATCTAGTATGCTCGGTGTCTTTTCATTTATTTTGAACAGACAGTAGTACCAATTACTATTTTTTCCACCTAGATGTGAAAATAGAAAATATTATTACATTATGTTATGTATATAAAATCTGCAGTACATATATATATATATACATACAAGGAATACATTCTTGAAATATATTTGATTTAGTTTACAGATAAACGAAGGGGAAAAAAACAGTGCGACACGTAACAGCCTTTATAAGCTGAGTTTCAGTTCATTTTTGTGACGCTTAATTTGATCACAGAAAGGAAACTCAAATGGCAGAAAGCGACATCCTATTTGATTTCTTTTTTTGTTTTCATTGTGAGTGTACACAAATAAAAGCAGACCTTTATACAGTTATGCATTATTAATAAGACAGTAAGTGTTTAAAGTTGATTCTGCTGGTATAAGGAAACAGTTGAAGCGATCGCACCGGAGCGTGCGCACACACATACACACATGCACAAAACACATCAGTTCCAGCATTGCTAACTTGACAGTGTAGTTGGTACTTTATCAAAATAAAATACAGTGAGCCAAACATCAGTGCACCTGCCTCTGTGTCACCGTTGGAACGCGACTGAAGTACAAAGCCTATCATTTACATAATAAATAATAGTTTCGCATTCAGATACGTTACATCGCAAATATGGAAATATTAGGGAATATTTGGATTTGTGCCGAATGAGAGAGGTAGGATATATGCAGTGAGAGATGCGTTCAGAATCAGCACATGGTAACTGTTTAGGGGGCTTTGTTTTCAAGTGCGCAATTCGGCATTCGCTGTTCTTCTGCTGGCGGTTGCATTGCTGCGGGCGCCCCCTTCTGGATTGAGGATGAATTGCCTGTATTCGTTCATGTAAGGCCTCATGCAACGAACCGAGATGTCCGCATCGTTCTGCAGGTGCATTATAGCTAATATTAGCATCATGCTACATAAGACAATTTATGAGATTAATAGTACACTTTTACTCAGAACTCACTTCAAACCACTGAGTGTTTGTAATAAATTCCTTTTACGATCACATGTGGAATTTGGTCGTTTACTGTTGTTAAAATACGCTATTTATAGCCTTTTATATAGCTGCACAAATTAGCATTTCAGATGTACACATTCTCTCAAGAAAATCACATACAAACCATATGCTATCGTAATCGTGTGTTTATTATCTTGTATAATCTATAGTGGCTGTTGTCATATTTATTTCTGCTGCTCTGGCTGAAACTCACGTTGTTTGTGATGTTACAACCGCCTCTCCGTTCTTAAGTTGCCAGGGATACATTCCAAGTATAATACACATTAGTAAAAGGATCTATTTTAATTTTTATTTGTCTATATGCACTTTGGGCGGCCGCGGTACATTATAAAAGTAGCCCAAAGAACCGCAACCCACGGCTCTGTAATTTTTCCCACGACTGTATTTTCAAAATAGCCCACTTGTGCCGCTGCCCTGGCAACACTGGTTCACTGTACCCTCATCACACAATAACCTTCCGCGCTGCGATGACGGGAACTTGGGGTCAAACCTTATCAAACAATTAATTTGCGTTAGAAAAATATTAATGCGTTAAAATTTTTTGGATTAATCGCATGCGTTAATGTTGACACCTCTAATATATATATATATATATATATGTGTGTGTGTGTGTGTGTGTGTGTGTGTATATATATATATATATATATATATATATATATATATATATATATATATATATACACATACACACACACACACACACACACACACACATACACTGTATATGTATTTGAGTAACAGGGTTGAAAATCAAGCTTAAATTATAAGCTAGTTTGTCTGGAATCAAACTTTTGTTTGTCATTATTGCTAAATTTCCTATTAATTAAAAAATATATGTTTATATATATATTGTATTTCTTTCCTTTTTGTTTTCTTACAATAACTTTGGTAATAGGGCTGAATGGTTAAGCTGAAATCACACTAATCAACATTTGTATGATTTCCTTTTTCTTCTTTTTTTTTTTGCCAAGGGTAATTAAAATCATACAGTTATCTACAGAATTGAAATTATATATTGAATTTATATTCTGTACATTGTAATAAAACAATTTTAAATAAACAATCTTTAATGAATTCTTTTTAACTACCAAAAGTTAAATATTTAGCTGTATCCCATATTTTGCATTATAACACATGATTTTTCTGTTTGCGATTTCAGCTCAACCATTCAACCCTGTTACCAAAGTTACTGTAAGAAAACAAAAACCGAAAGAAATCAAACAATTTTTTTTCATTGATAGGAAATGTGTCAATAATTACAAACAAAGCTTTGATTCCAGACAAGCTAGGTTGCAATTTCAGCTCGATTTTCAACCCTGTTACTCATATTTCATATCAATTTAATTTTTACAATTTTGTATAAAATAAAATTTTGATATTAATTAAAGTTTAAATTTAGGGGAAAATACACAAATCATGGTATAAAACTGCATTTAGGCCATACTTCGACATGTTCCGAATATTAAAGGTTGCAAAAGTTCCAAACCTCATAGAATGAACAGAAAATAAAACCGCTCATGTAATATTTAGCTTGACCTCCTGCAATCCACATTTTCTCCAAGGTTAAGACATTCATTTTACTGACCATGTGTTGAAATATTCAAAAACACTTCATTTTTAATGGTTTCAGGCTGTTTTTTGTATGTTAGTCATGGACAATGCCTAATAGCATGTTTTCTTAGAATAACGGATTGTGTAAAGCCATCACAGGATCACGTACCTGAAAAATTCTCTTCTCTGACCCCCTCTGTTTGATGTATTCTTTTGGTAAGAACTCCTTCAGGCTGCAAATACATTTTACATGTTTACACTCATACTACACAAACATTTTTCCATCAGAGCAGAACAAAACACATGAGGTCATCCTGGCGGGAATTACATCTTCATAACGTACGCCCACACCGACTCTTAAGGTTTCCAGACAGCACAGAATTCTTGCAAATAATTGTCTGGTCTAAAATGTAATCAGATAACAACTGAAAGAGCCTGCGTGCGTGCGTGCGTGCGTGTGTGTGTGTGTGTGTGCGCGCGTTACAGTGACAGTGTTGAATGGGGCTGCATATGATACCGCAGCTACAAGGCATGTGGTCTTACTCTAAAAATCCTGGCTTGTGTTTGTGCTCCACGTGGGGACCGAATTGGATCTGTGCCTGAATTCCAGCGAACTCACAGGCCTTATCAAAGGACACGGGGTGGGATCCGTTCAGAATGTCATCCCTGGCCTAAAACAGAGACAGGAAACAAGAGCAGATGTTACCGAATGTAATGAGGGTGCTAACAAAGATGTTAAAGAAAGTATGCAGTGCATTCGCTAAGCAGTTGTTAGCACAACAAAGCAGACAAAAACATTTGAAGGGCCATCATCAACATCTTTAAAGAATATTCAGATCAGTACATTAACACAAGAATCTCTGTACGGAGATGAGTTTGTGCATCACTAATAAGCAACTTTAGCTACATATAGCCGCAAGATAAAATGATTTCGTGAGTTGAGGAAGGCTTCTCATCTTGACATCTTGTTTTTTTTTTAAGCAGTAGCACACAATTCGTAACACGTGATTCCTGCAGGCATGCTTTAACAGACTTGCTGGGATTGTACTGACACAATCTTAGGGGTAACATTAGTTTCTCTATTTCAGCAGAGATACAAATGCCCAAAAGAAGAAGAAGAAGAAAAAACACCTAAAAATACAAATTCAGTCATGATTTACTCACTCTCATGTCATTACAAATCTGTATGCTTGCTTTTTTTCCAGCAGAAAATTAGAAATTTAAAAAGAAACTTTACACTGTTTTTTTTCCCCCAAACAAGTTCATACAAGAATACTATACAACAACTAATAACAATATCTGTCAAGTTCAAAACCAAACCAATCTAAACAAAACAAAAATAAATGTAAACTAAACCAACCCACTCAAAAAAAAAATAAAAAAAATAAGCCAAACTAAACTCTTCTAAACCAAACCAAACAGAAAACAAACAAACAAACAAACATAAAACACCCTCCCCAAAAACATAACAAAAAAAACAAAAACAGGCCAAACTAAACTCTGCTAAACTAACCCAAGCGCAAAAAAATAAAAAACATAAGCAAAGCAAAGCAAAACGAAACTCAACCAACCAACCAACCAAACAAACAACCAACCAAACAAACAACCAACCAACCAACCAACCAACCAAACAAACAACCAACCAACCAAACAAACAACCAACCAACCAACCAAACAAACAAAAACAACAACAAAACCCAGAAGACAAAGGGTTTCCAAATTATGGTTTGTGAAGGAAATGCAGGGGGTTTGTGAGTTGATGAAAAGCTAAGATCAAAATACTTAAAATTGCAATAAATAAACAAATTTTAAAACAAAAATAATCAAATAAAACAATTACTAAAAAAAGTACACAACATTTTATTTTAGGTGACCAACATCAGAAAACCATGAAACATGTCAATGTGTCATTAAATATTGAAATATTAACTTAAAATCAAAGGTGGTACTTCAAGAAAACATTTTCCGTCAAAGCGGTTCAGCTGCCAAAAAAAAAAAACGTTCAGAAATCTCTCTTATATGGAAAAGCGCTTCGAGAAGATTCTTTAAAAATTCTCCTTTTAAATTCCAGAGAATAAAGTAACAGCATGAGGGCGAGTAAATGCTGACAGATTATCATTTTTAGGTGAACTGAAAAAGCCTTTAAGATGTTTCAATAACACTGTGTGGTGACACTGAGTGCAGTCTAATATTACAGACGGCCCGCGGCCGCTATGAAAGCTGACAGCCCATCTGTTCAAGCGTCTCCTGATATACACCTGAGTGTAGTTCAGTTTAAAACCCAAAAGGGTGCATCTTACTGAAACATTTTAGTGCCATCCGCGCCGCCACCAAGTGAGCCTCTACAAAACAAGCAGCATCTATCTGCAGAGCCAAATTTGGTTTTCAAACAATCTGGATGGATTAATTAAGAAAAACGTACACACACTTGTTTGTGAGAGAGTACACTTGGCCGATGTTGTGAGTGAGGACTGAGGTCATGGAAGTTTTACATCATCATAAACAAGTCCGTGAGTGAGGGGCCCCGCCCTCAGGACATCCACCAATCATCTCGCATCGCTCCCAGATGACATCAACATGGTAACAGTAGCAGATACAGTCATTGAGGGTTTATGGGAACACATCATGAAAAACTGAGATATGACGCGGTCACGCCCCCAGCGCAGAGCAGAGAAATCCCCTTCAGCCTGCCAAACACTCCTAAACGCATACATGTGCAACAGTCTCAGTGTTTGTGTGTGAGCTGCGCTCTTCTGTTTCTCAAAGTATGTGGGTGTGTGTGGCACCATGTCAGAGAATTTCACGCGGGCGTGTGTGTTTACTACAGAGGAAGAGAGACAGAGGGAGACTGAGGAAAGGGAGGAGAAGTGTTACAGTATGCATGCATGTGTGTGTGTGTGTGTGTGTGTGTGTGTGTGGTGACTCGCATGCACCTTTTTACCAGCATGGGCATACAAAAAACCTCAGTGAATCTATCAATTACAAAAAAGTCCATGGTATTCTTAAAAAAACAACAAATACAATATACATGAATTTGGTAATAATAGCATCATGTTAATAGTGGTAGTAGTGATGTATTGTTATTTAATACCATGAAATCCCTTCGTAAAGGCACTACCTTTACGAAAATGAACCATGGTTTTATTATAGTAAAAGTGCAGTAACCATGTTTTTTTGGCATACTGATTACCATTACAGCTTTACTACAAATTCCATGGTTAAACTATGGTTAGTGTAGTAACCATAGTTTTTTTGTTTCATTTGTTGTAAAACCAAGGTTAATTTTCATAAGGGATACCATGTGTCTTAACATGGTACCATAGCAGAACCATGCTGCAAGAATATGATAAAGTACCATGGTATTACCATGTTTTTGAATGTATTAGGCTAATAATACCATGGAAATCTGAAGTAGAAATATAAATACAATGTTTTAGGACATTGGTAATAGTATAAGGTAATAGTACAGTAATGGTAAATTAATATAGTATATATTATATAAATGCTTCATTCATAGTAATCATAGTAATATTGTGTATATAGCTGGTCTCCCAGCCTGACCAGATAAAAAAAAAAAAAACATCAAAAACCAGTCAAAACCCTTTAAAGGAACACTCCACTTTTTTTGGAAATAGGCTCATTCTCCAACTCCCACAGAGTTAATAAGTTGAGTTTTACCTTTTTTGAATCCATTCAGCTGATCTCCGGATCTGGCGATTGCACTTTTAGCATAGCTTAGCATAGATCATTGAAAACTCTTTGATCGTTTTTGAACGCGATGCTACTGGTCTAATAGGATTCAATGATCTATGCTAAGCTATGCTAAAAGTGCAATCACCAGATCCGGAGATCAGCTGAATGGATTCAAAAAAGGTAAAACTCAACTTATTAACTCTGTGGGAGTTAGAGAATGAGCCTATTTCCAAAAAAAGTGGAGTGTTCCTTTAAACCAGTTTTAGCTGCTTATTTTCCTCAGCAGGAATGGTATACAAATACAGTAATCATAGTACTTTAGTATATAACAGGGTGCCATGGTATTATTACATTTTTAAGACAAATATCATTATGATACTAGGTTTCTTTAACAAAGTACCATGGTAATGCAATTTTGTTTTTGGAAATGTACCATGCTAATACCATGGTTTTCTTTAAAAATACCATGTAGTACCATGTACATTCTATACTATAGTAAATGAATATGGTACCATATTTGCATAATGTTTTTGAACATGATATTACCATATTTTCTGGACAGTACCAAGGTTAAAAACACCATGCATGGTAATGCAGTGTATTATGTAGGTTACCATACTAATACCATGGTTTCTGGTTACGTAAAAACCACAGCACCATGACATTGCCACAGTTTTTTTGTGTATTTTTTAAGTGTACAGTGTGTGGAAACTCGCCATACTGTAAGCACACATTTAATAACAAGGATACAACCATGTTTTCCTTTCAAACCCAGAAATACTGACCTTATATTGGCAAAAAAAGTGCTTATCCATCATCTTATATAAGTTATTAAGTGCAGGTGACAGAGTATGTGTGTTTGTCAGTGGGAAGTTGCTCTGAAATCCTCAGGCAGACACACTAATGCATCTGCAGCGAGCCGTGTGCTCCAGAGGCCGGTCAGAGCGCTGCGGCCCGTCTGCTACTACAGCTCACGGCCTCAAGGGAAACTTCGCAGAGCTTCTTGAGTGGACACACACATTTACATACATAATAAACATGTATGCATGAAGACCCGCTGGCCACTTTGTGACACGAGTCCTTTTGACTCAAACCAGAGAAAGAATGATATATGCTTGTGTGAATGTGTGACAACATCACATGTAAGATCATGTGCAAACTTAGCACAACGGACAAAAATATCACATGATGCATTTCCTGGTTTCCTTGTTAAAAAAGTTTTATCGGTTAGGTTTCGCGATAAATGTTTTTAATCGCATTAAACGAACCAACCACCAAAATTAACATGCTATTTTTCCAGCTCTATAATTTTCGTTGCATCATGCTGGTTAGCTCCACCCACAATGAAAGCTCATTGGCTCATAAAAGTGGCTCATTTTCGTGACCAGAAAAAAAAAAACATGCAAAAAATTGCGAAAACTGGCTAATTAGGAGAAGGTGTAAAAGTAACAAAATGTCAAGCATTAATTTCAATGGTGTCTTTAAAAATGTTAACCCCTCCCAAACGTGTTTTATTGCTAGCTACAAGAAGTCATGAACAAACATTAGCATAGCTTTAGGAAGTGCTAAAAAAAGATGCTTCATTAATTTTGATAATTATTTTTATTGCGCTAAACTAAACATCAAAATTAACGTGCTATTCTTACCAGCCCTAATATTTTCATTGCATCATGCTGGCTTGCTCCACCCACAATTAAACCTCATTGGTCCAAATTCCCACATGCAAAAGTACTCAAACCCCTTGAAATTTTCCACATTTTGTCACGTCACAACCACAAACATAAATGTATTTTATTGGGATTTTACTTCATAGACCAACACAAAGCGGCACATAACTGTGAAGTGGAAGGAAAATGATAAATGGTTTTCAAATTTTTTTTTTTTTTTTTACAAATAAATATTTGAAAAGTGTGGCGTGCATTTGTATTCAGCCCCCCTGAGTCAATACTTTGTAGAACCACCTTCCGCTGCAATTACAGCTGCAAGTCTTTTGGGGTATGTCTCTACCGGCTTTGCTCATCTAAAAAGTGAAATTTTTGCCCATTCTTCTTTGCATAATAGCTCAAGCTCAGTAAGATTGGATGGAGAGCGTCTGTGAACAGCAATTTTCAAGTCTTGCCACAGATTCTCAATTGGATTCAGGTCTGGACTTTGACTGAATAAGAATATGCTTTGATCTAAACCATTCCATTGTAGCTCTGGCTGTATGTTTAGGGTCATTGTCCTGCTGGAAGGTGAACCTCCGTCCCAGTTTCAAGTCTTTTGCAGAGTCTAACAGGTTTTCTTCTAAGATTGCCCTGTATTTGGCTCCATCCATCTTCCTATCAACTCTGACCAGATTCCCTGTTGAAGAAAAGCATCCCCACAACATGATGCTGCTACCACCACCATGTTTCACGATGGAGATGGTGTGTTAAGGGTGATGTGCAGTGTTAGTTTGTGGCCACACATAGCGTTTTGCATTTAGGCCAAAGAGTTCAATTTTGGCCTCATCTGACCAGAGCACCTTCTTCCACATGGCTTGTGGAAAACTGCAAATGGGACTACTTATGGCTTGCTTTCAACAATGGCTTTCTTCTTGCCACTCTTCCATAAAGGCCAGATTTGTGGAGTGCACGACTAATAGTTGTCCTGTGGACAGGTTGTCCCACCTGAGCTGTGGATTTCTGCAGCTCCTCCAAAGTTACCATGGGCCTTTTGGCTGCTTCTCTGATTAATGCTCTTCTTGCCCAGCCTATCAGTTTAGGTGGCCACATCTTGGAAGGTTTGCAGTTGTGCCATATTATTTCCATTTTCAGATGATGGATTGAACAGTGCTCCATGAGATGTTCAAAGCTTGGGATATTTTTTTATAACCTAACCCTGCTTTAAACTACTCCACAACTTTATCCCTGGGCTGTCTGGTGTGTTCCTTGGACTTCATGATGCTGGTTGTTCACTAATGTTCTCTAACAAACCTCCGAGAGCTTCACAGAACAGCTGCATTTATACTGAGATTAAATTACACACAGGTGGACTCTATTTACTAATTAGGTGACTTCTGAAGGCAATTGGATCCACTGGATTTTAGTTAGGGGTGTCAGAGTAAAAGGGGCTGAATGCACGCCACACATTTATTTATTTATTTTTTACAAGCTGTAAAGATACACTAGCATAGCCTCAGGAAATTACAAAAACTTGTGCTTCATTAATTGCACAAATTATTTTTATTGTGCTAAACTAACCATCAAAATATGTTGTTATGCTGTTTAGCTCCACCCCCAACGACATCTCATTGGTCTAAATTTCCACATAGATACTTATAATTTTGATTCTCTGTGCTTTCTGGCATTTCAAGTTTATTGCGATCTGAAAAACTACGCAATACTCTGGAAAAAAAAGTGCCTAATTAGGAAGAAATGTGAGGGAAGAGTAATCCATACTGCCTACGGTGGTGGAAAAGACAATCGACAAATCAGCAACTGTGAAGATATGCACATTGCCTTCTGGGCTGACCAATAATTCATTCATAAGAGTTGTGTCACTATTTTACTGCATTCATAAAACTAAAATGACAACATCTAACACCTAAATGTCTGTGCGACAGTGGCTCTGAGAAATTAATTAATTGTTAGAGCAGGTGGCGACAAAGAGGTTTTGGCAAACTGGTGCAATACAGTTAAACCAGCCAAAGAGACAGATAGAGGACAGACAGAATGTCAGTAAAACGGAATGAAAACAAGTTGATAAAATTCATTATTATTGTTAAAATCGAGCATAATTATCAATAATTACACAGGGCATCAGGGCATCAGGGCATCAGGGCAAAATACTTCAGGTCAAGAAGCTGTCACTCTAAATCTCAGCAAATGAAACCCCTTCCCTGCAAGACATTTGATGATTACTTTGTTTCCATTCGTAAAGTCATGTTGGCTAGCGCCGCCCACAGTGAAAGATTGGTCAAAAATCCTGCTCCACAGAATTGTATATTTTATATCAAATATGGTCTGATTGGCTGTGACCTTGCTGTTTTGTGGCGTATTTTGCTTTTTGGCAAAAACATGACACATCTAGTCTGAAACAGAAAAAGAGCACAAAATATGATCAAAACTGATCTTTTACCTGTACGTAGAGAAGGTTGAGCTGGACAGGATCACGAGAGTCTACATTCTGGTCAGAATAGAAGAACTTCCTTCGTAGAAGTAGTATCTCACTCTCTTCTACGCCCTGCTCCCGAAATGTCCGACTGTGGTCCAGCCAGTTTACTATGAATGAAACATTTGGCCATGTTAGCATTAACAACCAAATTCATTTTTTAAATCATGTGTATTAACAACACAGTTCAAATCCAGATAGCATGTACTAAGGGGGTCTAAGACACCAGTTATTATATCATTAAAAGATCTGGACTGTGTAAAATTAAATAAGCCTGTATAAGAATCTCTCAGTGTGGGTAAATCTGGCAGGGCGTTTTGTTTGCTAATGTTTTATTTTCACAGTTGCCAGGAGTCTCACAATCATCATCTGTGTGAAGTTTGGCTTTCAGCTTTTCCATCTTCCTCTCGTCTCGCAGGAGGGTTCTGTCTTTCTTCAGCGTTCCCATCCCATCCTCGCGCTTCTCCTCCACCTGCTCTTGGATCAGTGAGTACTCCTCATAATTAGTGATTCCTGTGGAGCACAAGATAATCAGCACTCTCGATCTGTCAGTCTTTCAAATCGCTCCAGCACAGGTTTTGTATGAAACTAAATAAATATCATTCAGCTAACAGGAATTTATGAAAACAGCCTGACTGTAAACCATTCAGAAAAATAAAAAGAAATGAATTAAAAATGTAAATGAGGAGGCTAATGCTTTAAGTTCCATCACATTGTCGCTTAAACTGGCAATTTCAACTAAAAAGGACCATGTAAAATTATATTTTTCATGTGATGCTTAAAAGTCATAAATCCAATATTGGACATAATGAGAACAACAAAAAAATATATATTTTGTTTATTTGCTACTAGTGGTGTACCGATATCACAATCCTGGCAGATACTGATAAATGGCAAATATTACAATTGTAAACTATTTTGTCTCAATTATAAACAATAAACACTAAAATCGATCATTTTAAAGTCAATTCAGGCACCACAACATTATAATATACAGTATGAAAATGTATATTCATTTTAAGATTCGCTAAAGATTACATAAGTTTTAAAAGATTAAGTTTAAATTATTTAAATGTGAAAATAGATCAAATTAACATACACAAATAAACATCGAATACAAATTTATTTAAGTTAATTAAGTTAAGTTAGTTAAGTTTTAAATTAAGTTTTAAGGTAAATTTTATGTTAAGTTGAGTTAAGTTTTAAGTTAAGCTTTAAGTTAAGTTAGGTTTTAAGTTAAGCTAAGTTTTAAGTTAAGTTAAGGTGAAACAAATAAGAAATAAAGAAAATGACCGATACAGTTACTCTTACTGTACACAGCATTTTTTAAAAACATTCATTGTATCAGCTGGTAAGTTGTAAACCCAATATTTCTGCCAAACTTGACAGGATAAAAGAAGGACCCACCTATCCTACTGCAGATGGTGACCAACAGCTCCCCTACTGTTTTGGAGTCATCCACCATTATGGTTTTGATGGTTCCATCCAGCATTTTGATCTTCTGTGGTCTCTGTTTTTTCTTGTATTCCAGGACATCCTGTACATGACGATAATAAGTGCTGAAATGAAGCTTAGAATCGCAATGGAAATAAAAACTTATGAAAGTCTGAAGAGAATAAGTCAAATAATTTGATTTACCCCATTCCGCAGCATGTAGTAATCAAGGGTGCGCCCTGATTCCAACCAGATTCCTTTCCTGGGGTCATCATCGGACAGGAAGAGCCCGTAATCTGATGCTGCAATAAGTTTTACATAATTAAAACAACAACTTGCCCCATGGAAGCAGATACTAAATCAAAGAGATCCGGTTACGTCTACAAATACGGTCGTAATAAATATCAGACTCTTCATTAAACCACAAAGCAATTTGTCTTTGATCCTAAAAGAGACAACTGACATTTATAAGATGAGTCCAATTCATTGTGGCAATCGAGGACAGCAATCATGTGCGTTGCATGGGACAACAGTCATATAATTGTAGCTGGACAAATAATGAATGTACACAGAGTGGCAGAGCTGCAGACTCATCCTGAAGTGATGACTCCTATGGCGCACACAAGTCCATTTCGCAAGCTCCAGCGAGCAGAGAACATTAATGCTTGACTTTGTGGCCGTTTGATGACTTGAGTGGAGATGGAAAGAGAAAGAGTGCACTTATCCATCAGACTCACTCTGAAGCAGAACTGGTCATCAGCTGAGGTTGCACATAGCGTAACACTTTACCGCCCAAGTTTTGACATGACGGATACAGAAACATCTACTGATGTGAAGCAGCTGGTATAAACATAGCCCGAATCCAAACTTCTGTCAAGCTCTGCAGATTTTTACAAACTTTAGACCGAACATAAAAGTTCCCCCTGCCCCAAGTGTGTTTAAGGAATATTTTGATAATACCATCACCCGCTAAAAATGTAGTATTCTATATAAATGTAGTATGTAGTAAATGTAGTATTCACAGTGTACCATATTTAAATCCATTCCAAGTAATTCCAGAGAGTTTTCCTCAGAAAATGTGACAAAAGGTGCCAATACACACGTGTAAATATGAATCCAAAATTTACATAATTAACTTAAAAAAAAACTTGTGATGTTTTGAATAATTCGGTGTATTTTATTCCAATAAAATAAAAAAAGTCATCTTTAATCAAAACGTAATAACTTGTTGTGCCTCTAAAATGACTTTCCTTTTCAGGTGATGTCATCAAGGCTAGTTAAAAAGTAAAGCGTACAATTTTAACTTCTAACGAAACCAAACAGAATTTCAAAAAGACTTGCGAAAACCTTCCCGAACACTCCCCCATCTACCATTGGTTGAACAAAAAGATAGTCCCGCCCCCAAACTCACGCCACTGGTTGAGCCAGTGTTGTTGTGTCTGGCTGGTTGTGATGCTCAAACAAACAAAAATGTTTTGATAACATCGCAAAGGAGGGAGTTGTAATCTCATGGAGGAGCGTAAAATGGAGGGAAGCCTAGAGGAATATTCTGCAACTCTTACCTTGTCCAGTTTGGGCCTCAGGAACTCGCTCTCTGATAATCCTGCAGGCGTCGTAGACTGGAGTTGAGGGCTCAAACTGCATCGTCTTGACCACATTGCACTGTCGCACACAAATCTTCAGCGACAGGGCCACCATCGTGACTGCTGCTCGAATGGGAGCACCCACTAGCACACCTGTAGAGACCGAAAGAAACAATCTGTCAGTTTCTCTGAAACGTCCAGCAGCCGTTCATTCTTTGAGGTCCACACCACTACATCAAAACATGTTTTAATCTGGATTAACTGGAGCAGAAGTAAATGTGAACACAAGTGATTTGCAGTTGAGTTCAACTCTAGCACTGATTAATGAAATATGCCTGCCACTGAAGATAAGAGAGCGAGATCAGAGCTTTGTGTAGGCTTACAATATGAGCTTCTTACTGCCAAGAGACGTCTGTAATGTAGTTATTAGATTAGTAGAACAGCAGTGCCCTTTAAATACTGAGCAGAGGAAAAGATTCTACTGCCAACTGGGTGTTTAGCCTAAGCTCACTCAACCTCAACCAAATATCACATCTATGAAATGTAATCTTTGCACAAGAGAGAAACCTTCCAGTTTTAAAAATTAAGGTTAAGTGGTTATAGAGAGACTAAGATCAAGCAGAATATTTTTGAATTACGGTAGTGTTTGATTGACGCTACAAGACTTCAATAGAGATCAGCATGAAGTCACAACATCAAATTCATAACGATCAAACTCAGAGCCGAAATCAGATTGGCAACAGAAATAAGAGTAGAGAAGTGACTAGTAACTGAGATCAGATTCATACCAGAGAAGTTATGAGTTATTGAAGATATCAGACTCAGAGCAGAGATCACATCTGCAGAAATCAGACTTGTAACTGACATAAATTTTTTACCTGAGATTTGTTTGGAACTGAGATCAGACTAGTGACTGAGGTCAGATTTGTATAAAAAAATCTGACTCATATCAGACTCGCAATAGATCAGATCAATGCCAAAGATTTGACTTTACACCAGCTCAAACCAGCTTCCGTGCTTCAAAACATACCTAACCAGCATAGGCTGTTTTTTTTTCAACAGGGAATTCAGAGCAGAGATTTGACTTCTGAGATCAGAATTGTATTAGAGTATTAGACCCGCAAATGAGATCAGATTATACCAGAAATTTGACCCGTAACAGATCATGCTCAAATGAAAGATCAGATTTGCAACATAAATCAGACCCAGCGCAAAGATCTGACTCGTAACTGACATGAATTTTGCATCAGTGATTTAATTTGTAACAAAGATGCAACTCTTAACTGAGATCAGACTAATAAATGAGATCAGGATTGTATAAGAGACTTGACCGATATCAGAGATTAGACTCATAGAAATTTGACTTGTAACAAATCAGACATAGATGAGATCAGACCTGCAACAAAAATCAGATTCAGTGCAGAGATCTGACTAGTAACTGAGATCAGATTTGTACCAGAGGTTTGATTACCAGATCAGACACAATATTTGCACCAGATTTGTTTGTAACTGAAATCAGATTTGTAAAAGAGGCTTGACTCGTACCACAGATTTGACTCCCAAGAGATCAGACTCAAAGAAGCGATCAGATCTGCAACAGAGATCAGATTCAAAGTAGAGATCTCACTTGAAACTTAGATCAGAATCATATTAGAGATTTGACTCATAACTGAGATCTAAATCGTTTTAGAGGTTTGACTCATACCAGACATCAGACTCAAATGAGAGATCAGATTTGCAACAGAAATCAAAGCAGAGATCTGGCCTGTAACTGACATGAGATTTGTACCAGTGATTTTATTCGTAACAAAGATCCAACTCTTAAATGAGATGAGACTCATAATTGAGATCAGGATTGCATAAGAGATTTGACTCATACCAGAGATCAGACTCATACTAGACATTTGACTCATAAAAAGTCAGACTTAGATGAGATTAGGGATGTGCGCTACGACTAATTTGACTGTCGTTGTATCCGAATAGTCGACTAGTCTAAAAGCTAGAAAAAAAGAAAAAACTGTTTCTATATAACAGCCTACACTTGAAATACTCAATCTTTGAATCACCCTATCAAATGAATTCTACTAAAAATGGTCACGGTTATGCCATATGCTTGCCTCGAGTAATAATCTTTTAATTTTAGGCAGTCGTTAAACAGAAAAAAGAGAAGAACATGCACTCAACATAAACCAGTGCATAGCTTGTTCATTCAGATCAGCTGGAGCAATGCAGAAATGGAAAATCAATCAATGGACTGACAGAATTCTTCATTTTCATATAACGTTAGCCAACTAAAACACAAGTCAAAAACAATAGGAAAGTTTATCAAGGAATAGCATTAAAATGGCTTTTAAAAATGTACTTCATGTTGGCTATATTGTCTAAAAACAAAACAATGCTCGTTTTACTCAGACCATGCGCGTTTGTTCAGTGAATTTAACATGTTAACGTGGTCTGGCGAAAGACGGGACTAGAGGCGATTCTGCACTTGAAAAAAAAAAACATGCTCGGCCGGAACTGAATTCACAGGCACGCAGACAGAACTACAAGCAAGCAGAGTTTCGAAAAGAGCCTGGAAATCCCGCACCACCACCGAAGTGGGTCTTCGTTTAGAGGAATAGATGGCGTGGATGGGATTGCGGACCGCAGCGGCGGGTTGTGTATGAAATGATTGACATTTGCTGGCTTTGGCTAGCCTCCAAGCTAACGCATACGTGCCTGTATTAAATATGATTACTCATCGCTCCAGTAGAGTTATTGTAAGGCAATTTGACATTACAGAGTTTACACAAAACTTTTCCCATTTCCTTCTAATTCAAAATAATCCCACACCTTGCTGGTCTTTTGCATGGTAATTTCGAGCTCACCGCAACTGACATGAAGAAAACGCATGCTAGGTCTGAGGTAAAAATGTAGTTTCCGCCCAGATACGCTTTTAAAAATATTTATATATTTAAATATTTTTTCAAAAGTTTTATTTTAACTTATTTAAAATGTTTTAAATGTAACTTAAAAATTTTGGTAATTTGAATGATAAAATCAAGGGTTTTTTTTCTTCTCTTGTGTAATCAACTATTGTTTTCAGTGTCGACTAGCAGGAGCTGTACCATTCAGTCGACTAGTTGACTAGATCCGCACATCCCTAGATGAGACCAAATCTGTAACAGAGATCAGATTCAGAGAAGAGATCTGACTTGTAACTGAGATCAGATTTGTACCAGAGATTTGATTTGTAATAGATCAAACATATAACTGAGATCAGATTCATACCTGAGAACTGACTCGTAACAGAGCGCAGACTTGCAAAAGAGATCAGACTTACAATTAATATCAGATAAAGATCTCGTAACCAAGATCAAACTGCCATCTCACCTGTATCAGATTCTTATATGCATCAAATTTGAAGAAAATCGTTTTGTTTCTCTAAAGACTCACAGGGTCAAGTACACCAGAATATGGTAGTGCTGTAGTAAAAGACCCTGGTCAGATTCTGTGGTACTTTCGCTTGACAAAGTACTTTAAAATCAGTATCAAACTAAAGTAAAAATCAGAAACTCAGACCAAATAGAGGAGACATACTCTCAAATCAAAGAAACCATTATAAACAGCCCAGGAATCACAGTCAGACAGTCCAGTTGAAGTGATTGAGAGTCAAGTTTGAAGTGAGATGTGTCTGTCTGATAGTATCTCACCAGTGCTAGGAATACTTCAACAGAAGACAGAGAGGACTAATCTTTTTTTGATAATGGACTTGTGAATGAGCTCCACATTGTCTACTCACTCAGTCACCAAGTGTGCATGTGCGCACGCACACACATGCACACAATAATAAGCAGGGAGAATAGCTCAGTATAGTCCTTTCATTCCTAATAGGGCACCCAAGGGACATGCAGAGGTATTGTGGACCAGATGAGAAGTCCCACAGAGACCACACACACATTGGATTTCATTGTTTTATGGGGACATTCCATAGACGTAATGGTTTTTATACTGTACAAACTGAATTTTTCGATTGTTTAATGTCTTACTGCATGACTTTCCCAAAAAATTTATATTTGTAAAAAATATAATAAAAATGCAAAAATATATAGTTTTTACCTTGAAAAATCTTGTAAAGATTTTTGTAAAGGTTTTTGTGTGTGTATATATATATACACACACACACACACACACACACACACACACACAAAACCAAATGATACATTACACATGTGCACACACACAAAATTAGATTTTTGCTCTTTTTTTTTTTTTTAATCACAGGCACTCTTATACATCATTGTCCTTTGAGCTGTATTGTGACAACAATCGTCTGACCTTGCTAATGTACTGGCATGCATAATGCACGTGACTGCAAATCTATGGCTCATATATGACACTGAGTCTGCAAGATGAAGAAAGCTAAAGACTGAGAAGGCAAGCAAAGCAACATACCACCTGCCCCCTTAATCTCTCGTCTACAGCCTCCCAGAAGCCCCACATTGGGCACTCCCATTTCTCCTTCTGGCCCTTCGTGACAGACGCTGCAAAATACCTCTCATTTCTTACCGAACTTCCAGCCAGGCTCAAAGCATTCCACCTCTCACACTGTTCAACCCCTCAACAGCATGTGACTCTCTACATGCGGTAATAATTGACTCCTGGGGGACACTAGGAAAGCAGGAATCGCCACAGTAATATAAGAATTAACCAAAGCCCCATGTGCTCTTTTTCAACTGATTGTGTCGAAAAATATAGGAAATGGATTTAAATACGGTAAAATGTGCTGTTTTAAATCTAAATGTCAATAGGCTTTCCATTGCTGTGTGCTGCTAAGGTGTTGCTAAGTCATTACTAGTTGGTTTCTAGAGTATTATGGGTAATTCCAAGGTGGTTACATACAAGTCACTATGATAATCAAGTCCAAAGATATAAGTGCGAATATCTTGTTAAATTCTGTCGAAGAAGATTCCATACATATCTAGGTTTAACAAGAGGTTGAAATGTTCAAAACTTTAAGAATGATAAACTGCAAACAGATTTGATTTGCTGTCTACACCGGAGAAGTAAAAGAAACTCAACTCAGCCTCTTTCCTTAAACACCACCCCCCGGGGCTGATTTAATTATAGAGACAAAAGGTGGAGTTGGGGAGGTGGAGGGATGCCAGAGGAATTGTCAAAGGGGTGGGTGAGGTAAGCAGCCATTTATATAACTGTAATGTTACGCTAGTTACATTCAAATCTTTCATTTGGAGCTCTCTAGTCTTGATGCAACACCTACTTGGACTGCAAGAATGAGACAAATCATAACTGTTGATCATTTCCCGTGATACAAACTGTAATCTTATTCAAGCTTTGTAGATTCACTGCAATGTGTCTGATCTGTCATTGGATTTATGCACCCAATGGACAACTGTGTAACTGGTTATAATGCTAGTTATAAAACAAAACAAACAAAACAACCACCAAACCAAAAAAAAAAAAAAAACACACATCAAAAATGAAATACCAAAACAAATGATACTGAAATGAACACACTACAATAAAAAAATAACCTTTCCGACTTAACAGGAATCATTTTAAGCCTGACTTTTCACAAATAGTTAATTGTAGAAACTTTAATTGTAATCCCATCATTCTTGATTTATTTAATACTATCTTTTTTAAACAATATTGCAACTTCTGCTTTTCGAGAACAACACACCTCCTCTGTAACCCTTGCATAAAGTTCAAGATCAGCTAATTAGCCAGTCCCGCCTCAGCAACAGACATGAAATCTGACATGATGCTTTCTAAGCATCATCTGCTTTAACGTTGGACTTTAAAGTGCCTCTCGAGGGCATACTCTCTAAACAAAGCCAGGGCTTCTCCATGACTGCGGCCATATTAAGTTATGCTGTTGTATTTACCAAAAAAAAAAAAAAAAAAGTTTCCGGATGTAGACAAAAAGACGCATGAAAACATGCTTGGGGATGCAGTCATAAAAACTGGCAATTCAATTGGGCCGAGGGAGAAGATGGGGCCATCTGGAAGGGATTGCAGTGCGGTGATTTGCAGTAATAACAAAAGCAAAGAGCAGAGCCCCAGAGGCCACTAGTCCTGAATTCATTACAGAGTGTGTGATCGGAAGGAGAGTGTACTTTCAGTCGTCTGGTTCTTCTCACCTAAACAGGTATTTCAGCAGAGAAAGACTTTGATTGAGGTCTATGAGTTCATCACATTTTGCATATCTAGACTTCTGACTATAAGTAAAGTTTGGCCCACCTGCATCTTATTTACAACTACTATAAAAATGCACAGCTAATCACTTTTATTGATTTGTGTTGGAAACATGTATATTAATAAAGCATTAAGTCTTCATGTAAAAAAAAAAAAAAAAAAAAAAAAAGTGACAGCAAAGAAAACATCTGATACAAAAATTTCATATAAATGCTGTTCTTTTGTGGTTTCTATTAATAAAGAATCTTAATTTTTGTTAATCATAGCATTTCAAAAATGAAAAGAAATATTTATTGAGCAGCAAATCAGTATATTAGAATGATTTCTGAAGAATCATGTGACACTAAATGCTGAAAATTCAGCTTTGACATCATAGCACATTAAAATAGAATTAAACACATTAAAATAGAAAAGAGTTATTTTAAAATGGTAAAAATATTTCAGAAAAAACAAACAAAAACAAAAACACTAAACAAAACAAACTAAAAACAAATCAAAACACAAAAAAACAAAACAAAAATACCCCAATCTAACAAACAAAAAACATACAAACAGAAACAAGACAAACAAACAAACAAACAAACAGACAAAATAAAAAAAAACAAGATAAACACATCAAAAACAAACCATAAGAAATTAAACTGAAATGAACAGTGAAGTGTATATATAATAACACTTTAGTAATACAATGTATTTTTTTAACTAGTCCTTTAAAAAACAAAAAAAAACAAAAACAAAAACAAAACAAAAAACACTGCAATAATGACATTATCCTTTCCAGTCAATCAAAGTGTCCAAGATGGTCCAAATTGCTACAAATATGTGTTGTTCATTGTTAGTTTACAATAACATATAGATTTCTTAACATTAAAATGTGCATGTATAACTTAACCCTTTGTACATTTAATACTGTTTAAAAAACAAGTGTTGTTTAGAAGTGCTTACTGAAGCAGCAGAACGTTTTTCCCCGAGCATACTGTCAAAAACATCCACAGCTCGACTCCAGGAAATTGCATAAAGACAGTCAATCAGATTGGACTTGCTAAAAGCCAGATTCTGTCTAGCAAAATCAATCAGCTCTTGCCATTTTTGTGTACAAAATGTATCAAACAGTGATTGACTCTTCCATGGCTGGTCCAGGCGTATGACGTCTATGGCTATGGTTCATCTAGAATTGGTTGGCAGTGTCAGCTTGTACAAATTTGTCTTCTGTTAAATCTAAACTATTCAATGTGTGTTGCTATGAGCATTCTGTTTACTGTTTACACACGACTGACAGTTAGTACTACAGACGTTACCATTTTTTAAATTCTTATGAGTTTCCTTAATACGTTTAATAGAAGTTTCGCCAGATGTCCAAATAACCATTCCTCTCCGAACATCTAAAAGCAGTGAGTCACAAACTTCTCAATCTTTGCTAATGATCGCACTGTGTGCGAATGTGTGTCTATGTGCTCTCCCAAACCATTTTCTCATGCCCCGGTTGGTATGAGAGTCAGGCCCCGTAGAGCAACAATCTGGAAGCGTTTGCGCTCGGAACCGGAGCAAGAATTCCGAACAGCTTTGGAAGACGGACCCAAGAACCTCCAGCTGTGATTTGTAAACATCGCCGGCCAGCTGCTAGCAATGAGAGGTTGGGACGGTTGCGTTAAACAAGGCCTATCTTTGTGAGACTTACTTTTATTATAAACATTGGCACCGCAACAAAGGAAGGGCGATATCAAAGGTAATATTGACGAAGGTCGAATAAATGGAGGGACGATCATAGGTCTTGTTCTTCTATATCATTTTTTCGTCGAATGAAAACACTCCATCTATTTGGGGATGGTCTGAGTGAACTTTAGCTTGGAAAGACAAACAGGATATTTTGAGGGAGATGGAGATGGAACATGACGGCGATCTACAGCACGCTCCCTCTCAAACACACAAACACAAGAGCTCCGTATCACAGCGATCATCCGCTTTACCTAGCTGCTCTGGTATGCACTAGACATAATGCTGCTTTCAACTGATGAATTTCCACAGAGCACAGGCAAATTTGAAGGTGAAACTTGACATGATGATCTGAGCTCGGAATGAGGAATGCTTTACGCATATATAATATATGCACTGCCGTTCAAAAGTTTGGGATCAGTAGGGTTTTAATGCTTTTTATGCTCATTAAGGCTGTATCTATTTGATAAAAAATACAGACACTGAAGACTGGAGTAATGATGCTGAAAATTCAGCTTTGCACCACAGGAATAAATAATATTTGAAAGAGCATTAAAATAGAAAACCTGTATTTTAAATTGGAATATTTATCTGTATATTTTATGTATTATTTTCTGTATTTTTGATCAAATAAATACAGCCTTGATGAGCATAAGAGACTTCTTTAAAAACATTAAAAATCTTACTGATCCCAAACTTTTGAACGGCAGTGTATTTTTGTCCAATAGAAGTCAGTGTGGCCCAATGTTATTTTGGACCCCATTACGGTAAAAAAATAAATAATTAATAAAAAAATTTAACTTATATCTTTTTTCTGTGTTCAACAGAAGAAAGCAAGTCATATAGGTTTGAAATTACATGAGTAAATGATGATACAATTTTTCATTTAGAAACCAATTTTTCATCACAGGAGAACGTGGCCTTGAATTTCCATGAATCCCATTCAGCATTTAGACAGCACTCGCTTCACTTCACAACATTCACCATGACCATCTGAAGAAACCGAACCAAAGTGGCTCATTATTAGACTCATCCCTGTAATTTCCTGCTCTCTCTTCGCCTGTTTTTTCATCTGCTGCCTTGGTTCATTCACATGTATAGCACGTGCTTGTCCCATCAAGCCATATCAGGATATGCTTAGCAAAGGCCCTAGCAACTCTAGAACACTTTAGCAAGCTGCCTAGCAACCACACAACAATCTAGCAACCACCAAACACACTACAGCAACTGCATAGAAACACCCTATAAACCACCCAGAACACTCTAGCAAACCCCTAGCAACAACCCAGAACACCCTTGCAATACCCTGACACACGAAACACTCAAATAAAGCACATCAACACCCTAGCAACCCCAAAGAACACCATATCAACTACCTAGCAACCAGCCAGAACAAATGAACAGTGCTGCAAAGCAATGCTCTAGTAAACCTAAAAAACACAATAGCAACCAAATAGAGCACTCCTAGCAGCTACTTAGCAACTCTCAGGCTTGCAACAATCCAGAACACCCTAGCAACTGCACACCTTGGCAACCAATAAAACGCATTCTCATGTGTCACAGAAGCTGTTTACTGTTCTTATGGCAATCTATTACTGATGCTAACTGTGTTTAGATCCACAAACACCCACAACCCCACTGCAAATGATGACATCCATATTAACGATCTCAGAGTCATCAAACTGGGAGTAATTGAAAAACCATAAATCAGATGGCTTTAAAAACAGCTTGCCTCTTCGTATGCACATTAATCAACCTTCATAAATACAGGAGCTGTAAAGAGCCGTGTCTGATTTATCCTGTACCCCAGAATCATTGCCATTGCTTCATTACGATTCCTGTATTATGGGTCACTGCAGGAACGGCAAGTAGTCTATCTTAAGCGTGCATGTCTTGTATGCATTAAGCATTTAAGTGCATTGTGATTAGAGCAGAAATATGAGACTGGATGTACTGGATCAATATTAATTGCAAACTATAAATTAGTTCGTATAGCCAAAAAACCAACAACTGTATTTTAATGTGCAGCGTGGATCATCGTATTATCAGCTTGGTTCAACAACTTCCAAAAGACTATTCCTTGGAGTAGAAAGACCATCCAAAAATTGTGTAAAAATTGTACCTTTAGGGGCACATCAGCTTGTCACTGGGGCAGTACGTTGTTGAAAACACCAGCATATGCTGGTTAGGTATGTTTTGAAGCATGGCTGCTGGTTTGAGCTGGTCCTTACCAACTAGCTCCTGCTCAGGACCAGCTTAGGACAAGCACTTGACCAGCTTAAACCAGCAGCCATGCTTCAAAACATACCTAACCAGCATATAGTGTTTTTTTTTTCAACAGGGTACTCTGAAAGGAACACCTTTGTACCTGCTTTACCCTTAAAGGGTGTATTATTAGTACCATAAGAATACATATTACTCCTCTAAGGTACTAATATGCACCCTGTAGGGATAAAGAAATTACAAAGGTGTGCCTTTAGGTACTGTCACAGTGACAAGCTGATGTACCCTAAAGGTACAATTTTTGGATTTTTTTTTCTGAGTGTGTGAAGGTACAAAGGTTTTACTTTGAGGGTACTGCCTCACTGACAAGCTGATGTACCCCTAAAGGAACAATTTTTGCCTGTTTTTACTTTTTCTTTTTTTCTGAGAGTGTAGCACATTTTCACCATTATATAATGCTTAGCACGATTTACCCAAATAGGACATTGCTGGTTCAGGAAGAACATGAAGCAAGAAATTACAGGCTGTCGTCATATGAATGCCACTCAACCAGATTTATTAAACAGCATTGCCCCAAGGTGTCACAGTGATGGATAACTCTCCAAAAAATTGCCATTTGGATGAGGTTCATCAATCGACTTTACTGTGGGGTCAGCAGCAGGACATCAAGAACCATCTTAGACAAATGTGGTGCCTGAGCTTCAATATCACAGAAACCACAACTTTTGCATTTTTTAATTTACACCAAAAGCAAATTCATTTACATTTTGTGGGGTAAACAGTTTTAAAAACTGCACTTGTTTTGGATTAATTGGGGGCATTTTGTCTTGGGTCTTTACTGCTACACTGCAATAAAAAAAATTAAGCATCAAGACCGGACATCCTTTTTTTGCCCCCTCACAATGACTAGCAATTCACATTCTTATCAACCTATCATTTCCGTCCAACCTACACCTAAATGAGAAGGAAATGGTAGGTTGAGACTTAGGTTAGGGTTAGTGTGGGATAGGGTTGATAAGAGTCCACATCAAACTTGGCTACATAACCAAGTTTATCATTGCTAAAAAGCCAGACTTCTTACCTGGTAACGCTAGTCTTTCAGTAGTAGAAGGGGAAGGTTAGTCAGGGTATTTTAAGATATTTTGGCACATCTGGCCCCTCCCTGTGGCACTGAGACACATCGAGACAAGGAGGGATACAGACAAGTCCTTAAAGACTTTCACTGATATAGAAAATGAAAACAGGCCCCGGCTAAACCAGGACAGAGCGACAAAGCCTGATGATCCCAAACATGATGCAATTGATTGTTTGATCATTCAGACAGGCTTTTTGAACAAAAGAAGAATTTTATTTGGAATTGAAGTTTGTGATGTGTATGGAAAGCACATACGGCTATGTAGAGAGTGTGAAAAATCCCTGCTCTAGTTCTGAATGCAAATGACAACGGCACATTGACCCGGAGACGAAGATAATTGTCAAATCTGCTCAAGACGTTGGCTTCTTAGTTACATCAGAGTGCACTGGGATCCTGAGCGGATTTTTCGGTCTTCTGATAAAACAACTGACACCATTGTCTGATAATTGGGTCAATCGTATTTCAGGAGAGGTCGGCGGTCTTGACTGAGGAGGAGGTTAATATCGTGGATGCAGCACATGAAGTGGACACAAGATAGGATTCTTGTTAAGTCGCCAAACTGTTTCGGATAATTTCACAACTTGACTGGAAATACTAGGCCAAGTTAAGGCTTAAACAACTAAAATATAAGAGTGAGAGGATGATTAGAGAATTTGATGGCATTGCTGTAATAAAATACCTTTATTACAATTGCTCTGAGTTCAACAGGATCAGTTTTTATTCAGCTATATGAGCACTATGCTAGAGCTATGCTACCTGACAGAAATGATGAATCCTTGTCTCTGGGAAAAAGCGAAAAAGAGGCTCTTCAGACGCTAAAAATACCCCACAATGTAGAACATCCACCACCAGCTCCCTCGCTCTCTCTCATTTTCCAATCCTCATTGAAATTCACCCTCAACCATATGGCAATTTGGCCTCTTTGAAGCTCATTGGACCTCACAAACTAATCAATGTGTTAACAATTTTGTGTGTTTTCAGTGTTTGCCATGTTCACACTTTGCCTCCAGCACTTCCAAACACACAGTAACACTGAGATCAACCCTTTCCGGAGCTGATCTCATCTTCAGAGGTTTCTGTGTGATTTAGGCCGATTTAAGGTGATTCCTTGTGATCTAGCTGAAAGTCTAAAGAGACATGATTCTCCTAACAAGCACAGGGGCAAAGTAACAAACAGTCAAGAAGGGTCAGAAAACAACACACCCAAAAACAAATGCTCATGAGCATCACAAATAGACACACACACACTCTACTAGTTTATCATTTCTATTCAGTGAATTTCAAGTGCAATGGTCCCATTGCACTACACCTTTTCTTCTCTGGAACACAGAGTGTTTTTATCCATACAATGAAAGTCAATGGGGTCCAAAACAACATAGGACATAGAACATAGGGATATTCCCTTTAACATACTTTTGAGGTAACAAACCTCCATACTCAAGGGGGCGATGGAGTTAACTTCAAATGTCTGTGCCTTTAACCCAGACACTTTATTATTCAGGTCTCTATCTATAAATGTTTGAACAGTTGAATAAAAACTATCAAGTTCAGTAAGATTATTTTCAAAATGCTAGCTATAGCACCCCTAGTGGCAACACTGAGAATAAATGGTTTTTAGTTTTAAATTTAATAATCAAAAAGATTGAGTGTTGACTTGGATATTATCTGCTACAAACCAGAATGAATAGGCAGGGCAAGTACTATACTATGGTAACCCACAGACTATTTAGCTATATAAACAGTAAAATATCGTTTTAATTTATTTGTGCACCACGTAATTAACATTCACCTTAGTCATTCTGTGACAGTTATGTCCACTGCACAGCACTTTTAAAGTGACATCCATGCCAAAAGCAACTTCCTGCCCTTCAAAGTAAAACTCCCAGTTAATTAGCGTTAGGTTGTGATCCCAGGACATACTGTGGGAGAAGACGGAGTGAGAGCCCATGAGAGGATTCATTAAGACTAAGAATACATAATACATTCAGAATCCCTCCTTATCTTACTACAGAGACAGAAACGAGACATGGAGAATGACTATGAGAGAGGAAGAGAACATCTCATCTCCACCCTAACAGCTGCATATACTCATACACCCACCCGCTTGAGTTGTCATGGCCACGGTGTGTGTGTGTAGTGCTTAACCACGTCTCACAGGGTAGGAGTCCCACTAACTCCAAAAAACACACTTCAGCTCCCCAATAGTCTCTCCATAACAATTCACTCCCCAACAGCCTGGATTCAGTACTCAAACTTCTCTCTAGGGTTTAATGGTACACTTCTGACTCTACGGCTAACCATTAAGCTAACGTTTTGGTGGCATTTATTTGTGCTATTTACTTAATCGGTAACAATCACTACTTAACTGCTGTTAATTCTTGACAAAGTGTATGATAATACAAATGTGCTAATTTTTTGAATTACAAAACCAACAGCAGGGTGGCAAATTAACACCCACCACTAGCCAAATAAAGGTGTTTTTGCACAGTGGTGAGTCTTATCTAAAAGATACTGCAGTGGGTGACCTGTTTCAAAACTGTCTGTGAATACAAAGAGAACTTTTGGATTGGATCTGATCGCTCCTGCTCATAGGACAACAAATGTATCCAAGGCTAGGGTATGTTGTATGTACACAGCTCTCTAATGTCATTTTCACATGACGTGCAAGTTAAAATATTTAAGCATTTTTATTGAGTGTTTATTTTACATTTATTTATATTTAGGACTGTAAAACTTCATTATATTGTGATTGTTTTCTTATATATTGTGCTTTGAACTGCGATATGATAAACACTTCACTTTGTAACTAGATTTGAAAGTGGGCTCAAACCTCTTTTTAGCTTAATTATTATAAGTAGTAGACCTAGTAATTTTAACTAGGCCTATAAAAAACTGAAAAGCATTATAAAAATTACTGTTGTAAATTACGCTTGAACTAAAAAAATAATAATTGTGACGATAATATAATAACATTTGTGTTTTACACGTTCAAGTTTCGTTCAAAAACAATCAAAAATGTTCAAGCTTTCAAGAACGTTTAAGCTTTTAACATTTCAAATTCAAAGTTTTATTTTGGCGAAATACTGGTAAAAACGCTGTAAACTTCTGTCCACAAAAACGCTGGAAATTATGCAAATGTCTAGGTGAACCTAGCGCACAAAATGCATTACCAAATACATGTTAAACTCACAGCACATGCAGAGATATAAAGTTTGCTGTGAACCGAGCTGCTGAAAACACTGGATCATGAGCTGCTCGTGTGTAAACAGTGCCGCCCTTCACTCTGAAACACACAAAGCAGCATACTCAGGGAAGCTGAGTAAGTATGCAGTCTATTCAACTTTTTAAAAGTTTACAGCGTTACTTTTTCTCGGATTAAAGTCCACCCAAACTGACGGCTTGATGGTGAAGCAGACAGCCAGACCTCCTGCCTGAGCGGTGGACTGGGGTTTAGTGTATTCTGTGATGTGGGCCAGGCAGCTGGCATTATCAATTAACCTCACAGGAAGCTTTTCTACAACTGAACACTGCAGACTTCTCATCAGGCCGCTGTCGGAGGGAATGTCAGTCAGCGGGAGGATGGAGGGAGGAGGGGCAGCAGGTTTGCTGATCTCCAGTAACCTTCCAGTGGCTCCCTCAAGAGCGAAACATAAAAACACACTGCCAGGAATGTAATCAAATCAGGCAGAAACACTGGCCTGTTGTTCCGAGCTATTTCTGTCCTCTCTCCTTCTCACTCTCACTCATGAAAGAAGAAAAAACAAAAGACTCAATTACTAGCACTCCGCCCCTCTCTTTCCCTCCCTTGCTCCTCTCCTATAGACCTGGCTAGACAGATATAGTATTGCAAACGTAAATGTACCAGATAACGTAAAGTATTCATGAATGTCTACGGAAAGTGACAGTAATCAAGGGAAAGCTTGTTGATACAAATGCAGAAAACTTGTTTGTCATCTTGTATACAGTGCTGGAGTGTGCAGCATGACCTACTGAAGTCTCATGTAGCTGGATTTGTGACTATCAGCATAAGGTCTGGTCCACTAACTTAAGCATATTCTAGCCAATAAGCACCACCTAGATAGGATGGGTGTGTCTGACCACACTTAAATGAAAATTCAAGTTGTTTTCGGTTGTGGCCACATAATGAGTTGGCAATTGTATGAATGATTTGAGAAGCTACTACAATGTTGCATGTTTGACAAGAGACCAGAGGGGTTGTGAAAATATCGTTTGCTTGTGTGATAGTCATTGTACTACATGAGGTAAAAAAAATCAAATCACCTAAAAAACCTCAAACTCCTCAGAATACAAAACTAGTACCTCCAAAACCTCAGAAAACAAAATAAGCACAAAGACCTCAGAAAACAAAACTCAAGTACCTCAAAAACATCAAAGAACAAAATAAGCACCTCAAAACCTCAAAGAACTCAGTACCTCAAAAAACTATTGAAGTACCTCAGAAACTTCAGAAAACAAAACCTCAAAAACCTCAAATAAAATAAGTAGGCCTATTTCAAAAACCTCAAGGAACAACTCAAGAACCTAAAAAAAAAGAAAGAAAGAAAACTATGTACCTCAAAAACTTCAGACAACAAAACTCAAGTAGGCCTACCTCAAAAACCTCAGACCAAAATAAGCACCTCAAAAACCCAATTTAAAAAAAAGATCATGTACCTCAAAAAAAAAAAAAAAAAAAACCCTACTCAAGTACCTCAAAAACTTCAGAAAACAAAACTAAAGTAGGCCTACATCAAAAACCTCAGCAAATAAAGTTGAAATACCTCAGAAGCCTCAGCAAATGTGCATAAATTTTTTAACCATTCAAAATGAATAATTTCAGACAATTTCAATATAACAATATAAAATATAATAATATAAAAATAAACAGATCTACACACTAGGGATGGGAAGATACCTGACTTGAAATAACCTATCAAATCAATCGGGGCTAAAGCGGTTCCATAAATGACAAATTAAATTCACACAATCTCACTAATTTGTGCACGCTTATTCTTAAGCAGATCTTAAAGTCGATCATGGATCAGATCGATCCACCATGGCAAATAGTGAATATATCTGTGCTGTTTAATACATTTGAGACGTTTTCTAAACAGATGGAGCACAATCGAATAGGAGCGCAATAATTTTGAGTAAAATATACATTTTGCTAAAATATTTGTTGTTGGACATTAAATGCGTCTTTTGTAGAATTTTAAACCTACATATAAGTGTATTTTTATGATAGCACTATCTGTAAAGGGAATATTGTAATGGGTAAATCAAATGTAAGCTAGTACAGTACTAAATACTAAGCTCAAATGAGTTAATGTGCGTTTCTTATAGCAGTTAAAATATACTCATTTTCTTTATTTATTTTCATTTTTAATTCAGTGATTTTAACTTTTAATTTAGTTATTTTAATGCTTTAAAGAGCAATTTTAGATTGTAATGTTCTGCTATCTGTTCTGCAAACTATAAAAGGTACAGCTGTCCGGAGAGAAGGGCTGCATGGCAAGAAACTTTATAAAAAAAAAAAAAAAGAAAAAAAAAGTCAAATAATAGTAAGTAAAAGGGTGGTAATATCATTGTGTTCCAATTGGTCAGTGTTAGAGGAGCTCACCTTAGCCTGTTTTAGGTTAGTTTCCCAGCATAAGTTGCCACAGTGACTAAGCTTGATCTAGACCTATGTTAAATTTGCTTTATGGAACCAAATCATTTGACAATGAGTCAGACTAAATGAAATAAGCCTGGCTTATTTGGTTAACTTGTTTCATGAAACAGGTCTCAAGGCATTAAAAGTGATCATATTTTCTCCATTGCATCGTATTGCATCGAATCGCATTGTGTTGAAACGAATCAAATCGAAATCGGATCGCACTGCATCGTAAAAAGGGGTGAATAGTATCGCATTGCATCGGTACCTACTTCATATGTATCTTTAATGTATCGTATCGTTGGCTATGCATTGAGTTGCGTATCATATCGGCCTGAGTCATGAGATGCACATCCCTACTACACACAGATATCTAGTTTACACGTCCCTATTTCCTTCAAATGAAATTCAAAGATTTGATGCCAAATGTGTGGCAAATGGGGGCAAACTCATGCTCAGAAGTGCTCATCTATCAACCTGGTCAACACAACAAGAGGTGTAAGGGTCAAATGGCCCTCTAGAATATACTTTACAAAACAACTCTGTGATTTATGAGGTATGCAAATGGGTATTTTTACACATATTAAATGTAAAATGTTTTATTTTTTATTAGGGCAGAACACGGTTTTGAATAACCACAGGTGGCGGTTTAGAGTTACAGCAGAACTAAATGTTTCAACTGTCGGAGTTAGAAATCATCATGATGTGTCCGAAAAAGACACTAAGAATGTCACATCTCACGTTTCACTGTAACAGCTTCCAGACAAACCTAAAACAGGTTCACTTGCCGGCTCATAACAGCGGCAAAACATTCTGAACCTTCAAAGGAAATGACAAGAAAATCTGTGACATGGTTGCCAAAACCACTAAAATGGACCTCAAGAGTGTTTTGAAAGAGTAAAACACATAACACGGGTCTCAGGTCAGCTGAAATCACAGTCTTACATGAGAGCACTAAAAAAAAAATGCCATGGGGCAACAGGATATTACAAGTTCATCACAGGCCTCTGATCAGTTTAGAAAGAAATAGCCAATAAAACGACATCAGAACATGAGCTGACAGAATCGAGTCAGCTAGCCTAGCCTCTAACCCATTAGCAACGAGCCACACGTGAATGGCCCTGTGCAACATAAATCCCACGCTGTCTGCCAAGGACAGTAAATCACAACTCTGCAATCTTCCAACCAGCAAACCAGGGTCAGTGACAAATAACAGTGTCCATGATAAAGAAAACAAAAAAGCTTTTAAAAATGTAGTTTAGAGCACATGCCAAGTTTTCAGAAATGTATTCGCTGTATTCATGTTGATTTCAAATTGTTTTGGGAAACTTTTTTATTTATTTTTTTTTTTGAGAAAGATTTTAGTAAGTCTAATAATGTCATGAAATGACATTTTTTTCAAGGTATTTTTACAAATAGGCTATCATAAATTATTAATCCATCAATAATTATGTTTCTTGGTAAATCACACCACATGACATTTCACAACCAAAATTAACCTTGCCTTATCATAAAACCTGACAGTAAAAAAATAAATAAATTAATTAATTAATTAATACACAGTAAAATTATAATTTGGTTAAAAGATTTGTTTCAAGAATTTAACTATTTTAATGAAATTCTTTCTTAATTGTAAATTAACATTATTATTAACTCATTATTAATTTTTATACTATTTATGTTTTTTGGGTAGTCAAACAACATGACATTTCACAACCTAATCTTATATTGCCTTGAATTTTTAGAGGCTTATCTCCTAACATGCAGTAAAAATATGTCTATCGATATTCTGTCTGTCTGTTTATAAGATAGATAGATAGATAGATAGATAGATAGATAGATAGATAGATAGATAGATAGATAGATAGATAGATAGATAGATAGATAGATAGATAGATAGATAGATGGATAGACAGACAGATAGATAAATAGAGATAAAATTAAAGGAAAATGTATGTGTGCATAGACAGACAGACAGACAGATTATAGATAGATAGATAGATAGATAGATAGATAGATAGATAGATAGATAGATAGATAGATAGATAGATAGATAGATAGATAGATCAAATTAAAGGAAAATGTATGAGTGCATATATAGATAGATAGATAGATCAAATTAAAGGAATATTTATGTGTGCATAGACAGACAGACAGACAGACAGACAGACAGATAGATAGATAGATAGATAGATAGATAGATAGATCAAATTAAAGGAATATTTATGTGTGCATAGACAGACAGACAGACAGACAGACAGACAGACAGACAGACAGATAGATAGATAGATAGATAGATAGATAGATAGATAGATAGATAGATAGATAGATAGATAGATAGATAGATAAAATTAAAGGAAAATGTATGTGTGCATAGATAGATATCTATCTATCTATCTATCTTCTATCTATCTATCATCTGTCTGTCTGTATATATGTGTGCATATATAGATAGATAGATAGATAAATAGATAGATAGATAGAGAGATAGATAGATAAAATTAAAGGAAAATGTATGTGTGCATAGATAGATATCTATCTATCTATCTATCTATCTTCTATTTATCTATCATCTGTCTGTCTGTATATATGTGTGCATATATAGATAGATAGATAGATAGATAGATAGATAGATAGATAAAATTAAAGGAAAATGTATGTGTGCATAGATATCTATCTATCTATCTATCTATCTATCTATCTATCTATCTATCTATCTATCTATCTATCTATCTATCTATCTTCTATCTATCATCTGTCTGTCTGTATATATGTGTGCATATATAGATAGATAGATAGATAGATAGATAAAATTAAAGGAAAACGTATGTGTGCATATATAGATAGATAGATAGATAGATAGATAGATAGATAGATAGATAGATAGATAGATAGATAGATAGATAAAATTAAAGGAAAATGTATGAGTGCATATATAGATAGATAGATAGATAGATAGATAGATAGATAGATAGATAGATCAAATTAAAGGAATATTTATGTGTGCATAGACAGATAGACAGACAGACAGATAGATAGATAGATAGATAGATAGATAGATAAAATTAAAGGAAAATGTATGTGTGCATAGATAGATATCTATCTATCTATCTTCTATCTATCTATCATCTGTCTGTCTGTATATATGTGTGCATATATAGATAGATAGATAGATAGATAGATAGATAGATAGATAGATAGATAAAATTAAAGGAAAACGTATGTGTGCATATATAGATAGATAGATAGATAGATAGATAGATAGATAGATAGATAGATAAATAAAAAGGAGCTCCAAATCATTGACCCTACATCTAAACAGGAGACAATGGAGAACAAGCGAGAAAGCTAAAACCGGGTCAAAATCCCTGCTGACTGGTATGTCAAGAACAGCAACTGAGACCTTGACAGTGACTGTGACGTAATGGAGTACGTCTTGAAAGCGGAGAACGAAAGATGTTTGGAAACATGATCACGGTTAAACATGAGGAACAGCGAAAGAGACGCTTGGAGATTGAGTCAGGACGGCTGACAAAGAGGCTGAAGCCGCTCAAGCGAGGAGTTTATGCGAGTTAGCGTAAAAAATGGTGCAGCTTGATGGGTCTGACAGGTTTAGATAAACTAGATGGGGTGTACTATGGTTTTCAATCGTATAAGTCCAGCTGAGAGGAGAGAAAAAGCTTGTGGCAGCCAAAGATTGAGTGTATTGTCTACACCGTGACTTTGTGTATTTCACGGATCCAGGAAAGAAAAATACAGTGAGTGTTGCTGATCAAAGCCAGGAGAGTGAAAAGTGACTGTGGTTACATGCTGCTGGATGTACATTTGCACCTGACGCCCACTGTTGCCATGACAGCATCCCTACCTGTCCATATACATGCTGTGTATAGTGCACAGATGTGTTACCTTTATCTCAAAGGTTATCTCCACTCATTCACATGATGTCGCAACCTATACGGACACACACACTCAAATTTCCACTCATTCTCCTGCTTTAAATCTGCAATAAGAACTCTAGATTGTAGGATGTTTCTAGTGAGCAGAGAATTGAGAGAATTTGTTGGGCCCAATGAAATCAGTTTTTCTTTTCCGAATTCAGTTTTCCGTTGTAACTTTTCTGAATTACGTTTTGATGGTTAAATTAAATTTTAGTAATCAAAAAGCACATCCAATTAATTGAATTAATGAAACTTATACAACAATTTAACGAAAAAAAAAAAAAGAATTTTTAGGGCACTTTAAACCTTTTTTCTTTTTTTTTTAATTAAACCTAAAAAGTTAAAATAAAAAAATTAAATAAAAACTTTTCTTTCTTTCTTTGGTTTTAACTTAATTCCATTTTAATGGTTTAATTAAAAAGATGTCTAATCTTGCTTAAAGGATGTCTAATGCATTAATAAGGCCCTCTGAAAATGTTAAGAATTTAATATTTTTAAAATGCAAATCAAATAAAAATTAAACAATTCCTTTTATTTTCTTAGCAAACAAAGTGCTACTGTTACAGTTAAAACATGAAAGAAAGCATTTAAAATAAAATTGCATGATTATCATCACTATATATTACTTTGAGAAGCGCATTCTACTATACAACAGTAATATATTTATGCCATTCATTCACACATAGATAGCGGAATATGCAGACTTCATATCTAAATAGCCTTTTTGCAGTTTAATATTCCACAGAAACATATTCAATATTTCACCATGACATTCTTCATCAAAGTAAATTCCATTTTTTGAGTTGATTCAGTGATTCTGTCAGCGAAATCACAAGGCTCTACAATTGAGGCACATATTGATAAAATGTTGTAATACTTTGAATGATATTTTGCAAGTTGCAATGCATACATTAGCCTCTTGACATAAAACAAAAAAGGTGTCTTTTCGTGGTGTACACTTGGCTTAACGCTTCTCGTCCACTTGAGGTGTTCTCCACACTACCCTCCCTACAGAAAGCTGCTGTGGAGGGTCTGGTGAGGAAGTGAAGAGACCAGCTGGAATGAGTCTGATCACATCAGACTGCTTGTAAAAAATTGAAAAAGCAATGGGAGAAAGCCATCTGTCAGCTAGCGGCATTGAAGATCGCCAGAACTGTACAAAGGGCTCAATGGAGAGATGCTTTTCTCTTTTTTTCACTGATAGGATAGAGATTGATTATGACAGGTAGAAAGGGATATTCCCTTTTGCCTGTACATGAAAAATAGGTGGAAATTAGCATGCAAAATATGCACCAGTACTACATTTCTGTCCAAAACCTAGAAGAACATTATGTTATGGTAGGTGACTGATTAATGATATTCGAATTCTACAATGTTTTGTCTTCATAAATGAAAAATAGAACACCGTGGACGATAAACAGGTAGAAATTTGTCAACTGGTAGAGATTTCAGACTACAGTCACATGACGTTGCTGTGCTACGTGATCACGAAAACTTATCGTTTGCATGCATTTTTAAGCATTGCAGTTTAAAAACAAGTCATTTTAAGCATTTTAAGCTTTGAACAGTTAAATAGACACACTTGTATGTGTCAAAATGCCCGTCTTTGCAAGTATCCGCGTAAACACAGTAATTTAGGTCTTAAGTGAAAGGAAACAGTTGAGAAAGAAAACACGGTGTGTTAAAGTGTGTTAAAGCTCTTAAAGTGATAGCAGTCTAATATTCCTGCTGTCTGTTCATTCATGTTAATCAAACAACAAAACAGAGAAAATCTCTCCCTGCTCTTGAATAAATCAATTTCGGAAATTATTATTAAATTTCTATGATATCAAAAAATTTGGATGTCATAAAGACCTTATTTAAAGCAAAAACAACTATATTGTGATATATATATCGTTACCGTGAAATAAAATGACTCCTATTGTGATGTAAGATTTTGGTCATACTGCCCACCCCTCATCAACTGTGTTAAATGCTAAAAGTTAATTTAAGCATCCCAGCATTATTAAGTACATTGTGGAAAATGGATATACATTTTGACATTTGCTAAAGATTAGGCTACATTTATGTTTAAAAAGGATAAATAATCTGCACAATCCTGTAAAAGCAGAAACTTCTGCTTTACTTTTATTTCATGTGAAAGTTTCTGAAGTTACCTCTCAGTGAGCTGTTAGATAAAGCACTCATGCAAGACTTTCCCTCCACTCTCAATTAGCCTGGCAGTATCTGACTGTATGGGCACCGCCGTGATTAATGATTGGTCAACAACCAGAGTCAGCGCTAAAAATGAAAAGCAAACGCTCAGAGTCCAAAGCAAACCAGAAACAACCATTATTTTCTGAAGGCTGAATAGAGGCGTCAAACCATACACGTTTCCTTTCACAGCTCAGACTAAAAGCTTTGGAACGAGAATGAAAAATTGAAGTTTAAATTGGCTTCAAGAAGCGAGAAACATCGGCTTGTCCTCTAAAACATTATTCACTTCACGGTGTTCAAAGGAAGTGCAGTGATGTGGGATATCTGGCAAATAAGGGCGTTTCTAGAGAACGGAGCAAACGCTGAGCTGATTTATGCTGAATAACAGGAACTGTGTTACTGAAAAGCCAAACTGCCATACGTACAGTACATAGACAACTAAACTTAACTGGTGAATCTAGTTGACTAGCATGGTCTTTCTAGTGAAGCTGGTTAATAATAGAAGTCTTGGCTGGCTGAGTCAAGTGAGAAGCAGCGCTGCATGATCTGGCCCACAACCACAATGCAATTATTTTTCCATAAAATATAACTGCCAAAAATATCTTATTGCTACTTCTTGGATATCAAGGCAAAAAGAACCCAAAAACATTTTTGCATGTTGATGTTGTTGTTGTTGTTTTTATCATTACTAATAATTTAGTATATGTATCAGTTATTTACTTATTAATGTACTACTATTATTATTATTGATGATAATGCAAATATTGTTATTTGAATAATAATAATAATAATAATAATAATAATAAGGTCATCAAATTATTAAATTAATAATCATTTATTATCTATTTATATAATAATAATAATAATAATAATTATTATTATTATTATAAGCAATATTTTTATTAAATATTGCATGATAAATTACTATTATTAAATTACCCCCCCCCCCTTTAATTTAAAAAATAAATATTGTGGAAATTATTTTTGTAATTACTCTGCATAATAATAATAATAATAATAATAATAATAATAATAATAATAATAATAATAAAAACAACAACAATAATACATTTGAATACACTATTTTAAAAGGAAACAAACAGGATAACTAGATCAAATTAAATTAATAGTATAATATACTATTGATAGTATAATAAAATATTCATATTTATTAATATAAAATATTAATTATTAAAATATTAGTATTAACTAATGTATTGTTATAAATTACTATTATAATCATCATATATAGTAACATTATTAAATCATATTAATTAATATTAATTATTTAATTCATAATTTAATAATGTATTTACTTTTAAAATATTATTATGCAAATTGTTATTGATTTTAATAATAATAATAATAATAATAATAATAATAATAATAATAATAATAATAATAATAATAATAATAATAATAATAATATTTTGGAACACATTATTAAATAAGTCAATAAACTAAATAACGACAACAAAAATAAATAATGTATTGTTATAAATTAATTATCATATTATCTATTATATATTTATCTATTATCTAAATATTATGCAAATTGTTGTTTTTTTGTTAGTTTGCATAATAATAATAATAATAATGCCATTTTGCATATTTATTTTGGATTACAACAGCAATAAGTGATGTTCATGTGAAGCTTGCATGTATTTGTAAACCAGGCCACTGCGGTGTCTGAAAGCACCATATCACGAGCCTAACAACATAACTCAATAATTACAGTAGAGCAAGAGCACACCGGTCACATTACAAGAACATCTGTCCAGCCTTGAAGTCCCGGTGGAGCAAGTTTAAACACAAAGGCGCTCTCGCAGTCATGTGTTCCCTGATGAGAAACTAATAGCACGGGTTCAGCAGGTCACGGCGAACGTATTCTGAACACACTCCTGCTCTCGCGCTCAAATGCCCATCTCTGCTCTGAAACACATTCATGTCTGGAAGAACTGCGAATGAAACATCCATGACACCCAAGGGCTCTACCGTGAGCCAGAGAGAGGAAACGAAGGCTTTCCGTGGGGGTTAAAGCGCGAGATGGACAGGAGGAGGCTGGGAGCAGCTAAAGGATTAGCGCTTTAACACGTGAAGAGGGATGCTGCCACGCTACGTTAAAAACTCGCAGGCGGCGCTTTTTTTCATGCTCCACATCCGCGGGTTTCCATGGCAACCTGAGTCTGGGCCGTTCCCGAGGCCGGTGGCTGTTGTTGAGCCCCAGTCACGGTGCACCAGGCCTCTTTCCCAGCCGTGGGCCTCCGCAAGAGCAACAAAAGAACCGCGCGTTTCATTAGGGACCTTCGGAAGGAGTCCGAGTGACTGACTGTGACAGTCAACGCTAATCCTTACTGAAGCGCCGCTCGAGTCTGAACACCTGCACGTGGAGATTAAAGTCTTTTCCAGGTTATTCATATGGATAATGGAGAAGGGACAGGACATGATGGACAACAGCGAAAGGTGCAGGAGGTCAAAGGCTGGTCAGAGGTGAACTTTTTTTTTTTACCTCTTTATGGCTATACAACATATGAATCCATTTATTCTTTTTCAGAAAATATTGCTCAGAACCCTTTGGACTGCAGGACTGGTTTGCAAGATGCGATGATGTGGTAGTATGTCCCAATAATAGCATACTGGCTCTTTTCTTATGTACAAGTACATTCTTTACCTCTGCAGACTCAGTTCATATTTTTTGTTAGAGATCAACTTATATTGTTTTCTTGCAACCGATTATTGCTTTTCAAATGTCTAATAAACGATATACAAAACTATTTTTAATTCTATTCTGATGTCTGTTTTTTGACATAAAATAAAACATTACATTATAAAAGAAAATATATATAATAACAATAGAAATGTATTTTAAATATTTTCATAATAATAATAATAATAGTCTGCTTTTTAAAAATTCATTACATAAGAAAAAATGCACTAAATATTTTATTGAAATGCTTATATTACTACCACATTTGTTTTCAACATTATGCATTTGATTATTATTATTATTATTAATTAATTAATTAAATAATAATTAATAAGATTTAAGATATTAATATTGTTGTTATTGACAATATGTTTTGTATCACAAGGTATTATTTTTATTATTATTACTGATTGTATTTTTGAACTAAATAATGCATTATTATAAATTATTATTATTGATTAAAAGTACATAATTTAGAACAATACATTATTATTATATATTATTGATAGTAATAACTGCAGCAATATTAATGTTATCATTAATGATAATAATGTATTGTTCTACAGTAAATAAAAATTAAAATAGTATTTAAACAATTTAATGTATTATTATAAATAATAATAATAATAATAATAATAATTATTATTATTATTATAAATTATATTATTATTATTATTATTATTAATTATTATTATAGATTAAAATTTAATAATTTAGATTACACTATTATTATTAATTGTATTTTTTAACTAAATAATGCATTATAATAAATTATTACCATTGATCCAAAGTATGTAATAGAACAATACATTATTATTATGATTGTTATTTAGAAAAATACATTATATTAATATATTATTGGCATTATAATTATGCAACTGTTAAGTCTAAAATGTTCCATGTTGCTCACTTATGAATATCTGATGAAAATCTGATAGATGATGATGCAATGATGCATGAACTAATAACCAATAATGTAGAGAAGCTTACATATCACTATTATCTGTCTCTACTTATCATACTTCATAACAGTATGCATATTTGCACAAACTGCTAGGCCAGGGCTCAACACATCATAGCCAAAATCCTCCTGAACAAATGCATTCCTTTGCATCTATATATAATCCATAAATGAATGAATAAAATGTCAGAACAGAACAATGATTAAATTCCTGCCTTCTTGGCCACAGAAATCAAATCACCACGGCTGAAAAGGGAGCGAACACACCATTAGAAACAGGAAGTCGACTGACAATATGATCTTGCTGAATCACTGCCGCTGATCTAAGCACTTCGTGCTGGGAGCTCTTGACAGCCTGCATGTTAAATAGTTATTCCATAACCATAAAACCTCCAAATGCTGCTAATGGCAATGGGATAATGACCAAAGAGAAGAATTCAGTTCTGTTTTTGTTTCTATTATGCAATCTACTTTTATAAGGGCCAAATTCACTCAGCATCTAAATGCAGACTGGCTTTTCAAAACTGAGCTTGGTGTGTCTTTGAACACATTAAGGTCTAATTACAGGCCGTGCTGCTTGTCTTCCTCCATGTGTCACTCTGTTAAATGCGGACTGTTAACAGAACAAAGGATCACTTGCGGTGGGGTGTTTGATTCCGGCGGACCCTGCCATCACGGGCTGGTCATTATAGCAGCATGCATACGGGCGAACGGGTGGTGTGGAGGTCGCTGAAACCGGTCATTAGCGGGGGAGAGGAGGGAAAGGAAGGGGGTTTGTGTCTGGTGAGCTACAGCCTGAGGCCCGGTCAAGCCCAAACATTTCTCTTTAACTTGATTCCCGTAATGAGCACAAAGGCCTTCCTAATTTCCAGCATGACACATGGACACAGAGGCCTCCCTTGGAGATAATCTGGCCATTTCAACAAGTCTGAGACCAGCCTTCCCTTCAATAAATCTTAAAGGGGCCGTGTTCTACATATTTGTGACACATTTTTACCCATCAGTCAAGTTCTCTGGCACCAAAGGCGTTCATTTAAAATTTGAGTGAGCAGGAGAAAAAATGTAATTTATTTTGATAGCAAGAACCAAACAAATAAAATACCAAAACAGCTTTAGAATATTCAAATAAAATAAAAATTAGAAATATTGTTCAAAAGCATCTTTACATTTTTACATAAATAAAAAACATACAATAGAACAAACAATATTTTTTCCCAAAGCAGCTTTGCAACATTTTATATGAATGAATAAATGAATGAACGGACGAACGAATTCCAAAGGAGCTTTAGAACATTTAAATATTAAAAAAAATATTAATATTACCAAAGCAATATATCCAAAGCATCTTTACATCTTAAACAAACAAACAAAATTAACAAAACAATAAATAAATAACAATGGTGTAAATAACCAACCAAACAAAGGATCTTCAGAACATTTAAATACAACAAAATAAAAATACAAAAAATAATATTGTTCCCAAGCATCTTTAGACTTTAAAGGAAGCCACTTTAGAACATTGATAAAATAAAATTAAATAAATAGATCGGTTTTAAATATAGCTCTGAAGCAAGTTTACATTTTATGTGCTTAAATAATAATAATAAAAAAAACTTAAAAATGAGCTTCTGAATATTTTACGAAAATTAAATGAAAACAAATAAAATATTTTTCCAAAGCACTAAATATTTATTAAATACTAAAAAAAAAAAAAAAAAAATACACTGTAATATTTATTACTACAATCATTTAATTATTATTAATAGTAGTAGTAGTAGTATTTTTTAAATTAATTCATTAATTTTTAAAAAAAATGCAAACCCCAGTATTAAAATGCTTAAAAAAAACCCAGAGGAGCAGAGACATGTCTGCCAATCAGATGGTGGGAACTGTCTGGACCACATCAAGGGCTTGACAGCGGTTACATTGAAAAGTCAATTACACAATTCAGGAAACCTCAAAGGGCAAAAAAGGCTAAACGTTTTGTGAGAAAGGGAAGTGGACGTGCAGGAGAACTCAAAGCATCCAAAAGTAGGGAAATAATAAGAGGTATATGCAAACTGAAAGAGCAGACAGCCTTTTCACAAACAGCCTGGGAATATTTACATGTTGTTGTGACAGGATTGTGAAGCCTAGTTTGAAAGAAACGGATACATGCCTACAAAACCCCCGCCACCATGCAAAGCATCAAAATGCCTTAAATCACAGCATGTCTTTCTGCGGAGGCTGGCAAACCCCGGCACTGATAATATACAAGAAAATCTAATGCAAAGTAGCACTAAGGACTCTCATGTAAGAAAAAAAACAAACAAACAAAAAAAACACCTCCAGCAAATGCAATATATTGAAACCAACCAGACTGCTGTTTCTCATTGAAACCATTTTCAAATATGTCACAACAATAAAACTGCACGTTACGCAATGTCAACAGTGAATTAGTAATGGTTAACCCTGTATATCCACTACATACCATGGAGGTTTAAAAAAAAAAAATCTCAACGATGTAGACTAAATCAGTTTGGCATTTGTGCCTGACAACTGTTTCAAATGCCAAGCGTCCCATTCATTTCATTACAAGAGACCTTTACAAGCTCACACCCTAAAACACAACGTCAGCGCGCCTCCAAGAACATAAACAGCCTCCCTTCTGGACCTGAACTTATAAAGCCATACTTTTAAGCTTTTTTACATGTACACCAGGAAGAGCCCAAAGTATACTTGGGTTACTTTTTATGCGTATGTTAGCTTAAGTACACAGTCAAACACACATTATACTTGATTTGAAAGCATCTGCAAAGTATACTTCAAAAGTACACGCCATTTTATAGTATCTGTAAACATAGGGTCTTGACACATGCAAAAAATGTATCCTTGTCCAGTATCTGCACCTTTTCTCTCCACAAATTAAAAAATATCTTTGTACTTTGTGGCCTTGTCCACACTAATACGTTTTCATTTGCAAAGCATCTTTTTCTCTCCTTTTTGGCCTTCTGTCCATGCCAAGACAGCTTTTTTTTGTCAAGGAAAATTGACTGTTTGAAAGTGCTCTCCAAAGATGTAAAAAATTGAAAATGCCGCTTTCGTGTTGTAAAGTGTGGACTGTAAAAACGTAGGTTTTTGAAAATGACGGCACACATTTAGTCATGTGACGCATATTGTACCAACAGTTATCTGTTTATACCAGTATCGTGCCTGTTATGTGGTACTTTCACAATCTTGCTAAATATATGTTACTTTGTACACTTTTTATATTACAGTCCTGCATAGATGACAGACAGTTGCCGGCTTGCGGCAAAACATGAGGGCAGTTGCGTTTTAGATCAAACATACTGTATAATAGTGAGTGAGTACGACCTGGACACCAGTGAATGGTGGGATATTTTCATAAATAAAAGGACCCTGCCAGAAGAATTGCATGAAAACTTATGTCTGTTCCATATCATCTCATTTTACAAAATTAAAAAAATTTAATGTTTTCCGACATTTCAGTGTGGATAAGAAACTTTTGGAAAATGCTTAAAAATGTTAGTGCGGACGGAGAATGTTTTGAAACGGAAATGCCATTTTCAAATGTATCCGCATTAATGTAGACGTAGCCTCACTTTCTGTTCCGACTGTGAAACTATGGCCCAGGACAGTGTTGCCATCTTGTGGACAAACTAATTAGTGCAAAATAAATTCTAAGTGCATTTGCATTAGATTATGCACACACATAATTACGATGTGCGCACTGTACACTTACCCTAGCGTGCACATAAACAATAAAGTATACTTTGGGCTTAAGCGAACATTGCGTGAGACATACATTTTATCATTACCATAGTACACATGCACTCTGTGCACTCAGCTCGTGTACCTGTGAACCTTGAATTTTTATTTATTTTCTTATTTGCAAGAATTAGTTTGTCCACAAGGTGGCAACACTGGCACAAAACTTCAAAAAAAAGAAACTGAAGAGACAGTACAACATCAAACAACTACAGGAAGCTTAGAAAATAACAAGTGTTTCAACAAGTGTTATGTCATTTTTGAATACTTCAATTTTCACGGTCCACACTACAGTGTGAAAACTGCATTTTCACATTTATCCACTAGGGAGAGCATCTTCAAAACTCAGTTTTCGTAGGACAAAAAAAAGGCAAAATGCAGGGAAAAAGATGCAGTTTTAAATGCATCCAAATTAGTGTAGATGTAGCTGGAATTTACATTGAAAGGCTGCGCATTTGGCTGTTTCATATGCTAACGGTTGCATCAAAACTGAAGTATAGCCTGCTTTTGAGATTAAGTTTCAAGATATTTCAGTAGACTATTTAGTATGGGGACTGTAACTAGTTGAAAAACGTCAAACAAGCCAATCAGAATTCTAACATGGCAATAGGCCAGTATGGTTTTCCTGTGTAATATGGAAATTAGGAATCAGCACCTCAGCTGTCGGCTACAGTGAACAGGAAGTGGTGAAACACACTGCTCTTCCATGACACACTTAAGATCCTGCACTCTTTAACAGCAGCAGGAGGGGAAACGTCAGTGCTGACAGCGCCATTAAACACTGGAGGACTGAGCTCTTTTGAGCCCACTACCTGCATATTGCAACTCCTCTACTTCCTGAATCGCCTACACTATCCGGAGGACAAATCCATAACATTGCATAATAATGATTTATAATCTCAGCTGCACCCTTGGGGGCACTCGGGAGACATTCCCAATACAATTCCCTTCCTGAGTGGGGCGGCGTACGGATGTCTAGGGAAGCATTGGAAAGAGCCTGAGGAGAAATGTAGAGCACTTCCTCTTATGACTCTCAACGGCCATCACTGGAGCTTTGTCAAGGGCAGATCAAGATGAAAACACTGCTCATGGCCAGATGACATCCATTTGGTGGGAAAACTCAAATCCCAAGATGCATGTTCAACAAATTTAGGCAATCCATATTTCATAAATGCAGAAAAACACTTTCCCTAAAGTGCAAACTGTAAAGTACCGACTTGCTGCCCAACAACTTTTTCAGAACCGATCCTGATCCGATACCAAAAATTCTGAGTAACGGCCGATACCGATATCAATCCGATACCTGGGGAGTTTTTTTTAATCAGTGTTGAATTTTTATACCTCAATGTGTGTTGACCTGATCATAACTTTTTTTGTGTTATACACAATCTACTAAATTTAGACAACTTTATTGTAAAGAAAAACAACAAATGAATGCATGTATAATTATAATCTATGACAAAAATACTATTATAAACTAGGTTAGAGGAAAATTCAGTAGCAAAAGTTACTCTAGAAAAATAATGAGTGCACAATTATATAAAATCTAAAATTAGTGGGAAAAAAAACATTATTTAGTGGGGAACAAATAAAAGTGAATAAGTGTAGGACTAAATCTAAAATGATAATGTAAAATTATATACATTGCTCTTTGTATTGTTGTAAAATACATTCATGAAAAACAAGCAATATATTTATATATAAATATATATACTGTGAAATTAAAAGACATTTCTTTTAAATGTATAGCACAGTAATGAGGCAGAAACATATGATAGATAAGACAAACAAGAAAGGCTATTAATAATCCTTCATTGTGCAAAAGTATTATGAGATGAAAGGCTCCAAATGCATAGACACAAAGTGTATTTTGTGCGCAGATTAATGCGCTTGAAGCAACAGAAGTCCAGTGTTGTGATCTAACAGACACCAACACGATTTTGAAAACAGCACAAAGATAAAGTCCTGCAAAATAAAGGGATTTTATGCAAAACCATTTATCTTTATTTACAGATCAAATATAATATTAGGAACATTTAATAATCTTGCAGAGAGTTTTATTGTCTTGACTCGTAACCGAGCGCGACACACTGTTTAAATGCTGAATGGAGGATGACAGACAGCCGCAGCAGAGAGAAGAGTTTACGTGAACTTGACATAAATATTCATCTGTACCTTATATTAAACTGTGTAATGGCTTCAGAACACTTGAAATATAGTGCACAAAAACTTTATGGTGTTTTATAATGTGTTTGTGGCTTTTGTGGGGCTTAACAATAACACAATAGTATACGCACAATATCAGATTTGATCTGGCAGAAAATGCCAGTATCGGAGCGATACCGATACTGAATATCGGATAAGGGATGAAAAAATGAATTTAGAGACAACTCCTCATTTTCAGCATGCTAAACTAACAACATGCTGTGCATTACCATGCTATTGTTAACATTTAGACTGTCAGTTAAATACCTAGCTATACATCAGTTTTGACACAAACACTAGTATGCGTACGGCTGAATGTATAATATATGCGTACCAGAAAGGTTCATCTGTCCAGTGTAACAGTGAGCTATTTCTCTCCAGACGTTATGAGCGATAAATTGATAAAACTATCTCTAAACCCCCTTATACAAGCAACAATCAATGTGGACGTCTATTGTTGTTGCGTTTCCAGTAGTTTTTGTTGTCCCTTCTCACTTTTTTTTTTTGACTTTGAAATAGCGATCTGGGCCAGTTTCCACCTTGTGGTCAAACTAATTAGTGCGAAGACTTCAAGGCACATGTGAGTATACAAAATATGCAAGGTTAGAAAAAGCTAGCTATAAATACAGTACACTGATGGTGAAATTTGTCACATATACTGTACGCATACTCAAGCATACCAAAGTATACAGTGGATTTTAGACCCTTTCTGAGAAATTGCATGTTAAATTTTTTCCCTAACCAGGTACAACAATACAAGATTCCAGCAACAGGCTACTTGTCCAAAATTAATGCAAAAATGGGCAGTGCTGCAAAACAATCAATCACACAGAACAGCCAATCGGAACAGTTCTCTGTTTGTGTCCTCTTAAATAATGTACCTTTAATTTGCATGCCTTTTTATTTTTTATTTTATGGCTCTCTTAAGGCTTGAATACACTACTTGACATTTGCCCAGAATTACAGTCTAAACTCGAAAATCAGAGCCACTTCGCAGATTTGAGCTGACAGATTTCACAGAAAATTACACAGTGGTGAAGACTCCGATTTTTTAAGCTTCAGATTATAATTACATCCAGTTGGAGGAAATCAAACATGTTTTGAGCAGGGGTGCACGTTATTGACAAAAAAAAATATATATAGTGAATATTTTTGTGATTTTTTTCAATAACAATAATTAAACCTTTTTTTTTTTTATTGTTTAATGCTGGTACCTTAGCTGGCCCTGGACATGGCACTGTAACCACTAGTAGGTGGCAGAAAGTTCCTGTCTTAATGAGTTATTAATTGAACGAGTGATTCATGATTCGTTCAAAATGGCTTATTCATTAAAGGGGTGGTTTACTTTTTTTTCTTCTTTGCTTGATTGTGTTTATGGGGTGCAATATAACATGTCTTAGTGTTTTGTTTGTTAAAAATGCCTTATTTTTCATATTTTTCATCTTTATTGTAAGCCGCTTTCTCCTCTGTCATTTGAACGACCGGTTGACTTCCTGATTCTCTGAAACCACTCCCTCAGAAACAGGCGATGGGCTCAGATTGATTAGTTGTGATCGGTGTGTTGTGATTGGCTAAACTGCGTACTGCACATTGTCGGAAACTTCACGCCCATTACCTTTACGAGCGACAGTTGCACGCGCTCCTGTCAAATGTAAACAATGGTGTCAATATTGCCGTATCAGTTTGAGCCAGAATCAGACCCTGAAAGCGGTAATGAAGAGAGTCAAGCAGAACTTCCATAAGCACGGCTCTTACAAACGTTTCTGAATGAAAGTTTGCTGTTGTGATTACATATCATTTTTTGAAGTTTGTACATGTTTGTCTTATACACACAAAATAGCATCGAACTAACTGTCTACTAACCAAACAGCGTTGGCTTGTGTTTACGTTCTTGATCAAATCGAAAAATTACGTCATAAAGTATACATGGAAAATACATTTACAAAATTAGTACATAATTACAAATTCGGGTCCAAAATGTTTGTACGCGTTTGTCATAGACACACGAAATAGCATTTAACTAACTGGCTACTAAAGCCAGCGTTGGCATTTGTTTACGTCCTTGATAAAACTAAAACATTACGTCTGAAATTATACATGCAAATACATTTAAAATGATTAAATCTTACTTACAGGTTGTGGCCCAACAGCTGCTGCCTCTGGTTTTTCAATTTTTTTTGTACTCTCAAGATGTGCTTTTGCTTGTTTTTTGCAAAGTGAGTGACATACTCGATAATGCCAGCTCACACATCCTTAAAACATCAATTACGATATTATCGTAGACAAAAATATCGCATGCTCCTAGTTTTGAACCAGTGTTGTCTGTTTTGGACACTGTTGACTTTCATTATATGGACACGAACAGTTGAAACATTTTTCAAAATTGCTTAATTTGTATTCCACAGAAGAAAATAAGTCACAGTTTTGGAACAACACAAGGGTGAGAAATAATTACATGATTTTCGTTTTTCATTCTTTTAGATTGATGACTTTATTTGAATTTGTTCAAACAACCCAATGACTGTGAGTTTTGCACATAGTTATTTTTTTGCTGTATGTCTATACAACAAGCAAACAGCACAGCATTCTAAAACTATAAAACTGCAGTTTCCATCCAACTATTTTTACGCACATTTTGGAATGTCGCAAAAAAAAAAAAATGGATGGAAACGCCAAGATGTGCATAAATTCTGAAAATATGCATAAAAAAACGTATGCACACATTTGAGTAGGATAAACTTTTTATCCGATAAGAAAAAATGCGCATAAACTACGACGGAAACACATTTACCGAATAAATGCCTCCATGCGTATCGAAAAAGACACGTGACTTTGCGCTATGAGACGGGATAACGACTAACCAGGGGACCGATCCCGTTCACAGCATCTATATGTTGTTTTGGTCATTCTGAAAAGCCTGAGCAAAGTATTTCTGTATAATTACTCTCTTACATGACTGCGTTCCCAAACAGCTGGCATCCACCTCCGAGAGCAATGACTGCATTTATTGTGTTGCGTCTGCTCGCTCTGAGGCGCAAGTAATTTATCATATATGAAAATTATTATATTCAGTGGCTTCTCCTAGTTTTCTTAGTGATATTTAGTGCCAGTTTACCAGGAAGTGACGATTTTGTTCTCTTTGACTCTTTGGAATGGTGCTTTATTCGCAAATGTATTAGACCAATGTGATATTCCAGTTTTGCGCACAAGTTTAATTCGAATCTTTGGATGGAAACATCGCTTATGAACAGTGCCCATCTGTATGTAGATGACATGCAGTGAACAGACATCTCCCATATAGCAGAAGATTGATAAGACATGCAACAAAAACCATTTGAAGACAGGAAACTTGGAGCTACAGAACACCAAGAACCAATTCACATCTTTCAAGAATTCAAGACCAGACGAATAAAAGAGACACTGTGCTGGGGTCACTGCTGGTGGCACGGTTGCTCTTTGGTGACGTCACATCCAGTTGGTACGGCAAGAATCTCTTGCTAGCGTGGAAGAAGTCCCTTGTTTGGAAAGAGCATGATACTGTGTTTCAGCCCCTGAGGAGTCGCTATTCAGGGACATGATGGATGTCTGGAGTGAGCTGATTCACTGAGAACAGACGGAAAGGCATATCTGGACAGGGGATTGTGGGTAACAGAGCACTCCGAGCCAGACTGGGCCAAGTTTCTGTTACAAACCTACAATCACACCGAAAAAACCCAAATTGTTCAAAGAATGATTCAATATGTCCACTTTATGTGTCCACTAAAATCTGTTGATTGCGAGTGGAAAAAACAGATTATTCCTCTTTTTGATGAAGGTGAATTACTCAACAAATCAACAATCTGCTGAACAGATTTGTTTCTGTTTAAAGTCCGTGTTAAGCAGACAGGGACAACATGTGTGTATGATGGCTTACATTAATTAGCATTAATTTAGAATCCACAGCTGAGCATTTAGAACATCACATGCACTGAATTTAGAAGCATGACGTGTAGCCTATTACACAGGGGTCCTGAAGTCTGAGACCACCAGCGAACATGCTGCTATTGCATTTGTCTATATTCCATTTAATTTATTTTGATCTATATTCCAATTAATTTATTTATGATCAGCACAGCCATTTTAGTGTTCGATTTTTAGGGCTGCAACTAACAAATATTTTGCAGTGTTGTTATTGTTAAATAAAAGTTAAATTAAAAAAAAAAGCATTTCAGTTAATTGAAATAAAGCTGAAATAGAATAAAATATGAATATCAGGTGAAACATTTAAACTATAACAAATTGCATAACAAAATATAACAATGAAATAACTGAAATAATTAAATTACTAAAACTAAAATTACAAAAAATCAAAATAAGGCTAAAAATATATGTTTCAAAATAATAAAAGGCACACAAATTACAAACTTTAAACTAAAATTAAATTGAAAACTGAAAATAAAAAAGCAAATATTAATAAATACTATATAAATAATACTAAAATAATACTTATTTAATACTTGTCCATTAATCTGTTGATTAAAATGTATTATTTTATTTGTTGTACTATATATATATATATATATATATATATATATATATATATATATATATATATATATATATATATTATATGGTTGCAAAGGGGTGGAAATTTTCCGGAAACTTTCCAAAAATTCCTGGAAGATTCCAAAAAATCCTGGAAATTTTCCAAAATTTCTGGAATGTTTCTGAAATTTACTGGAAATTTTCCACCTTTTTGCAACCCTATAATAATATACTTTATATAACATAAATACTTTTTAAAATATAAATTATTTATTTGATTACTGAAAAAGATATTTTTTATTTAAAACAAATATAAATCTATACTGCAAAAATGTAAGCTACAATACAGACTGCACATAAAATTATATTTTAAAAATACATCATTTATTTTGCAAATCTGACATCTAACAACAAATAACCAAATAAATATTTTATTCAAATAGCTGCCTAGTTTTACTGCAATAAAAGAATAATGCATACAATTGCATCTGTATTTTACATTTTAATTAAAAAAAAAAGAGTTTACTATACCATACCAGAGAGAGAGAGAGAGAGAGAGAGAGAGAGAGAGAGAGAGAGAGAGAGAGAGAGAGAAATGTCTAGGATTTTTCCTCCCTTCTTCTCTCCCCATACAATGGAAGTCAATGGCTCCTGTGCACTGTAAAAAGTGATAATTTGAAATTAAGTAAATAATATATATTTTTAAAAAGTTAAGTGAATTTGACAATTCACTTAACTTATTTTTTTAAATTATAATTTACTTAAAAATGTTAAGGCAACGGGTTTCCTCAATTTTTTTTTTGTTAAGTCAACTTATCACTTTTTACAGTGTGTTCTTCAGTTCCCAAAATTCTTCAAAATGTCTTCTCTCATGTTCCATCGAAGGAAGTCAACATATGAAAATAGCAATTATAAGAGGTGAACTATCCCCTTAAATGAAGAAAAATAAAACAGGTTTATAAGTTACCTGACTTCCAGCACTGAGACTTTATGTAATATCATTGCGATTACTTAAAGTACTTTTTACTTAAAGTACAGTCATGGCTGGTCTTGACTGGCACAAACATTTCATCCAATCAGAATCCAGAATCAAGTGTTAAGACTTGCGAGACCAGCTCCTGCCAACCCAGCAGATCTCTAACCCTCAAATCACCGTATCCTGCTGGTTCTCCTCATTACAACACCGCAATTAAGCTGCTACTATGAAAACCCAAAGCCCGCGTGCTTTATATGAAGTCTCTGTTCGGCTCTAATTAACGTGGATGCTAAAAGCAATAGGCATTCTTGGCTCGATAGCGTTTTATAGACATTTTAAAGGCAGGCTCCATGGCTACATCGATGCAAACCGACAATGTGGAAAAACTCCTGAACTGCTTCAGGAAAACTTAATGAACCTGATCTGATAGGGAAGTTAAATCATTATAAGCAGTCGCTATAACTTCGCAGGCTCATTAAACGTCTCTGTCTCCTGGCAAAGGTAGTTTAATTGTCTAGTCATCCGTGTTCATTATATGACCTATTATGGATGAAGACTTTAAATGCAGCAGCACCACAAAAGATTGTGCAATCTTCATCTGAACAAAACATCTTCTACATCTAAATAAGTTTAGGAACATTTTGGTTTGTATAAACAAACCACTAAAATGTAGAGAGCGTAATTAGCTAAATGGTCTTCAACAACTGTGGTCCATGTGCTCTGTCACTTTATTAAAGAGAGCTGAAGTTTCACTCTTATTACAGCAACACAAATCAGTGTTTATACGCACACACACAAACAGCACAAAAATGGTCATGTTTTAACATTTCAGACGATCCTTTAAAAGCTTCCCATGAAAAAAGCAACCAATTCATGTGAAAGGCTTGAAAAGTCAGAAAGTTTAGGATAACTAAGACTTCCCAAATTCATCAAAAATTAGGGAAAACCATTAATAGAGTGATGTTTTGGTGGTCTGTGGATAAACTCCACCCATAGATATATTCCAAAACAATGCTCAAATACAGTGGGGGGAAAAATTATTTGATCCCCTGCTGATTTTGTACGTTTGCCCACTGACAAAGAAATGATCAGTCTATAATTTTAATGGTAGGTTTCTGAGAGACAGTATAACAAAAAAAAAAAAATCCAGAAAAACGCATTTAAAAAAAGTTATAAAGTGATTTGCATTTTAATGAGTCAAATAAGTATTTGACCCCTTCGCAAAACATGACTTGGTACTTGGTGGCAAAACCCTTGTTGGCAATTACGGAGGTCAGACGTTTCTTGTAGTTGGCCACCAGGTTTGCACACATCTCAGGAGGGATTTTGTCCCACTCCTCTTTGCAGATCCTCTCCAAGTCATTAAGGTTTTGAGGCTGACGTTTGACAACTTGAACCTTCAGCTCCCTCCACAGATTTCCTATGGGATTAAGGTCTGGAGACTGGCGGCCACTCCAGGACCTTAATGTGCTTCTTCTTGAGCCACTCCTTTGTTGCCTTCACCGTGTGTTTTGGGTCATTGTCATGCTGGAATACCCATCCACAACCCATTTTCAATGCCCTGGCTGGCTTCAATGCCTTGGCCCTGACGGTACATGGCCCTGTCCATCATCCCTTTGATGCAGTGCAGTTGTCCTGTCCCCTTAGCAGAAAAACACCCCCAAAGCATATTGTTTCCACCTCCATGTTTTACGGTGGGGATGGTGTTGTTGGGGTCATAGGCAGCATTCCTCCTCCTCCTCCAAACACGGTGAGTTGAGTTGATGAGTTGGATTCATTTACATTACATTTTGCATTTATTCATTCAGTAAATGCTTTCATCCAAAGCGACATACATTGCATTATAAGAAAATACAGAAACACTTATTGAAGTTTTTAAATAATTAAGTGTAATTGAGTGTTAGATAACACAAAAATAATAGGCTTATAAAATGTAAAAATAGAGGGAAATAAGCACAAACATTTAAATATCCAATATTAATATTATTAATATAAATACAATAACAAAAATCTAAATTATTGTCAAGAAAATCTGTAAGAAAATCAAGTCAATCAAAAAATCTAATTTAAAAACCGAGGAAACAGGCATGAACAATTAAATATCCAATATTGACAATATCAATAATTAAAAGAAAAAAAATAATTATGGTATTTGTTGTTTAAAAAAAAATTTGTTGTTTAGAAACTATAGCTATGGGTTTAACTGAAGAAACTGTCACAGCTGTAGTATATTAAATATACTACAGTAGTATATCTCTTCTAATTCTATTTTAATCAATAATTAGTCTACAATAATTCATAGTAGAGGTCGGCCGATAGTGGATTTTACCGATACCGATAGCTAGGTTGAACCCCACTGGCCGATACCGATTACTCAACCGATAGTTTTCAAAATGGATACTGAAAGGGAGCTAGTGCTTTACTATTTAAAAAAAAAAGAGCAGCAACAGTACTGAACCATATTTTGTAAATGAATAAACATATTAATATTATTTACTATATAGATCATTAAAGTTATTTCATAGTTTGCTAATGTTAAAAGAAGAAACTTTAAAATGTAAAAATGTAGCCTATTAGTAGCTAATAATGAATGCTGAAATGAACACACTCTAACAAGGAACAATACTTCTACAGTTTTCATTAATGCTACGAATGGACTCTTATTGTTAAGTGTTACCATTTAATTTCAACAGTCATGCTTAAAGATGGCCATCTTTAAATATCTACACAAGGCCATAGCATTAAAATTACATACATATGGATATTGTATGTGTACTCACACACTTTATTTGCTTCTATTTTTTAACACTTGATAATTATCTAATCAAAAAAAAAAAAAAAAAAGTTAGTCACACACCGGGCAAAAGTGCAGCGCTGTGTCTCAGAGAACTCAGAGGTATCACACACACACACACACACACACACACACACACACACACACACACACACCCACCCACCCACCCACCAGCCACTTCGTGTTCAATTCAAGTGGTGGTCTAAAACAATTTATTTAAATCACCAAAGGACATAAGTTTGCTTCAAAAATGAACAATGTGGCATACACACTATCTTGAAAATCGAGTTTTCACTATCTTGAAAATCGAGTTTGAAGTTCGGTGTTCTATCGGCATGGATTTTTGCCGATAACCGATAGTTGCGGCAATCAACTATTGGTGCCGATTAATCGTCAAAACCGACGAATCGGTCGACCTCTAATTCATAGTTACCCTAAAATATTACTGTTACTATATTAGACCCATAGTACATTTTCATAAGGCTATTGTGTGCTATAGACAAACAATAACATTGAAAACACTTTGATGGTCACGATCTAATTAAACTTATTTAATATACTTGCTGCTGTTTGACATTTATGAATTTGTTCAGGTTTCAGATTAAATCCATTCGCAACATCAACATGGGTAAAGCTTGTTCAGTGTAATCTAATACAAGTCAAAAATGCTTTCAAGCTTTTTGTACCACAAGGATATAATGAAAGGGCAAGCTATTTATGCACGGCTTTATATGACAATATCAAAAGAACTGCTTATACCACAGAAAGTCTCATGGCTATAAAGTTTGAACACTTATACCCTCAAGGGGGACATAAAGATGAGAGTCACGTATCAGAACAAATGCCGTCGGATAAAGGATGGACAGGTGCTACTGCTGAGGGGGTTTTATCTCGTACCTACTCAAAAACATCCCACACGTTCAGCACACTGGCTGTTTCCTGTTTGACAGGATGCCTTCAGCAAAATCTCATACCATTATTATACATTACAATGAATGAACAATACTTAGTGTATCAGTGGCGAATGCCACTAATGTGAGAGCAGAAATATAATTCCAGTTCAGAATAATAAATATTGAGAAAATGGACTGTTAAACATTCACAGAACCATCCCATACAAAAAGTACCATGGTAAACATGCTTTCCTAAAGTTATTGCCACTACTGTAAATTTGTTTTAACCTACATTGTTTGAAAAAGATTCCATATTAAGTAATTATATTACTAATAACCATATTTAGGGCCCCATGATTTCCACAATGCGGAAAACGTGGACGTAATCGCGGAAGCCAGTCGTAAAAACAGAATTTACTGTATAACTCGGAATTTGCCAAATTTTGGATATGTAAATCAAAAGAACAGTTGGATCAAAACACGACTTGGACTAGTGTATGTGAATATTAAGCTGCAATAATATTATTTGAATATGAATCCTGCATGTTCTGCGTGTCTGAATGAATGACACCGATGCACGGTTTCAGTTACTACAAACATACTGATTTCAGTTTCTGCCACCTCAATAAATGAGTAGCTATACCTAAACGCACAAAATTAATATTCAGCTGCTCCGAGAGTCCCGTCATGAGCATTTTACAGCTTAATTTGAGAAAAACTATCATATCATAAACAAACAGAAACTAAAAGGTGTTCACTAGGGGTGTGATGCGGAGCCATTATTTGTATCTGTATCTGTATCTGTATCTGTGACAATCTCAAATCAGTTTGAAACATGGTATCTGTTTCATCAGCTTCCACTAGCTAATTACTGTATAAACCAGCTAGCCATATAAGCAAAATATGTAGCTTGTCATTCAAATATTTACATATAGGCCTATTTATATTTGAAGTCAACATAAACAGAATTTACAACCCATTTTACTTCTATAATGTCATTTTTCAAAGTGAGGAATAGCAGGATATTCGGCAAGAAAAGGAAAGCTATTAAGGAAACGTTTTTAAATGAACTGCCATCAATTTACTTGTGTTAAATTGGAATAATTAGTTATTTAATTAGTACTGACAAGATTTTAAAACTGGCGGCATTACCTAGCCTAAATCAATACTGAAATAGCTCCTTAGCATTAAGCGATAGCTAGCACAGCCTAGCAAAGCCAATGAAGTCAGGTGAAGCAAATTATTAGGCCTATATTTTGAGGAAAAATTACAATTCATTTCTTTGGAAGAACGTGCACTAAAGAATAATTTCACAACAACATCATTAATGTATTCTGAAGGTAAACATAGTTGAGTTTTATTTCTAAATTGGCCAAAACAATGGCAGATGTGAATCCTTGATGTACAAGGATATTCACACAAATGTTTCTGACTCTTCGGCAAACTACACAATGGAAAACTCAGAGCTTCTCTAATTAAACTGAAAGATCCCTGCCAGAGATGACAGCACCAGATATATGTTTCATTGTCGGTACGCCAAAAGAGACAAAGACGCTTGACCAATTACACGAAAACTCAGTCTGGAAAAAGCATGAGGTCTTTCTCTTGGGCATTATTTGAGCTTTAAGTGTGAGTGAAAGTGCGAGGGAGGGAAAACAGACGTCTTAAACTAAAGCTCTTCTACTTGTGAGGCAGTGCACATAGTCTCAGTCCCCATAGACACAGGTTCTTCTAATCTTCCTCTTAGATATGACATTCCCGTATAATCTAGTCCAAAGCTACACAGAGGGCCAGGAAATGAAATCAATGCGTTTTTTGTCTCTCCATACTGGGCTACATTAGCATTACTGCTGCAGATGTTACTGGAATCTGATTTATGAACAGAACAACACAGGAAGGCCATATGCAAGACTTACTGGGGCACTTTGATAACACTTTGCACCAATTTACTTTGCTTATCAAAAGATACCAGGTTCTTGTGACTATGGTAACTTCTGTTCTAGAAGGAAATACAATACTTTTCATTATTAGAAGGTAATCACATTTGTTTTCATAGCTAAATGATTCAGAATTGGTGACTGTAATACAGTTGGAATAGCCTAATTCTAACTCAAAATCAGTGATTGTTACTGGTTATGATATTCAAAATCACAATTCATTAAACACTGATAACTGATGATTCTAAGGATTGAGATGGCAAAATCAAACCCAAAGTCAGTAATACTTTGAATAATTCAGGCTTTAGAATTCAAACGAAAAAAATCAGTGATAGCTCCTTGATAAGGATTCTTAAGACAAAATCAGTGATAGCTGTAATTTAAAAATAAGATTTCAAATGCAAAAATCACTGATAATTCATGATTGCAATGATTATGGCATCAGGATTCAAACTCAAAATCAGTAGGGTTGGGTATCGTTTGAATTTTATCGATTCCTAGTTTCAATTACAATAAGTAAAAAATCCAATATATAAAAAAATGAAGTCAAACATTTATTCTGTCTTTTTACAAAGCATTTTGTTGCAGCTGAATAACATGAGCAAAAACCATAGACTGTAAAAAAAATGGACATAGTGTCTGTGACGTCACTCATAGGTTTCTGAAGAGCATTTTTGAAGCCTAAAGTGGGCGGAGCCAACCGCAGCCGTCTTGGAATCGTGTCACTGCGCGTCACTCGAAAATCGAAAATGGGCAAAAAGGCGAAGCTGAGCTGAAACCATGGGTGAAGCTGAGCTGAAACCATGCCCATCATGCAACGACAAAACACCATAATTTAGTTTTTGGTCGAAAATGAGTTATTGATCATTTTGGGACATTAATGACCTCCTTTATCATGTGTTTTTTTAAGTATCATGGAGAAAAGCCCCGGAGAAACCAAGTCAGAATACAGTATAACATCAGTTACCGCTCTTTGATTTTGTTTTGGAAAGCTCAATTAAGTTATGGTGCTCTGCATTTGTTTGCATTCGTTCGTCAATACTGTGCCAGCCTGGAGTTTTACGGTATTCTGCCTTTGTTTTACTGTCCATTAAAGTCTACCGCGTTTATTGTGTACTTAGATATCTGTTGGCACTTCAATAGACAAACAAATGAGAGCGGTCACGATCTAACAAACTGCTCCAGAGTACAATATAAATACAGCCGTAAAAATCAAGTTTGAGATCATTTTCATTAAAACATCTAATTGCCAGATTCCCAGTGTCCTACCTATAATTATTTTTCTGTACAAATACAAATCTTCAAGCCAGTTTTCTAAGTTTCACACTCTGCAGCAGAGCAGCAGTCCACCTGTCACTCAAGTGGCCACGCCCTTAATTATGCAGAACTTTAAGGCTTAATATAATTTAAACGGATGAGTTTAAAAATTCAGCCCCGTCACAGTTGTCATGAAGGGCAAAATTAGCTATATAGACCAAAATATTTTTTTGTACCAGGCTGTAAACATGTTTTTTTCTGCTGTAAAGTTGGGCATTTTAACATGGGGAGTCTATGGGATTGACTCCCTTTTGGAGCCAGCCTCCAGCGGCCTGTCGATGAATTGCAGTTTTAGTCACTTCCGTGTTAGTTTCACGAGAGGGAGCAGGAGGTTGCCGCTTGGCAAAAACCAGCAGCCTACAGAACACAGGCCTCCAAGAGGAACTTTTGCCTATGCTTTTAACAAAAATACCACAGCAAAAGCAACTAGACAAATATAAATTTCAAATATTAAAGTGTTACAGACAAGTAATAAAATAGGAACAAACAAATCAATTAGCAATAGCAAAAATAAATACAACTGAACTAAATTTCAGGTACAGAAACGAATTAAAAGTTTAAAAACACTGCAATAGTTTTCTTTTAATTAATCCAAGTTATTAAATATATTCAGTCAAGATCAGTGAATGATTTTCTTTTGTTCTTTGCCTTGCCTTTGATTAACATTAATGACAGGCAGTGGGTTTATTAGGCTGCTGTCTCTTTAACACACCGAACGCTGGCAGATCTAAAAATACAGTACACATGCGTTTTCTTTCTCATCTGTTTACGTTCACTTAAGACAAAAACGACTGACTTTATGATGATATACTGACGTAGTTTTCTGCATACTGGTTGATAAATATGAAAGAAGTCAGTTCCGGCCTGGAACAACCTTTTCTGCGAGCCTGTTCTCCAACAAAAAACAACCCTATAGGTCGTTTGTGCAAGCGCCTTATTACGACCTATATTTACGTTTTAAAGTTAAGCGCCCTCTAGCGCACGTAAAAATAATGACAGTCTCGTGTTGTGTCTGTCGTCATGAAATGACATATGACTGTCATTACCAATCAAAATGCGTGTTTATTTAAATGCAATGTGTGGACTTTTTACACCGATCTCACGGTAATTCGTACATATTTTACTAGGTGGCTAATTCGTACGAATGAACACACCTAACCCCACCCCTAAACCTACCCCTTACAGAAATCATCTGGGGTCGAACCCATGATCGCATGATCACGTAATTACATATCGTTGTATAACGCAAAGCTCTACCAACCGAGCTACACGAAACCTGAACTATAACACAGATAAAACACAAGGGGCACAATTGTATTATACGCTCTGATGGGTCGTATTTCAGGGATTTGGACAAACTAAATATACGGGCATATTGGTTGGAGGACAGGTTAATTTCTGCAGTGGAAATGCACGGAATGGTTCGAGAACAGACACAGGCTGGGAACCCACACAGAGACCGCTGTTCTCTGTGCTCGCGCTTGTGCTTTAGGCGTGTGCACTGCATGCAAACAGGGTGAAAGTTCTTTTGTGTTCCTGCACTTAAATCATTTTAAATCACATTAAATTGCGAACGCAGGAATCGTTAAGCAGAATCGAATACCTGGTTCTTGGAAATTTAGAACCGGTTCTAAAATGGAACATGTTTTCGATACCCAACCCTAAAAATCAGCGATAACTGCTGATAAAGATACTTGACGCATCAGAAATCATATGCAAAATCAGTGATAATTGTAATGGAAACATCAGATGTCAAACTCAAAATCTGTGATAGTTGCTTATAAGGATACTTGAGGCATCAGAAATCATATGCAAAATAAGTGATGATTGTAATAATTGAAACATCAGAAGTCAAACTCAGAATCACTGATAATTCATGATTGAATTGTCATAATTGTGTTCTTTGAGACATCAGAAGTCAGAAATAGAATCAGCAGTAGTTGATTGCAACCCTTAGTTGATTTTGCATTGGAATTCTGACATCTCAGTTATTACAAACGAGTCATCTGAATCAGAAGCTGATGACTGTATTCATGAGAATTAACACTTAAAATCAGTTATAGATGATATTGAATTAATTGAGATGTCAGAATTGAAATGCAAAATCATAGTGACAGTTGACTAACTGAAATGAGAAAAATTAAAAATCTATGATAAATGTTGATTAAAATCACTGAGATATCAAACTCAAAATCAGTGATAGCTGATATTGAATTAATTGAGATGTCAGTTCAAATGCAAAATCAGTGATAGCTGATTGTAATAAAAATGTTAAAAAGAATCTATAACTAATAAATTAAAATAACTGAGATGTCAGTATTCAAACTCAAAATCAGTGATGAATGTTTATTGAAACATCAAAATTCAAATGCAAAATCAGTGAAAGCTAATGACTGTGTTCATTGAGACATGAAAGTCAACTTTAAATCAGTGGTAGTTGATATTAAATCCATTGGGATGTCAGAGTTTAAGTTGATTGTAATTGAAATTTTAAAATGAAAACTTTTAAATTTAAAATCTGTGACTAAAATCATTAAAATAAGTGATACTGATGACTGTATTCACTGAGACATGATAATTAAAATCAGTGATAGTTAGCCTCTTGAATTCATTGAGATATCAGAGTTCAAATGAAAAATCAGTGATAATTAATGATTATCATCACTACTATGCCAGAACTTAAATGCAAAATAAGTGCTAGCCGCTTAGAATCTTTAAAATGCCACAATTCCAATTGATTTATGGGATAGTTTAGAGACTGGCACTTCTATGATTGCATGACACTGTTATGATCCGTGAAGGGTCTGTCCGGATAACATCTGTCAAGGGACTCCATTATCTAAATGACAAAAGACAAATTACTAATGGAATCCCAAAACATTCCATTTCAATAAAAATCGGTGTAGTGTTGCACAGTATTCAATTAGTAACCACCATCTGATACACAAATCTTCAAATCTACAGATGCACCTCATGCAATAACACAGATGTTCATGTTCAAAATGACATATATTCTATAAATCTATACAATTCCACTTCACTGTTGTAATCCATTATGACTGCTTCGTTAGTACGTTTTACTTGCCGAAGCTGAGTAAGGCTAAGTTTGTCTGCACATCTGCGAGGCAGCTGCCGCCAACCACAGTTTAGAGGTCACTGGGTTAGGACAGAACCTTCTGGAAAAAAGCCATCTAATCCCAGCTGCGAAGATTCCCTGGAAAATTAAACCAGAGTGTGGACTACACTGCATTTACGACTAAAAAAGGACCACTCCTACCCACCCCACCCCCTAAAAGGATTCTGAATGATTAGTGATGCTCTTCTATACAGTGGGGGTTGATGGGAAGAGTAGTAATTAAATTAGTCTCTAAGCTTAGCTCACTACCTAACAGCCATGAAAGGAATCAGATACATCTGTCCACACATGGCCAAGCATGCCAAGGCTATGTTTAGCAAGAAAGGTGAATGTTTTAAGGGAACATGTTGGGTGGCTTTATGACATAACTCTATGCTCTAATACTCTATCCAGGATTTCTGTTTTTACGTATTTGCAGACATCTGCCCTATGAAATGTATTAGTGCCACTGCCACCCATTTTTCAGCAGCATTGTTCCAGAAGCCTTGGTAAAATATAATATTTTTTAATATTTAAATATAGCGTAGTATTTTGACAGCATACCGAGATTGACGCAATTATGTCATGTGCTGTGCTTCACGGGAGTGATTTTGGCACAATTTTAAAAGGCCTTTTGGTGCAACTCTCTCATTGGTAGAATTTTTTAGAATTTTCAGCTTTTTTTTTTGCCGCAACTTTCTGGCCATGATAGATTTGCAGCTAAATTTGTATGTCAGTTCAGCTTTTAGTGCTTAATCCACACACACAGTTCAGTAATTATGAGAATGCCAACCACATTCCACAACCTTCGTTCATCTTCGGAACACAAATTAAGATATTTTGGAAAAAATCCAAGAGTTCTCTGGCCCTCCCATAGACAGCAAGGGTCCTACCACGATCAAGGTCCAGAAACATATCAAGGACATCAATAGTCCATGTGACATCAGGGGTCTAACCGTAATTTCAGAAAGCTACAAGAATACTTTTTGTGTGCAAAGAAAACAAAAGGACGAATTTATTTAAATTTATTATTCTTCTCCTCCTCATCCTGTATGTTGTGGCGTGCTGCCATTGTGGAGAATATCACAACGCACTTGATACACTTGATAAGCATTGCTTATAATAAGTGGACATGGCAACCCTTCAAGAACACGCTCTGAAAAGTGCGATGGCTCTGTCAACGGTGATTTAGCCACTGAGCATAACAGTTTAGCGGATTCACTTCAGTATTTAAATGCAGCTGTGACTCCTGAAACTTTACAGATTGTATGTGGCCTCTGATTGGTGGAATTTTCTGTACAGAATTATGGTTAATGTAGTGTTCAGCATAAATTCAGCTTTTAAACATTGGTCAAATTTGGATTATTTCAAAGATAAGCTGAAATAATGCAAACTAATGGCTTTAACTAAACCATATACCATCGATTAACAATATTAGATCTCATAGTAAGTCTGTCTTTAAAGGTTTATAAGTATATAACCATTAAAAATCAATTGCCCCATGTAGAAAATGAATGGAGTTTTTACTTATGGAACCAGACTGTTGCACTCTATACCGTCAAGACAACCCTGAGGAGTTTTACCCAAATCTGGCTTCTCATCAAACAATGCACATTTTAGTAACTCGAGCCCCCGCCAAACCCCCGGTGGATTAATCCAACGCGCCTCCGTTGGCATGACGGCCTCATAATTCACTACAGCCTTTCTCCCCTGGCAACGGAGAAATCAAAACAAATTGTAAATACTGCACATATTTCCATCGCTGTGATTTGCTCTTCCCCGGTAGGCGGTTTACTTGCAGTGATACTGACGGTCATTAAATCAATGCATCTGTTGTCCTGCCTGTAGCGCTGATTTGGGATCAGTGATAAGGAAATTAACTCTAGCTGTGGCTGTAGGACTGATAACAGGTAAATGCATGGTCACTTTAATGGGGAGATTCAGTGCTTAGTGTTGCATGGAAAGGACACCGATCCGAACATTCCTGTCTGGATAAATCACCTCAACGCCTCTGCAACATCCTTATTAGATATTCCATTTCCGTATACCTTTTTATCATGCAACATTTGCATAGCCTCTTTTTAAAAGGAATGCTATGGGAGCTGGCAAATGAGACACGGATTCAGAGTTCAGCTCGTGGCACTTATGATAGGATCTTTAAAAATGCATGGAGAGCATAAAATATTTTCTGTGGAACAATACAAATAACGCACTATTATGAACCAAAACTCTGAGATATGTGACTATTGGAATGAAGTCTGGTCTATTACACAGTGTACACAACTTGCTTTGTGATATGTCAAACATGAAAGAAATGTTCCTGCTCTTACAAATCCTTAGTTTACATTGGTTCAAAGAAATAACCCTCCCTTCAAAACACCCGATTCCATTCTGATACGTAATGCCAACTTTTTCGCAATCCAATTCTTGATTCCTGATGGACAAAATTAAATCCTACATTCCTAGAAACGTTTTTAGGTATGCATCAGTATTGAAATTCTGGCTAATATGAAAAGCTGAATTATGTTTGTTAAAGCTGCAGTCCGTAAGTTTTGCCTCTTTGTCGCCATCTCTGTTTGAAAACGTGGAATTGCAGCTGCTTGCGGAATCATCTTCCTTGCGTGGGATGTGCTCCGGCATGGCTCCAGCGCGGATGAATCTAATGTTTTGAGGTCAATGTGTTGCTGTCAGTCACCACACCGGTGTGGATGTTTACTGTACTTTGCAATCACAGATTCTAGCTTCATAGATGCTTGGAATATATGACCCAAAAAAGAATTTTCACCGTATATTTCCATCTGAACAAGTAAATAACAAGTCTGCCACATTTGTTCTGACCAACTGAGGAAAAAAGCACTACGATAAATCGCGCAAACAATGGTGATTAAATCGAAAGATTGGTTAGCACCTATGACATCAAACCATGCAAATTTTATTGTTATACTTTATTCTCAAATTATTAATGTTAACAACATCAGCATTGCGTGACTATGAGTATAGTGTGTATTAGTGTGTAGATTTCAATTTCTGTACAGTCTAATCTAATTGTCATACCATTTGAATTTCATATTAAGAAAATCTTTTAACCTAAAAAGCAAATTATTCTTCCTTTTTTCTTTAAAATACAAATCTTGTGTAATCCCAGGCTATCTGTAATAAGAAGCACATTTAAAACTGGAATATAATTCAATTTCATTGACATGTGTTTCATAAACACAATATTTTCTGGATTACAATCCGCCATCAAAATGTTACATTTAATTATTCTAGCTGCTGTGAGAAAAGGTTAAACGATCTGCCACCTACAGGATCCTCACATGTGATAGCCTACTAGCCGGGACAACTTCTTTATGTTTACAGACGTGACGTAATGACGCAGTGCCATGCTAAAATGTCCCATGAAAACCTACCCGTACCACTCAAATTAGAAAACATTATTATAAGCTAACTGTTGTGAATCGGCCTAAAGTAAGGCAATAGTTTTGAACACTGGCTGGTTATGTACTTGCTCAAATATTGATTTCGGATTATTTTTAACCCCAAAAAGTTATGGACTGCAGCTTTAAACATTAATCAATAAATATTATAAATATTAGCCATTTATTGATTACCGGTTAACAATCTTTTAAGAACTTAAAAAAAAATAATCAAAAACAAAATAAATACATTTAAACAAAAATGAATAAAACTAAAAATACAAATAAAATAGAACAATAACAAAATAAATCCCATTCAGACCAAGGCTGATAACTATACTGATAATTATGATGATATTATAGTTATAAATGCCTCAAGTCATCAAAGTTGGGTGAATTCTGATTGACTGCCAATGTTTTATTAAAAAAAAAAAAAAAAAAAAAAAAAAAGACATAAAATGCCATAATCTATCACTATCTATTCAAAGTTGGTACTAGATGATGATCCAAATCTTAAATTGATAAATAATTCTTAAATTTGTCAAACACTAAAACCTAAAATCGAACTGTTTTAAATAAGTACATTTCACAACACTGTAATCTATTCTACAGTATTAAAAATGTCCATTTTTAGATTTGCTAAAGATTCGATTTGACTGTTAAGAGATTAATTAAGTGAATATTATGGTATGTGCACACCAGAAGCAAACTGAATAATTTGCAAGAGAAGATTACATACAAAGTCAATGCAAAGACGCGAATAGATGGGTGCCGGGCTAACGCGAATGATGTGAATTTTGCGACATGATTGCTGCAAACACGCAACATTCACCTCAATTGCGTGTTCCACACAGATTAAAAAATTTAAACTCGAGTGGAAATTTGCATGACGCATTGTCATGCAAGCTAATAAGCAAAGAGCTTATCGACACATCTGGTTTTATCAGTAAATAGAGGAGAGCATTATGATGTTTTTATTTGCGCAAATGACACAAAAAACATGCCGCGAGTATTCTAGAGCGAGTAACGTGATGCAAATATTTGCGTCACTTTTGGTGTGCACATACCATTAGATGAGGACTAGATCATCTAAAACATTAAAACTGTTAAAAACCATGTACACAAGAAATTGTGTATATTCAGTCAATCAGATTTAAGCTCGCAAATTTTGGACAGCACTTTCCATTCTTGACTGTTTTCAATAATCAGTCTGCAGGTGTGCTGAGACTAACCAGAACCAAACGAACTCGAAATGTGTGTATTCAAGATTCCATCTAATTGCAACACCAAGTCTTCCACCATCCTTTCACCATCATCCCTTTGTTTTCCATGACTTTACGTTGGATGCAGGTGGAGCGGGATAACCACTGAATCATGTCTAAGCTCGTGCCACTCCATTACCAATGGCAAGCCACACCTGTCTATATTTCCCATATCTCTCTCTCATGCATTATAGCATTATATGAACCCCTGAGCATGTGACCCATTCTTTTGTCTACAACACAAGACCGTCTGCACCACATCTCTCTCCACCCATTACATTCAGAACTGTATTTCTTCTTATTTTGGCTGCTGCTTTGGTACATGTTAGTACTTATGTCCTTTTGTGACCATGCATTTATCTGCAACTGATATTAACGGACTCATTTGCCTCATAGCACCTTGTGAATCATAGCACCTTGTGTTCATCTACCATTAATAAAAGACACCCTTTACCCAGCATTCATGAGCAAAGCTCTCAAGGGGCCAACACTCTGTTCGAATTCCATATAATGAGGCAGTGCATGAATACAGCGCACTTTAATGAGCAGAGCATTATTTATTAAACACAAGGGTGAAAAACAGTCGGACATAAATGTAAAGCCACAGAGGGAAAAATAAAATAGTATACTGGTTCCAAATGAAGCCAAATTGTGTCACGCTAACAAGACAGGGTAATAGCTGAAGTAATACACTAAATACTTGAATTATGTATGCAATATATGTAGCAATATATGTAGTTATACGCACAAAGTGAGCCAAAAGCCTGTGTTGAGAAAAATCTGTCTTGATACCCAAAATAGAACTGTCACAAACAAAAATCTTGTGTAGGCACAAGCAATTATGGGTAACAACCAAAAACGCATGCACGGATGCATACTTTAAAAATCCACCAGAAATAGTACACCATCCCAGAACTGTCTTTTAAAATGTGACTTGGGATATGCTAATCCTAATCTTGTACACTATATAGGATGGATATTATGCAAATTGGGATTCAGCATATTTGTTTGATTGCACCCGTGTGAATTGTTTGAATTTCATGCAGCTTTCTGGCTTGGAGATGAAGGAGGACGGCACAGATTTGCTTACTCTTCTTAAATTTAAATTAGAAATTAAATTTCAGCTTGAGTTTGTGAGAGTAAACACAATGCTTTGTCCCTTTGCGTTGAGATTATGTTTCAAACAGGCAAAAGAATGGAAAAACAGAACAACATGAAGTTATCTTGAAATAGAAGCCCTAATGTAGAGAAAAAATCCTCTTCAGAGTATCAAAATATCAATAATCAGTGCCGCTACCATTAAAATTTCATGATTCAATCTCAATACAAGTTTCAGGACTGCAGCAAAACTTAATATGCTACTGAACACACTTCTTTGCTCTATATTAATACACAGAGTAAACAATAATAAAATAAATCTTATCCAATTAAAATGACATCATGTAGCTTCATGCTTAATGCAATAAATAATTAAAGTAAACAGTTAGCAATAAAACCCAATAAACTAATTAGAATAAAATGTGTTTAATTGTTTTTACTTTAGCATCAACTGAATCCTTGATACTTTGGAATTTGCTACTTTAGGCATTTTTCAAAAAGAAAAAAGCAACAGGGTTGGAGAAATGATGTGATAGATAACCCCAAGTAGTGTTTCTAACAACATAAGTATCTGCTAAATATGATATTACATAAATACTTTGTGCCTTGTCAAAAGACTATCATTTTATTACATGTATTTAGCAGAATAACAATGTGTAAGCCGGTAACAATCAGGTAAACATGAACACAGGAGACTGGATACAGCTATTGAGTACACAGTAATATGATACAGTGCCTTTCTACCAGATACAAAAGCACCTCAAAGGCAGATCACTCATCACTGCTCTGTGGTCGTCCCACTGTCCTGATAAATGTCCTCCACCCTGTTCTTCATTAAGAGCGCAAATACACACAGGCAAACAGCTCTGTACGTAGACACCTGGAGAACCGAGCAGCTGTCTTCAACTATTCTTGTTCCCAGGCATGACATCTTTATCTTTTAGAGGACAAAATAATCATAAGTACACTGTGGAGGTAAGATTCCTTAGAGATCCTGACGTTATCTTTTCTTCCACCCTCTCATATGCACCGTATCGGGCTGCTAATTGCTCCAGCGATTAGAATGGACAGTTAAAGTAGAGGGTAATGAAAAAGCTCATGTGCAGAATTAAACAGGCCCTGCAGTGAGATTGTCCACACTGCAGATACATCAGAAAACACACACGCACTATAATCACCCCAACCAAAGAGCTTGTAAAGCAAGCCACCACATGTATCTCTGATATAAAAGCTGGCATATTATCCACTGCTATCTTCAGAGGGAATAAAACCTAAGTGTGACCTTAAGACAAGGTCAATGATTATGCATTATGCTAACACAATATAAGTCCTTTCTCTTTCGCTCTCTCTTTTTAAGCTGTGTGTATCTCTCAGGTGAAAGCATGCTGTGTTCACACACATCTCATCCAAGCCTGATGGGTCACAATGGTCAGCTAGTCAATAAGTCATCCAACAAGACTTGTCAATTAAGCAAGGTTAACTAGTTTGTCTAAATTTATTTAGTCAACTAGCCATTTAGGCAAACCATCAGCTAGTTGATTTTGAAAATAGGATGCTAGCCGACAAGATACACTCTTAAAAATAAAGGTGCTTCACGATGCCATAGAAGAACCTTTTTGTCTAAATGGTTCCATAAAAAGCCTTTAACATCTGAAGAACCTTTCTGTTTCACAAAAGGTTCTTTGTTGGCGAAAGAAGGTTCTTTAGATTATAAAAAGGTAAGAAAGATATGGTTCTTTGACTGAATGGTTCTTCATGGAATCAAAAATGGTCCTTCTATGGCATCACTGTGAAGAACCTTTTAAGCACCTTTATTTTTAAGAGTGTAGAAAGAGAAGGGATGAACTGAACGGAATGCATAGAAACAGAAGGGATGTGACAGCATAGGATAGGATTAAACAGAAAAGGTGAAGAAAAAAGGGGTTTGAGAAAGGGTAGGACAGGTAAAGGAACAGAAAGAAATAGGAAAGGAAAGGAATGGAAACATGCAAAAAAAAAAAAAACTATGAAAGGGTAGAATAGGCAAAGAAACCGGAAGAGTTGTGAAAGCATAGGATAGGATAACATATGATATGAAAAAATGGGATGTGAAAGGATATGAAAGGATAGTATGGGCAAATAAACAGAAAGGAAAGCGAAAGCATAGGATAGGATTAGACAGAATAAGGCAAAGAAAAAAGATGCAAAAGGATAAGAAATTATTGAACAGAAAAGGCAAAGAAAATGGGATGTGAAAAGATAAAAAAGATAGGATGAGCAAATAAACAAGAAGTGATACGAAAGCATAGGACAGGACAGGACAGGACAGGATAGGATAGGATAGGATCGGATAGGATAGGATAGGATAGGATAAGAAGAATAAAAGAGATGCAATAGGATAGGCAAAGAAATATGAATGTAAAAGCATCTAGGATAGGATAGGACTGGATAGAAAAGGCAAGGAAAAGGGAAAACATTGCGATATGATAAGGCAAGGGAAAAAGAAAAGCTATGAAACAATTCCAAGACAGGAATGGAAAGGAAGTAGGCAAGTGGAGTACAGTGAACGGCAGAAAGAGAGGCGGAGGAAGAGAGGTTGCTGCTGTTGTTGCTGGGTCAGCAACTTGTCACAGAAAAGCTCAGCAGAGCACAGCAGTATTCCCACCAGTAAACAGAGAACAGACATGACATCTTCACTAGACAATCACAAGGACATCATCCAGCCAGGTGATAACTGCACGTGATTCTCGAAAGAAGATCTTTAGATGTGCTTACCAATGAATTCTTATTCCTTTGCATCCAGTCATTCAAAAATCACAGCTACGAGTATCTACGAGAATAAATGTTCCAGCCATGGTGGCCATTCATTACCCACAAATGCTGATTAAAAATCCTCAGTATCACAGAATCAATGCCTCCGCAGGAAGAACAGACAGACACCCATCGGCACCGGATCGATTTATCGTGCTGTTTCTTCTCTCCGCTTCATTCTGAATGAGCTGTGCAGTGAGCAATCTCTTAAGCAGCCCTGTCATTAACCTACGACTCCAGAGGGGATGGGCTGCCAAGTGGGGCTGTCTGTGTGCTGATTGGTGGGGCAATCCCATCCAGCATGGCCTCGGGAGAGCCCCATGCTAATTCTCTTAATGGACTGGAGTCATGGTGGGTGACACTGCCAAAAGTAGTGGGCACACTCACTCTTAGCTGGAGAGAACAGAAGGAGCTGAGGGATGCTGGTTGATACAGAGAGGATGTGGCATGTGGTTTCTAGGTCAGTTAAAGCTGCGCTATGTAATTTCTGCGCAACTAGCGGCACCAAACGAAATTACAAAAATACTTTTCGCAAACATATGGTCCAGAATATCACTTAATGATTCCAACAAGGAAATGGTTTTCAATGTTTTTTTTTATTGACTGATGTCGCTTGAAATGGCACTGTGTGTCTAAAACAGTTTTACAGACGTTTCACGCAATCTTTACGACTGGAATTTGAATTTGTTATTTTTAGGAAGTTTATAAAAACTGCTTATTTTAAAGCTCAGGCTGGTTTAAAGGGATAGTTCGCCCAAAAATGAAAATTACCCTATGATTTACCCACCTTCAAATCATACTAGATGTATATGACTTTCTTCTTTCAGACGAACATAATCGAATATAATAGTTATATTAAAAATGTCCTGACTCTTCCCAGCTTTATAATGGCAGTGAATGGGTGTTGAGATTCAAGCCCAATAAAGTGCATCCAGCCATCATAAAAAGTAAAATTATCCATATTTAAAACTTTATAAACCATAATCAATACAAAGTCGTATGCACATGACGTCATTCCAATGGATGACGTAGGCATCGCCTATAAGCAGAATTTGAGAATGTGCTAGCCTCACGAGAACCAAGTTATGTTTACAGCAAAGGAAAGCCAGTCTCCTCTTATATCGAAATCCTTCAACATTTGTCTTCATAAATATTCATTTGGTACTTCTAATTTGTGACCGGTGTTTTGTTTTGCTCTCTCCTCTGCACTTCCACGTTTGTCACTTCTCACCGGAGCTTACGCTATGTCCTACATCCAACATCCAACGACATCCGCCGGAACACCACTCTCTCGTGAACATGCGTACGACAGTTAGCGGAAGCTAGAGATTAAAGTTTCCCCCATTCACTGCTATTATAAAGCTTGGAAGAGCTAGGACATTTTTAAATATAAATCTGATAGAAGAAAGTCATATACACCTAAGATGGCTTGAGGGTGAGTAAATCATGGGGTAGTTTTCATTTTTGGATGAACTAGCCTATACCTTTAAGCAAGCAGGCTTTGTCCAGCGGGTTAGTTAAGCAAAACTGCGAACACTATGGCTAACCAATTAACCCTTTTGAAATGCAAAAATGTTTGAAACTTTCCAACAGACTTCTTTAAATGATGTAAACCGAAGGAGGAAAAAGCCTTGCTTAACAGAAGCTTCAGATTCATTGAGGTTTCACTTTCCCAGAGTTCATTTCCACATTGTGTGAACAGTAGCCTGAGGGAATCAACCACTGCCCTTTTCCATAATGCCCCAGTGTGCGTGAGACAGTATCACATGATCTCCCGCAGAAAATTAATGAAAGGACGACGTGTAAACACTTTTCTCCAAGCCATTTACCAGAGTCTCTTCACTATATGAGCAATCATACAAGCTGTGCCCTTAAAATCCATCAATAAAACCCCAAGAGTGTGTTTCTTTTTCTTGTCTATACCACCAGCATGCATCCTCTGACCTCTGGGCTAAGGTCACAAAGGCTGAACAAAGCATTGACCCATGGGTCAAAACAGTTCACAAGGACCAATATTTGTAATTGCTGTCTTTCTCCAGGGAACGACAAGGTCAGGAGTAAACAGAGTAAACAGCTTGACTCAATACAATACTACTGAATAAATGCACCTTAGTGTGAAATTACTGCAGAATATTCTATACCAAAAGACTAAATTGGCTTCTCTTTTGTGACAAACCAGAAATGAAAAAAGTGAAGAAATGAAAGAAAACATCTGACAGAATGTGTCTATCGTTGCAGCTTTATTCATCTTCACTGCCTAAGAAAGGCTACATCTGGGAATACGAAACCTAGAAAGCAATATAAAATTAAATAAAACAAAAACAAAGCAATACATTCTTCCAATCCAAGTGCAGAGACAACTATGACTGCTATATTCCTGAAGAGTGTAAACACTGTCTTCTGTGGTTCTATCAAAACATTGTTACGTTTGATTAAGTGGTCTGATGTGTCAATCGATGGTGTGAGTTTGGGGCTGGGCTAACCATTTAACAGCACAATGGAAGACGTTGAAATCTTTGGAACTTCAGCGTTGTTACTCATCCCACACTGTTCAAGCCACAAAAAAAGAATGTGAACTCAAACTTGCAGCTTATAAGGAAACATGTGAAACTGCTTTTCTAAATGACTGTACAACTAAATTACCATAGTACAATACCATAGACATACAATGAAGAAGGTAATTCAACCACAGAGATAAGAAAATCACTTGGGGTGGAATCTTTTGATTTGGGCCTGTAAGTACCCACCTAGCACTACTCAGTCTACACTAGCAACCACACAGAAATGCACTTAAAGTCATTCAGAACACCATAGAAAGACCTTGGAGAACCACTGCTCCTAGACAACCAATGTCCTAAAAATTTTTGTTCCGACTATAAAGTGACCCTTAAGACCTTGATGAGCTTGTTGTGTTTGATTAGGGTTGAAACTAAATTCTGCAGGATGGTGGGTATCCAGGAGCAGGGTTAAAGAAATAGTTTACCCAAAAATGAAAATTCTGTCATTAATTACCCACCCTCATGTTGTTCCAAACTGGTAAAACCTTCATTCATCTTCGAAACACAAATTAAGATATTTTTGATGAAATCCGAGAGCATTCTGACCCTCCATAGACACCAACACAACTACTACTTTCAAGGCCCAGAAAGGTAGTAATGACATCGTTAAAATGCATCATGGTATTGTCGCGAATGAGCGCCGAAGTCTGATGTGGAAAAGGTGAAGAAATTGTTGAATAAAGTTCCTATTTTTGTACACAAAAAGTATTCTCGTAGCTTCATAAAATTACGGTTGAACCACTGATGTCACATGGACTATTTTAACAATGTCCTTACTAACTTTCTGGGCCATGAGCGTGTCAGTTGCGTTGCTGTCTATTCAGGGTCAGAAAGCTCTTGGATTTCATCAAAAATATCTTAATATTTGTTCCGAATAAGAACGAAGGTTTTACGGGTTTGGAACGACATGAGGGTGAGTAATTAATGACAGAATTTTTGGGTGAACTAGGCCTATCCCTTTAAGGATGTTTGACCAGAATCATTTCATTTCACCAGAAAATGTAAAAATCTGGCTATTTTTGCAACTTCGTATGGTGCAGCTGGTGGTGCAGTAATTATAAACCTTGTTTCTATGTAAACCAAAGAAAACTGAGGGGTAGCTCTGTATCCAAACCACATTTGATGTATCAATCCAGTCAAGCCGTCAGTGGTGATAGTTAATACGTTTAACCAAGAGAAACATGCAGGCTGCAAGATCTTACCAGTCACAGAGCTGATTTCTATCTTGAAGTCCACATGAGTCTTCTGCACCGCAGACGGTGATGATGATAATAGTAGTGAAACTGCAGCCCATTCAAGAGTAAACCGTAATATCTTGCCACTTTTGGCATCACCAACTTGTTCTCTGCAATCATAATCACCTCGATCCTTATCATAATCAACATCTGTCAAACATCAACAGCAACAATCTTCTAACAACAAGTCTCCAGGGTAAAACTCCTGGCAACTGTACAAACCTTCCAAAGTTGACCAAACAATGACTTCCATGACCGACCCATTTCCCAACACCCCATGCTCCCTGAGCAGTAACCCAGCAACAGATCCACAACACAGCTACAGAGATAGAGTCCCATCTAATCACAGAGCACTGCCCGAACACTCGGACACACTCTGTTGGTCTTCCCTTTTATTTTGCTTACTTCCGATCCCGTACGAGCCCCCTTGGAGTGTCCTCCGACTGTGAGGAGAGGTGAGAGGAAATGAGTGGAGAGCTGGAAAATGTGAATGAGGGGGAGAGAATCATTCCAACAATGAGACCCATAGAACCGCACCCCCCACCCCCCAGTGCCTTACACTTCTGCTGAGTTTAGTTCATCTGGAAAAACACTGGGAAAGAAAGGCAAAATGAGTGGAGGTGTGGTTCTGGAAATACTCGTGGGAAAGATTCTGTCATCTTGACTTTGATGAGAGCTGGCATGCCACTACCGCTAATGGTTTTAGAGTATAGCGCTGTAAATACGCTGACGTACCGTGCTTTCCGGCATTATTTATTCAATGGCACAATTTTCATCGATTGCACTTGATGTACTCATGCAAAATAGACCTTAACACACAATACAACATTGTCCTCCTCTACCTTACACTACAAATCCACAGAGCACCAGGGCTGACAATAACACAATCCTCACCCGAGACCTTTACAAGCAGGACCAGGCCAGACAAGAACCATTCAATGAGGACTCCTCACATGGACAAGCCCGATTAACGTTCCTCTATTCAAGCCAAACAGCCTCACTGGGAACAAAAGATACAGCACTACATTTCTTCCTTTTATCTGCTGGGCTGTGAATGAAAGAGCTAATTTTAACTGCTCTAACCATAGTCAACGCTGATACTTGCAATTAAAATTATTGAAGGAGCTCATAAATTAACTTTGTGTTAAAGACAACATGATTCACAATAAACAACACTTCCATAATGTGGAGTATTTCAGAGTGACACTAAATATCCACTAAAATTTAATTAAGGGAGGACTTCATTCATCCATGGAGATTTGATTGAAGTGTGAGAAATAGGCTATGGTATTACTGATTAACATTAATTGGTAACACTTTAGTATAGGGACCAATTCTCACTATTAACTAGTTGACCAATTCTCACTATTATTAGCATGCCTATTATTAACATATTGGATGTTTATTAGTACTTATAAAGCACATATTCTGCATGACCATATTCTAGCTATATCCCTAATCGTACCCAATACCTAAACTTAACAACTGTCTTACTAACTATTAATAAGCAGCAAACTAGGAGTTTCTTGAGGCAAAAGTGATAGTTAATGGTTTGTTAATGGCGAGAATTGAACCTTAAAATAAAGTGTGTGACCTATTATTCTTTATGAGATTATGTTATTCCCCTGAAATTAAGTCTTATATCACCAGAAATGTTGTTAAGAAAGTATTTTTGATTTTCTGTTCACCTATAAACAAAAATTCTGTCATCATTTACTCGCCCCCATGTCAATCCAAACTGTTTGCACCCGGTCACTTCATGTGTTTTGTCTGATCGGACAGCTATCCGATCATGAAAAACCAGGTGTAAATGCCCTCCAAAATGCATTCGAGACGGATATGAATCCGATCGCTCAAACCACTTCAGGAGGTGGTGTGTGCCGCATTCAAGATGAAACTGGATAAGTGTAAATGCATCTGATGGTTGAAACCACATATGCAAATTTTATTCCTCCCAAAATGTTAAAATAATAAACATGTTAGAGCGTACTATAGGCTATATGACATTATAGTCAGATATGACTGCGCTAATGCAACACGCATCGCCACAGACAAGTAGCTGAGTATCTCTTCAGCAAACTGCCGCGAATTAAACTGAAAGTAAGACACAGACGGTCAACACACAATCATCTTCATTAAAAGTAGTACGACAAACTTATCTTTCCAGTGCTGATGCCATTCGCTCTCCTATTGCGGTCTTTGATCTTGAAATGAGCTGATAATTAATAAAATGCAGCGCTTATCTTTTGATTTCGTTGATGTGAACTACGTTAAATTGAAATATAGCGCGGGAATTGAAGATCGGATTTATATCCGTTTTGCGACAACACATTTATGTGGCTAAGTGTAAATGGAAACGTTTTAACAAATCAGATAGATATGCGATCAGCGAAAACGTATGCAATGACCAGGTGTAAACAAGCCCATGTCTTTCTTTTTACTGTGAAACACAAAAGGAAAGTGTATTTAAAAGAAAGTGTTTTTGCCCATTCAGTGAAATCCATCAAAGATTCTGTTATAAAAGTTACCCTGGGGATGTAGATTGAAAAATCATAATAGACCAGTATGATGTTTGCTGGGTAACCTAGCCTATGAGTGGGATGGAGAACCTAAAGGTTTAACTAAAATTAAACAGTACAACCATTAAAAAAAAAACACCCACAGGTTCACGCTCATTTCTGGACAAACTCTACACTGATTTTCTCCACTGACAATGAGCCATGAACCTTTTTGTCTCCTGGTTCATCGACTAAACATTTCCTGAGGAATTCCAACCAGGCCTGTTATTCTTGGAGATGAAACAACTGCAACAACATAAAGAGGGAAAGCACTTGCTAATTGATTTGCAGAGGGAAAGGAGTCGGTCTAGTTAATAAAAGACAGCTTATCGTTTAGGGCTCTTGAATCGTGTTAAAGGAAAGTTACCAGCTATTACAATGAATAACATTAAACTGGGCGACCATTACCCAGTTAAACTAACTTGCAAGAAACTTTATCTCTCCATCCATTGTATGTATAATGACTAGGCTTACTGTGCAGACAACACAAAGCTTTATCAGCTCAGTACGGCTCAGTTCAGAACTGCGGTATTTTGACTGAGCTGTCTTAATATGGTAAAAACATTAATTTACCAACCCAAAACACATCAAACTAAACTGATACTAAACCAAGCAAATCAACCACAGCTCATTAAGATGCAAACTAATTACTAAGAATCAAATCCATAAGTGAAGTGAGTAAATTTTATTCAATTAGCCTAATGAACCATATGCAATAAACATTATAATCAAAAGCCTCAAAAATCAGCTACGCAAAACGTCTCCCAACAGAAACCATTTTAACATGTTCAGTTTGGCTGCCAACTATATTGGTCTACCACCAGTATTTTTCCAGTTTCCCAAAGAACAATACTATGGGATATTTAAAAAAGAATTTTGCAAATCTGTTATTGAGCATTTGCGAGATTTATTCACCCCAAACTCGCCTTAATTTTTTTTAATGTATTTTTTTCTATGAAACATACAAGGAGACATTTTGCAGAATGTTCAAGCTGCTCTTTCCATATAAAAGTAAACTGGGACCAGTGACTGTCAAGATCCATAAAGGACAAAAAAAAAAAAGCATAAAAATATTCTTATGACTCATGAACTGCATGTTCTGAAGCAATACAATAGTGGAAGAGCATAATACTAACTTACTCAAGAACATCCCAAATATGGGCATCGCAATCACTCATGAAACATGCAAGAAGAAAAATGCAAAAGTGGGATTTTGATGACCAATGTCTCCATTTTTGGATGAACTATACCAACAACTATAAATAGGTGACTGATTTTAATCCTGGACTGATATCCTATAACATATGGCATATTGTTAGGGCATCACAACGTCATTAGCATCTCCCTAATGCCAGAGGCCTAGAGGCCTATTTAAGAGTATTAGTTTAATCTTAAAATGCATATAGCCAGATTAGCCAACCATCCACAACAGTCAAACAACAATCTCCTGCCTTTTCACTATTTCAATTTTGGAGGACAGCCCAAATATCCCAAGACATAATGGCCCAATGTAATCCAAAGCCATTTGATAATGACCTCCTTAACAGCAGGCCCGTGATCCAACTAAAAAAAGAAACACATTCAGAAAGCATGATTTTAATTACACTCTCTGTGAATACATAGGGAGAATGTACAAGAGGTAAGCTGATATGACTCACATTAATTACCCAATCATATTACCTCATACTAGCTTCAGAGGAGTTCAGAATGAAGTTGGTTGCTGCTACAAGTTTTTCCACCATCTTGAAAGTGCTGCTGTCACGGTACTTTGTCTCAATCAATCAATACATTATTAATGGGGCGCCACAGAATTCGTTAGTCAGATTAAAAGGAAATGCTCAGACTTAGCATTCATGCAACAGTTCTCTGAGCTCTGGATCATGAATAACACCCACTACATGACTCAAACCATTTCTAACATTCAGAAAGCTCTCTTTACTCAATTGCCCATAATTCAAAGCATGAAGTCACCATATACACTAGGAAGTAAGCAAAACACAGCTGTTTTTAGCTTGTGCTTTTCTATCACAGTAAGAAACGTGAGGAATCCTGATACTAGGGATACACAAAACATAATATTTTCAAAATCCACTAGCTGGTAGATTGTTTTGTATAATTATGCTAGTTTCACCCAGATTGGACCGGTTTATAAGGCTATGATTACATAAAACACATTCTTGCGTTCAAAAACTGTTAGAGCGTAACAGTTTGGAACATAATTAAGGGATCTTGAGGCATGTTTTTTAAAGTTGGTCTATTTTTAACTTGAGAAAGTATCAACTTCAACGTTAATGGTGATGCAACAATGGCGACAAAAATAGCGACACCTTCTGAATGTATGCCTGGCCTGCAAGCCAATTCTTTTAAAGGGGACAAACTTAAAGACATAAAGGAGTTTTACTGTGTAACCTGTCTAACTGATAGCAAGCTATAATATTAAAACTAAAAATTAAAGTACAAAAAAATGACAAACCACTCTATCTAGGGCCCTATGATTTCCGCGATGCAGAAAATGTGGATGGAATCGCTGAGTCATTAAAACAGAATTTATTATATAACGTGGAATGGCAAAGAATTTGACAAATTTTAGATGAATAAATCAATAATAGATCAGCACATTTAAATGAAAACGTGTGTCTGTGAATATTAAGCAGAAAAATACAATTTAAATATGAATTCTGCATGTCTCTGCATGTATGAATGAATGGCACAGACTCACTATTTTGTTTACTACGCATGCATGACGCTCGCGGCGTTTTCAGCTTCTTCCGCCTCAATATAGGAGTACATGAACGCATAAACAATCTCTAGAACTGCTCTGAGAGTCACTTCAGAAGCATTTTTCCGTATCTTTTGAGAAGAACTAGGCCTATCGTCATATTCTTCTTCTTCTTGTTCAGTGGCCTTTCCTATCATCATATCATATGAAAACAAAAACTTAAAGGACTTCACAGCAACCCGTCAAAATAAAAGTTTGGTTTAACTTGAAGAAACCGTGACAGAAATACATTACTTAATAGGGCTGTGCAATTAATCGTATTCGATTATCATGCGCATCTCGTCAGTAAAGCTGGTTTCGTGATTAGCAGTAAATCGCCATCACCTGCTTTCAGATGGAGTGGCAGTTAATACGTCTTCGATTATGAACGTGATATTGCCTAGCTTGTAAATCCACAACACAGTATTTCTGAAAAAAGAAAGAAAATAATAATAAACAATTTTTTATTACATCAATTAATTAGAGATGCTTTTGATTATTCAAATTTAATGAAACCGTTAAAATGGAATCCATAAAATTAATGGAAAAAAACAAAAAAAATAAGACAGATAGGGCCCTATCCTTCTCACTATTCGAATAGTCAGTTGTTGGACTATTAGCCTAGTCAATTAGTCAACTCTCATGAGATATTCTTGTACACTACCACAGAAATTGTGGCATCTTGTCTGAAATATTTTTCTTTATTTGTTTCTTGGATCATCAAGATTCAAAGCCAGCCTTCCTGATATGAATTTACATTTTCTGCTGATTGTTTCTACCCATTCCCCTCCATTTTATTCTCATTTTGTCCTCTGCGTGTGGTGCCACTGGTGCCGTAGATTTTATCAGATGTAGTTGGCAAGCAAAAAGCTGCATCCCAGATTGTGACACTTAGAGCGAGAGCTAATTATAACCTCACATATGGGATATACAGCCAGAGGAAAGCAGGTGTTAACTGTATTTTCTCCTTCCCGATGATATGGAAACAATTTTTTTTTAAGTTTCATAACTTAAATAAGATTTCAGTTTAATGCAAAGAGCATGACCAACTAGTAATTTCAAGCATGGTTTCATACATTTCACTTGGCAAATTTACCATTTTTTGAAAAACCAACATCAAGAATATGGATGTAATTGAATGATATACTCTAGATATACAGTAAGTATTCATTCAAACAATTTTGAGAGATATAGGCTAAACAACAGGAAACTTTCCCCCAAGATACGGTTGATGCTCACTACACCTTTACATCACCCAGCTGAAAAAAAGAGGCTGAAAATAATCAATACACATAATGAGCAATAACCTTTACCATCAAGCTCTCTGTCCATTAATCATGCATTTTAATTCCCATCGTGCCCTTTCATCACAAAACCACACATCTTTTCTTTTGTGTTAAGTCAAGTCAGAGTACCAGAGGCCTTTTAACCAGTCAGACTTCATGAATCAGAAGGATGCAACCAAATTAGACTGTTGTTCCCAGAAATAATCTCATTCATGGATGAACTGATATTAAAATTAAGGCTGATTATACTGATAGGCTGATGATTATCTTCATGTTATGGCCAAATTTTTTGAATTTTTTAAATTCAAATAAAATTAGAGTAAAAATACATGAGAAACTGAAATAATAATTTTAAAAGCTACAACTGCATTTAGGCATCACAATATTATAATGTACTGTAAGAAAAATGGATAATCATTTTGAGATTTTCTAAAGGTAACAACAGTTAACAGTTAACCAATTAAATTAACTTAATCTAGTTAGCACTAGATGATGGCAAAGGTCATCTAAATGTAAAAATAAAGCATAAATAATTAAATATGCAATATCATCTAATACAAACAAACAAATAAATAAAATTTGGGTAGGGTACAACGGGGCTAAAGGCGCCCCGGGGTAAAAGGCCCCTATGATATTAGTTTCCTCTAAACCACTACATGGCACAAGAACGTGGTGTAACACTTTCCAAAACATCCGTTTTTCAAGATGCACATGTATATTTGTCTGATCCTTGACGCGATTGCGGGCAGCAGCGCAAAATTGATTCTGTGCTTACTGTTGTATGCAAAACTTATGTTGTAGATTTAAGTAACAAATGAGAATCGCTTAAATCAATGCATATATTTTGAGACAAAGATCTTCTTAACGATTTTCAGTTTCCTTTATTGTAATTAAAGCAACAGTTTTTAAATATGTAAAAGTATGGTATTTGGGTAAAAAGCGACCCTGCTGTTGCGGCTAAAGGCGCACAGTAATTAACATAATAATTGGCATAATTTAGATGGCTGACTCAGATTCATATGGTAAATATCATATATTGTGTTGGGTTTCCATATTAGAGATAATCACCATGTTTAGAATGAAACCATCAAATTTAAAAACATGATTTTAATCATATCATATAATAAAATATCATTTGTTGTTACTACTGTAAATCTGTATTCAATTATTATGGGCTCTACTTCAATGCTTTCAGAATTTATATGTTTAAAAAATTATTTTGTTTCTGTATTTTAAAATATATTTTTTATATTAACAGTATATTTATGGAACAAAAATAATTATTTTATTTTTCAAAATAAGCAGAAAATAGTACAAACTTTGCTAAAGTAATTGTTTTGAACAAGTATTAACTTAGACATTATTAAAAAAACATTATTTGTATCAATACGTGTGCCTTTTGCCCCCCTTGCCACCTCATAAATTTAGAAGATTTTTAAACAAAATCATACAAGTCATTTATTTATTTTCACACAAAATCAGTTTTTTTTTCTGCAATTATTCAATTTAGGTGCAGGGAATAGCACATTTTTTCTTAAGTTGTGACTTTAGACCCATTGTACCCTATACCTTTTCTTTAAGAATCATTCACCAAATAAAAGCAAAAGAAAAAAAAAACAGTTGAAATCAGAAAATCTCTCAATAAATCCATTATTACTCAGAAATTATGATCAATCAAAAATGGTAAGATTTGGTAGATAGATAGACAGATAGACAGATAGATAGATAGATAGATAGATAGATAGATAGATAGATAGATAGATAGATAGATAGACAGATAGATAGATAGATAGATAGATAGATAGATAGATAGATAGTCATTTGCAATAATAAAAATTCATGTATCTCCTTAAGAACAAAATATAATACTAAAAGGTCAGCAGCTTGACCTCATATGACTGTGACAAAGTCCAGCGCATACAGAAACATTCCTTTTTCCTGTCAAACAGCAGTGCTAATTTCCTTTTCCTTGCATAGTGACGACGGCCATCCTCAGTGTATCATCTAACACAGATTCCAAAATTTCCATGCAATTTATGCTAAATAAATGTGAACGTTAATGCATTTCAGGTCAACACAAACCCGGTCAACAAAAACAACTAAGCTGGTAGCAGTAAGGGCATGATTGATTGACAGTGTTAATAGATTGTTAAAACTAGGTCAAAGTGCATATTATTTGTGTCACAGTCACTCTGCATGCGCCATCCTGCCTCATGTGACGCATGAGACGGTGGTGATGAAGAAATGAAATGCACTTTCAATCATTCGGTTTACATTTAAACTCTATTGATCGTACCAAATGATCAAATCCAGATCCATTGAGCAGGCTTAAACTAATTTTGCCAAATAAGACAACATGATCATCTTTGCTAGTTCGGTCTCTTATGTATTGATATGCACTGCTCTAACATAACGTACATCCATATACTGTGAGCTGTCGGGTCTTTGAAGTACAGTATGAATTCCAAGGGGTGTGACACTGCACTGGAGGAAAACACGGATTTCTTCAAAGAGCCTAAACTGCCTTATATATGGATATGACTTCTACACAGTCCATATATCAATGTATGTGTGATTACCTAAGACAATAATCCATTTCAGGCTATTAACTGTGGAGAAGACTGCCATTAAAGTGCATATAGCGTGTGATGCTTTGATATTGCTTGCTGAAAAACAGATGTGCGTGTAACTCTAAAGCAAATATGACTACATTATGTTGTAGGCAAGAATGCATTTTGTAGTGAGGGTTCAATGCATCATCTTGTGATATATCTGTTACCTGCTTAGCCTTCCTGGCTTATCACAACAACGTTTGTTATGATGCTCTTGCAATCAAGAATTGGACTAATATGATGGTTTAATGTAACGGCACGTACAATTAATCTACAAATTACCAAGAGCCATGTTCTTGATACAACATTATAGCTTCAAGACATGCATTTCATCAAGGATATTACATAAGAACAAAAAACAACTACTTTAGCAAAATATATTGTTTGATTTATTTTAATTTTTTTTGCCTGGTCCCTACCAAATTCACCATACATGTAGTCTCAACATGTAATGTCAATGTGAAAATGATCAAAGACGTGTTGATTTTGAATTCAACATGGCTGCCTGAAGATGAGGAAATATTAAGGGCGTGGCCTATTTAACAATTTTATTTTATTTTTTAAATAATTTTGACAAATGTGGACGTGTAGATAAAGCTTAAGTGGATTTTAAAAAATCGTAAAGTTTGTTGTACTGAATGTTTAGGGAAAAATGTGTAAAAATGTAACATAACATAACATAATAGAAATATTTTTTAAATAATATAAATTTTCCACAATATACATTGGGTTTTTATACATAAAAATATAAGAGTTGTATTTAAAATTAGAGGATGGGGATCCCTGGCATTAAGATGATTTGGGGGTCTGTGACGTCGAAAAGATTGAAACCACTTGATTAAGATAATAAAAATGAACTCTTTTAAATCCCAAACATAATTGCATTTACATCAAACAACACTACAATTATTTTTTTTTGAGAATGCTCTTTAATAAAACCATATGTAGCGTATTTTAACATTTCTGTTATTCTCTTATTCAAATAACTTACATTTCACCCAATCAGTCAAATTCTGGGTTCCCTCCAAAATCATCTCACCCAATCAACACACTCATGGGATTTCGACTCATTACGAATCGAACGAGTTCGAATCAAACGGTTCTGTTAAACAGGTAGTTAACCCGGATCACTGCGACTCCATCATATTCGAAGAAAACGCACTGAATTCGAACAGAACGTAAGATTAACATAGGCTACTACTCTCTGTATCTGTGTTATATACAGTAAAGATATGCCATAAATAAAAACACCAGTATGCTAAAGTCAGTCACGGTTCTGGGTTCAGTAAGTAGCTGAGTTGTTGACTCAAGAGGCGCTCGGACCGAATCATTCAGACCAGTTTTGTGAATCGGTTCATTGAACAGGTCCGAATAAAAAAATAATTAAATAGAAAAAAAATACGATTCGTTCACATCGCTACATTTAAGTCATTTGCAAACTGCTTGCGTTAGCACCTTGCATGTAAATAGGCCGTATATCATTTCCAAAGATATCCATCCATCATCCGTGAGAGGGAGGCTACGCGACCCCGATCCTCGATGTCAATACACCGTGGGACTTCATGCAACCCAAAATCAGTGTGACTTCCAACAATATATCCAGAAAAGGTAAAACTGTGTCAAGCAACTCTACATGCACTGAGAATAGCTAAAATTATCCTTGAATTTGCGAGAATAACATATTAAAAATGCCAACTGGCGAAATTATGACAGATTATCAATAAGCACGGTCAATCCACTCACATGCGAGAAAGAATAAATCAGTGGCTTCAAATTCACTGACAGATTGCAGAATTCAAACATCACGCCGCACGAGACTCAACACCGCCCATTCATTCGGCTCCATCATAACACGTCCACCATAAATCAACACCAAAGCGGCTGGAACTCCGAACGAAAGAGGAACTACACGTGCGATGTCTCAAAACGACTCATTTGCAAATAAGAAGAAGGAAAATATCAGGATTTCTTACCTGAAAGGCAGCCCGCGCTCTCGTGCGCGAGAGATGATTGAGTTGATTTAGAGGCAGCGCGAGCTGAGCTGCGGTCCTGCCTCTGGAACACGAAGCCCCGCCCCTCTTGTTACTAGGGTCCCCCATCGAGGCGATAGGATGTTGAGATAAGTCCTTCAGCTCAAGTGCGATTATTGAACGATTCGTTGCCTACTATCAGCGTTACACACCCAGATATTAAACTAAAGACATGCACGCATGCATCAGTGTGTGTATGCGAGCGCAGCTTGTGTTGATCTCTAAACCTGGACCTTTAAATGTGCATAGTGAAGAAGCAGGAATAATATAGTGGACAAAACCAAGGTATTAAAATTCATATATGTGTGTGTTCATATATATAAACACACACATGCACACAGTATATGTATATTAAATATATCATTCAATGGTAGCAAATTAATAATCATTGCATTAGTAGTTTACACAATATGTACCAAAAAAAAGTTTACACAATATATTTACACAGTTGTCAGTGAAATTTGAAATATCAGTCCATCTGCACTAAATATATATTATAAATTAAATAAATAAAAAAAGTATTTTATTTTGTAGATGCTAAAATTAATACATAAAATGTACAATATAATTTATTTATAGCAAATTAGATATGTATAAAAAAAATTGAAATATTTTACACAATATTTAAACACACAAAGAAAGAATTAACACTCTTGGAAATGATGCAAAAAATAATTTCCATTTCTGTTTTTAGCAGATCATGATTTTCTCAGAATGGCCGAAAACCAGGCAAATATCATTCCATCTGCACCGAAATTCTCACTCAGAGATTGCTAGCAATTTTCACACATAATTACACCGGCAAGCAACACACTAAATTAAACATGACATTTTGAAGTATTTGAAATATTTGCTTTATTTATGCAACCTTAGAAAATCATGTTTTTACAGTGTATAGTATAAATCAAATTGTGTATTACCGATATTACGTGTTATTACCTACCAATACATTTTTTTTTAAAGAAGGCTCCATTACTGAGGCTAGATATGTCTGAGACAATCTACATTGTGCCAGTCTGAGATAATGTACTTACATATACTTAATATTTAACTTAATATTTCAGTGTTGCTTTTACAACTTAAATGTAAAAAACAGGCGTCAATTGTCTCTTTCAGAGAGATGCTCAGGTTCCGTATGTTAGTGATACTCAGAGAGAGCTGTCATCAAACATTTATAGGCCGGTCCCTGAAGACTTCACAGATGTCTGTCTGCAGTCTGTCTTGTACACAGTGTGACCTTTATTGCAGTGACCGGTCTGGGACGTCATGAAGTATGTATTGAGTATTTCTCCTGAAGCGTACCGTCATATATAAGCTCTGAGTTGGTTTCAGTTGGTCTTTGTGTGTGTGTGTGTGTGTGTGTGTGTGTGTGTGTGTGTGTGTGTGTGTGTGTGTGTGTGTGTGTGTGTGTTTGTGTGCATTGTAACTCATCTGGAACTGTGGCTGTAACTGATAGTGTTGTCGTGGTGATGGAGCTTGAACTGCTGCTTGTGTACATGATGAATATGCAAGCACCACTAATGAGGCTAATAGAGCAGAAAATTAGATGTATTATTAGAGGTTATGTACTGTCAAATGCAGAAAGAAAGAATTAAAAGGTGTGTGAGTAGTACTCGCAGATGGACCAAAGGAAAACACCAAGAACTCTACTTTTACACCAATATATAATACGCATCTGTCACTGAATCAGCTGATAAAGGAGATTTTTTTAAACGGTTCTAATTTGTTTAAATGTAAAAAATAAAGTAATAAAACACACACATTCTTAAGTCTTATTTAATATTTATTGTCACATATTTTAAAATAGTATAATTTTTAATTACTGAAATGAATATGTATATGTGATCCTGGACGACAAAACCAGTGTAAATTTTTCAAAATTGAGATTTATACATCATCTGAAAGCTGAATAAATAGGCTTTCCATTGATGTAGGGTTTGTTAAGATCGGACAACATTTGGCTGAGATACTATTTGAAAATCTGGAATCTGAGGGTGCAAAAAAATCAAAATATTGAGAAAAACGCCTTTAAAGTTGTCCAAATGAAGTTCTTAGCAATGCATATTACTAATCAAAAATTAAGTTTTGATACATTTACGGTAAGAAATTTACAAAATATCTTCATGGAACATGATCTTTACTTAATATCCTAATGATTTTTGGCATAAAAGAAAAATCGACAATTTGACCCATACAATGTATTTTGGGCTATTGCTACAAATATATACCCCAGCGACTTAAGACTGGTTTTGTGCTCCAGGGTCATTTGAAATTATTAAAATTACATGTGACCTTTAGAAAATGTAGGCATATACACAAAAACATATAGACATCCTGCCAATATATAGTATGCTACTGTGTAATGTTCTTTTGCTTAATATATTATGGATTAACCAAAACAAAAGAAATGTAAATAAAGAAGCAGTCATCAGTGCAGTCAGTTTATCTCCATGCCCCTGTGACCTCGAAGTGTCATTTGACGGATAAGCTTTAGTCACATAACTAACAGAATGCTAACCTCTAGTGTTCACACTGAAAACTGCAGGGTTTAAACCTTGCCCTCTTTTACATGCTATACAGATATAGTTAGAGGCCCTCATATCCTCTAATGGGTTACATTTTATTTATTTATTTTATTTGTATTTTTTTTTTTTTTTTTGAAGCAGTGTAGTGAAATAGTTCTCAGGGTGGTATTCTGAGGTCACATTTAGAGGTGACCCTAAAACACATGATGTTCATTACATGGTGGCCCATGATAATCATTAAAACCAGCTGCTGCTCCAAGTCAGGGACCCATTTAAAAGAAGAAAAACAGGCGGAACGGTGAATGGTGTGTGGTTGTACAAAAACTTAGCTTTTCTCAGAAGTACAATGTGATCTAAGTGGTCGCATATATTAATGTCGCATATATTAATGTGTGTATATATTAGTGCTACCAAACAATTAATCGTGATTAATCGCATCCAAAAACAAAAGTTTTTGTTTACAAAATATATGTGTGTGTACTGTGTATATTATATATATATATATATATATATATATATATATATATATATATATATATAAATACAAACACATGCATGTATATATTGAAGAAAAATATGTAATGTTTATATATTAAATATATTTATATATAATATAAAATAATGTATAAATATATAAATGTATATACTGTACATGTAAATATTTTCAAAATATATACTGTGTGTGTGTGTGTGTGTGTGTGTGTGTATTTATATATACATAATAAATATACACAGTACACATACATATATTATGTAAACAAAAACTTTTATTTTGGATCCGATTAATTGCGATTAATCGTTTGACAGCACTACATATATATGTATATGTATGTGTATATATATATATATATATATATATATATATATACATATATACACATACAATAACTTTGTAATAGAATTCTGTTGTATGTACTGTTAAAAATAAGAATTATTTATTTTCTTCAAAAATAACTATAAAAACCCTATAAAATAACTATAATTTACCACAAAGATTAGCAGATTAGCAATTTTATTGATGCACTAAAATTGATTAATTTGAAAAATGGTTAAAGTTTGTTCAAATAGTTTCAAGATGCCCATTTGGGCTAATGCAGTGCTATCTTCAGTCAATTAAAGTGCAGTAATTTTAAGAAAATCCACCAAACTGGTGTGGGACCAGCAGGGGGTGACTTCTGCTGCGGTATATCACACATATATCGTATTTATAAGCCAATTATTTCCTGTACAGCTGTTCATAATCTCTAAATGACTTTCTAAGTGCTGTTTAAAAACTTTTATCAGCATTGAAGCACTTGTTTACTTCATGCTTTTCAAACATTAGAGTAAGCCTTTCCTGCTGTTAAAGGCCTTAAATATTACTCGGCGTGATCACAACAGTTCTTAGAAACCATCAGAGAGGCATCACCACACTCCAGGATCATTACGTTTATCCACGTCTCTGATTCTCTAAGGTTACTGCAATGCCCCCTTGAACTTTGACCATGAGCTAACAGTCAACAAAGACATAAATACCAAGAATGACGTCGTAGACAGCTGTCCAGTTTGAGAGAGATACTGTAAATAACCCATGTGAAGGTACATAACCTAATGCTAATTTTATCAAAATGAATATTTAGGAAATATCTGGTGAAATACGACTAATATGATATTGCAGAGATATGTGAGAATATTGAGTATTAGAGAACTATACAGCAAATCCAACATTCAAATTTTGCAGAGCTGTTCTGTATCCTGCCACAAGAGGGCATCGTTGAAATGTCTGTATTTGTTATTCCCATCAATGCCTTGCAAAGGTAGCACTCTTTTATATTTCTGCATTTTCTTGTATGTTTTCATGACCGTACACATTGTCGAGTATTAAGCATATTCAGTGTAAGATTGTGCATGTAAGAGTTTATTTTGTGCCTGAAAAAATGACTGGTGTAAACAGTGTTGTTGCTATTCTTTGATTTATAAATGTTTCTGGTGTTTCAGCATGTGGACTAACCAACAGTTCAGCCTATATGAATATATCTCTGAAAAAAAAAAATAGCAAAAAAGCCAAAAAACATTTCATTATAAGCAACAATGTCTTACACCAATCCTACAATCAGCAGACCCCTTTCCGTTAGAGTTTTATGTACATATAGATTATTGTACCTAGATGATAAATGAGTGTTTGCAAGCTCAGTAAATTTGCTTTAGACCTTTATGTTTGCTGACCTAGATACATGAAAGGCTGTATTCCGTCACTGGTATATCCAGTATTGACGTCTTTGCATCAAAAATGCCAGAGGCATTTGGATGTGCATCATTTTAAATCATCACTAACCTATTACCCACATCTAATATCACGATTCTCACACAGAGTAATGGAAAGTCAACCACGCACACATGCCTTTGTTTTATCAACCAAATGTGTTGGATCTCATTGCAATTTGCTTATCACATTGGCCTTTACCTTTCCCAGCGTTGGGTTGCTTAGATTAAAGTGTCGTGGCTTGCGAGTTTCTATAGGAACCAGTAGCCTTGTAAGAAGGGCAGCCCTCTCTTACCACTTGAGGGTGTGTTCGAATAGCCCTTCTCCCCGCCCACAGTGCCGCTCTCTATAAAAGGCCAAGAGCCCTTCACATGTGTCACAAAGACAAGCTGGTCTAACAGGAGAGAGTCTGAGCCTGCTAGTTAGAGAGACTCGGCTATCACCCTGAAGACCCTGTTTAATGCAGTGTGAAGAACTAAGCCCTGTCTGAAGACCTCCACTGGAGAACCAGGTGCACAAGGTAAGCAGCCTTCAAAATGTTTGATGAACTTTTGACATTTCAACTATTGCACAATTTTGGAATAAAATTAAATGGACAAGTATTTATAACTGCAGAACCTTCCACTTTTGCAGAGTTTCTACTCTGAGTCCAAACGGAATTCCAATGTGGGTGGTAGAGAAGATCCGAGTGTCCGTCGAAAGGACCAACCTGCCACTTCCCATAACGGAATACAGCTTCAAAATCGGTGACATTATGTTCGGAGACAAGTCATCCATTGACAAAGCCAAGAAAGTCTTGCTGTGTCCAAACATCATTACCCCGGACACTATCCCCGAGTTCTGCATTCCACCCAAGATCTCAACCCCAGTGGAGGGCAAGAGTATGGAGCAGGGGAGGCCGACTCCATGTATCCGAGTGTCTTTGTGTGACAAAGAAAGTCCAAAGAAGGAGGTCATTGCCCGAGAGCTTCCCAATAGCCATATAATCCAGGTGGAGAGTGTGGATGATGGGCCATTTGACAACGGCTGTAGTGATGAGGAAACCACCAATGCTGATCCTCAAAGCCAAGCTGCACTTTCCCTGCCCCACTTAGCTAAAGCTCAAACCTGCTACGGCTTTTGTACCTTGCTTGAAAGTCCCCACACCAGGAGAAAGGAGTCCCTCTTCCACAACGACCCCAACTCGAGTGGAATCCCCTTGGTTCTTCCCCGGAGTAGATCAAGCACTTGCTCCAAATCAGCTTCCCCCATCTTGCCATCTTCATCCTCCCCTTCTTCCTTCAGCCTGAATACTCTTGCTTCTAGACTTTCTCCAAAAGGCTTCTCTTTGCACCGACAGGGAACTCTAGATAGCGATACCACTTCCTCAGCAGAGTCTTCCCCTTTCAGTTCTCCTCTCCTGAACAGATGCCCGCCAAAACCTTCTCTCCTCAAAGCACTTAACCATGAGAAACTACTCTACCGCAACCTCCGGAAGGTTGCAATGTCCAGAAACAATTCCCTATCGACGGATGAGGGTAGCTCCACGGACAACAGCCCCAATATTATGAGGAGAGCATCTGAAGGCCTTGTTGAACCTCTCCCATGTGGGTTCGGCTTGGCGCCTCCGGCTATCTTCCCCATGGACTTGGTTCTGCACCGGGAGAGGGTGATGAAGGAGAATCTGGTGCCTGTAGGAAGGGATGGTACCTTGCGGCTGTCGGCGGAGTACTGTCCTGAAAACCAGAGACTGCGCATCCGCCTCATAAGCGCGGAAGGCCTGTATGCTTTGTCGGTGGACCCTAAAAGCATTAACTGCAGCATCAGCCTCTCTCTCATGCCCGGAAAAGTCCAGAAACAGCGCAGCACGGTCATTAGAAAGAGCCGCAATCCAATCTTTAATGAGGACTTTTTCTTTGACGGTATATCAGAGGATGATCTCTGCCAGAGGTCGCTCCGATTCAAAGTCGTTAACAAGATGTCCAGCATGAAAAGAGACTATATTTTGGGCAACTGTGATCTTCCTCTCACTAGCATTGTCACATTATAAATCCAACAATTGATTAATTTATTTTGTGTGAGTGAGTGCGTGAGTGCATGTATTTGCATATATGATATGAAATGTTATTTATTGCCAAATCTGTTTATCTGCCAAAGACTTCTTTTTTATTAAACGACAAAAACTATATCAGCCTTGTGGTCTTTTGTTCTCGACGGGAAGCATGATTTTAGGTATTCAGTCAACAAATAATCTTTTATTCATGATGAGAACAGCTGTGACTGAATCAAAGCACGGCAGTCTTAAAAGCTTTCGTAATGGCCTCCATTTTTCCTTGTCTCATCTTGAGCGGCTTGATTGCCACTACAGTCTGACACGTAGCCGTTTACATGTAACAAGATTTTTAAATGCAATATACAAATTATGGAGAAATCACTAAACAGTCGCTCTTGTGGCATGCAAATGAGGCTGCCGTTTTAACTATTACCTTAGCAAGATATATCCAGTAAAGTTAATCAATGGCTTCCTTTTATCCCCTCACAGAGGCATCTTTTTGGGATTAAAAATGAGTGGGTTGGATGTTATTTGGGATTACAGTAGCAGCACCTTAACACCGTGGTTCCACATCGCTAAACTTAAAAGAGTGCTAGGCCATTTGAGACGACAGTAAGACCTAAACGGTGGGGCTTACCATTCACTGATCTTTCATTGGAGATGGTAAATAATAACAAGTCGCACTGATTGCAAAAGAACTCACCTTCTCTGATTTCCTCTAAGCCTGTTGTTTCCTGCTGACCTTTGCAGGGATTATAAATACCCGGAGTAACTTGAGAAGGAGATGAGATGGCTCATTCTCATTAAACTAGCCGTTTTTTTTTCTTTTTCTTTTTTTTTCAAACAGGCTTGCTGCCTAGGCCAAGGCTTGCCAGCAAGGCAAGCATTTAGCATGAGTAGAAGGAAGGCTATGATTTTCCATGGATCAAAAATCAATTAGATTGATTTGAAAGATTGATTTTAGAGTATACTGATAAAAAAAAAAAAAAAAAGGTTTTGGGAGAAGAACAGTGGAATTCTTCCTCACACGCAGTTTGCACTTCAAAATGGCCCACTCAATTAAAACTTAAATAGAATTACCATTCTAGTTAGCAGTCACAGAATATATCACATAAGAGACCCAGGAATAATAACTGTTTTTGTCAAACTCATCCATCTCTGATCATTTTACTTTAGTGTGCATATAAAGCACTCTTTCCTGCACAAAGCACTTTGATCACATAACACCCTGAAGCACATGGGTTTGTCATGTGCTTCGCCGGCAGAACTGTGCATTTATGCATGTGCTGGAATACTTGAAAACAAAACCACGTACAGCCTGCTCTGGGTTATGTGCGCTCTTATTCATGATATCAATATGCAGAAAGAAAGATTTTAGTGGAAATGAATGAAAGAGGGAAGTCAGACCTCTCAACATATACATAAAGAACATACATATCAATAACCATGATAATATTCATAACATGCTTTTGACAGATGGTCATGGATGACTGTTTGAATCATTTCATTTAAACTAATCTAATGAAGATTCATGGTTAGAAAGTAATTAATGACCAAATGTAATTCTATACATGATAAATATTGCACATGTTTTTGGATTGTTCACTTAAAATTATTTAATAAAATGTATTTAAAATGATTTTAAAATACCATTCTAAACTAGATTTTTATGTAGTTGCATGGCTGTTTTGTATGGTTGCTCTAGGTATAAATTGGGCACCTCTCAGAATGTATTTTTTAAGGCATAAGCATAAGGCATAAGCTATTTTCACTAAGTGCAAATGGCGATAGAGGCTATGTACACTAAATGCAAATAGCAATAGATGCTATTTACACTAAGTGAAATAGCATATTTTCTTAGCAATATGCTATTTACACTAAGTGCAAATAGCTATAGATTCTATTTACACTGTTAAAATAGCAGTATGTTCTGCTGTTTATACTACTTATTACAAATAGGGGAAATTATCTGCACCTCCTTGTAGTAAATTAGAAAACAGTATGCAATAATAATGTATTAAGTGTGAATCTCTAATTTTAATTAAAATTATTAAATGGATGCCACCTTATTGGGACAATAAAGCCCTCCCTATACCTACCCTAACTTTATTTTTAACTTTTAGATAAATTTCTTTGCCTTTCCGATGTGATATGAAATTTAAATGGTGGATTCGAACTCGGGTCGATCGTGTCAAACTGACTACACTAGACACTTTACCATCTACACCACCGGAGCTGTTCATCGACCTCCGTCTTTTGTATTGTTGACTAGCCAAATCACACGTTGGTGGGTGGAGTTAGCATAAATAGCCTCTGCCAACAAGGCAGACTTTTTGTACTTAGTGTAAATAGACACTCCAATGTTTTTATGACTTTTTGCCTGTTTTATTGCCCAACAGGCAAAAATCTGAAGTCTAATCACATCGACATGTTAGTAAAATCATAAAATTATTTATGATTCATAATGCACAAATAGCTAAGTGGAAATACATGTAAAATGCATTAAGTAGCACCACAGTGCAAGAAATGACACCCCGAATCATACTCCTTTATAGAGTCCTCTATAGAGAGATGGTAGTTAGTTATACTTTATTCACGTTTTTCCAGAAAGTCCAGGCTTACTCTATGGGGAAAAGAGAGAGAGAGCTGATGGTTGCCAGGCAACTTCTTTCAGCATGGTTAGGCCCAACGTCTTGCCATGTCGAGCTCTGCACAGTTAGGCACTGTCAACACCAATCACTGCTATTAGTTTGGCCTTCCAGATGAATTAACTGTTCTTTTCAGTCCCTGTTCTACAGTGTAGAGCATTTTTTTGATTATTGTTCAGTAGTATTGTTATTATGTCCTCAAATCAAATTAAATAAAGCATTTGATTTATGAGCAATCAGCCTGGCTGAGTACATCTGCTTTGGCATCAATCAAAGTAGATTGCATTACCCAGCCGCTTATTTTATGCATAATTTCTCTATTTGAAACCAAGAAAAAAACATTGGTTTGGTCCCATTATTTGCTAAATACATCCACTGAATGTGTCTCTGCTTTGGCTTTCGAGAGCAAATTTAATTTATTAATGTCTCTTTGCTTGTATTCCCACTTAGAGGCCCAAAGTACAGTTCTTACCTCAGCAGCCTATTTATTAATAGTCTGGCTGGTTGTTTTTAGAGAAAGCAGACAGGATCATAAACTTATTTTCTGGAGTGATATGCATTGCTTTCAGCAGTGCTGATGTATCATTAAGGGCATCCGTTGCTATTTTAAGTTAGTGATATCTGTGGTTAAATATTAAGCTTAAAGCTCTTAGTCTGGCTCTGCGGATGGGCGCTATAAAGAAAGGCCAAGAAAATTGCAATGAAGACAAATATTAATGCATTTTCTCTGTCGTTAGTTTTAAAGGTGAAAAGTAAAAAGTAAAGGTTTTAAGTGTAATAATTTACAGGCCAACTGAAAATTGACAATACTACCTTATTTAATGTGTTTTAATCTCTGATAACAACAAACAAGAACCTTTAAAACAGTTCCTTGTGTAATCATCCTTTTAACCTTTACTAAATTTGTTACTAAATATGACTTTTTAATATTTTACAGATTGCATTAATTTCTGTGACTTTTCTGGGGGCTTTTGAAAATTCCCTAATATTTCGAGGTTTTGGGACTTGGAAATTGGAAATTGGAATGAAAATGTAATCAACCCCAGGCCATCCATGTAGATCTAGATGAGTTTGTTTCTTCATCAAAATAGATTTGGAGACATTTAGCGTTATATCACTTGCTAACCAATGGATCCTCTGCAGTGAATGGGTGCCGTATAAATGAGTCCAAACAGCTGATAAAAACATCACAGTAATTCACTCCAGTCCATCAATTAACATCTTGTGAAGTGAAAAGCTGTGTTTGTGAGAAACAAATCCATCAAGACATTTTAACATATCAGTAGTCAATAATCCATAATAACACTTTTCCAATAAAAAAGTCCATATCTGTTGTCCTCTCACATAAAAATCCACCAACATATTTGTTTAGAACCGCTTTGGATTGTTTTCTTGTAAATGATGCTTGATCTGTGCATATTTCTCTCCTGATTCTGACGAGGTGAAAGCAATATTATGGATAGATGACTCATTTGAAATTAAAAATGTCAGTTGCAAACAGGAAGCTTTTTACTTCATAAGATTTTAGGCTACTTAATGGATTAGAGTGGTGTGGAATTATAGATTATTGAAATGTTTTATCAGCTGTTTGGAGTTTCATTCTGACGGCACCCATTCACTGCAGAGGATCCATTGGTGAGCAAGTGATGAAATGCCAAATTTCTCCAAATCTGTTTAGATGAAGAAACTAAATTATTATAATCTTGTAAAGATTGCATTTACAAAGAGGCATTTATAGCTGAAAGAAAAATGTATATTGGCTATAGAAAGATTTTAAGATTTTATTCATTTCTATTAGTTTTCAAGGCTTGAAATTCTCAAGTTTTCAATGTTCATACCTGAGTACATTTTTAGCAAATTTACTTTCACTTTTATATTATTATTATTATTTTATTAGGTACTGCTTTTATATAGAGGGGTTGACTTGAGTTGTTTTAAAATCATATGAACTCACATAACCATACTTAAGAATTTTGGAACAAATTCTTTCTAATCCTGTATCTTTATAACATCTTTTTATTCTTTGTAATGACACCATATTTAACTGTGTGTATCTAACAAAACCAATCATCCCTTTTATGGTGACGCAAAGCCATTTGGATTTTCCCAAATCCCCTGTCGGGGTTTATGTTGCGGTAATGACTGGTTCACTATCCTGTACTTGAACATACATTCTCCACAATGTTGCTTGAGTCTTCATTATGACGATCCTGTGTGAAGCCCCATCTTGTGATTTCCATTAGTGACGTACGTATAACCGCCCCCCCCCCCCCCCTCTTTTAGTGTGCACATATAGGGGAAAGGCCACTGTGCTTTTGTGTTTATTGTTTAGGGAGCTTGCTGTATTGGGTTTTCTCAGTCTGGGTTCCCGTCAGCATTTGCTATGTTGCACCGCTGCCCCATTGCACATAGATTTGAACAATGTTTATGGCTTAACAGGCCATTGCAATAGAGCCTGTGTGGGAGCAGATATAGCAGCCATCTTTGTATTCCATGTTGATTCAGCTGACATGGTCGTATTACAAATGGGGATTTACAGGTGGTTCCCACTGCCTGTTGGTGGCTGATTGCCACGTGTTGGATTGCCTTTCATATCGAAACTGCTGTGCAAAAGTGTGCCACGATTTCCCCAGGACTTTTCCAGCCATTTAAGGACTTAAAAATGATTTTGTAGAGATGCATTTACAAAGAGGCATTTATAGCTGATAGAAAAATGTATTTTGGCTATAGAAAGATTTTAAGATTTTATTAATTTCTATTATTTTTCAAGGCTTGGAAGAAACACTTTTGAAATTCTCGAGTTTTCATTGTTCATACCTGAGTAAATTTTTAGCAAGTTTACTTTCACTTTTAAGTTATTATTATTATTTTATTAGGTACTGCTTTTATATACAGAGATTGACTTAAGAAATAATAATTCCTCACCCTCATGTTGTTTTAAAATCATATGAACTCACATAATCATACTTAAGAATTTTGGAACAAATTCTTTCTAATCCTGTATCTTTATAACATCTTTTTATTCTTTGTAATGACACCATATTTAACTGTGTGTATCTAACAAAACCAATAATCCCCTTTATGGTGACGCAAAACCATTTGAAGTTTCCTAAATCCCGTCTGGGTTTATATTGCGGTAATGACTGGTTCACTATCCTTTACTTGAACATACCTACTCCACAATTTTGCTTGAGTCTTTTTAACAATTCATTATGATGATCCTGTGAGAAGCCCCCTCTTGTGATTTCCATTAGTGACATACATATAACGTCCAGTGCAGGCTCCAGCCCCTGACCAGAGTCCAGTGGTAGTAGAGATCCGGCTGTAGTGGCCGGGCTGAGGGGACCGAGACCTTGGCCACGAAGACCACCTGCCATGGCCTCCTGAGCTCCCTGATCCGCCATGGCACCCCGAACTGTCTCCAGAGCGCCCACCCCCCTCCCCGGTGGTACTGTTATGGCGCGGGACGCGCCTTCCGGGAGGGGGGAGTTATGTCAGCCCTTGTGTCGTGTGTTTCCTGCCCTCTTGTGTCCATATATGGTTATTTTCCTGTCCTTGTTTAGTTTGATTGTGTATGATTTCTTTCAGCTGGGTGTGTAATTATCCTCTGTATTAGAGCCCTGTGTGGGACTGTTTTCTTAAACCCATACCCGCCCACTACCGCTGAATTTCTGACCAGGACCGCCCGCTCCCGCAACCTGCGTGTTCCACTCCGGCCCACTCCAGCGGACTTTCTCTCAGAGCTTGTAAAAAATGTTGGCTACACAAATACTCAAATGTTCGTTCAACTTAACATCCAGAATAGCAGGCTTTAAACATGATTGCATTTAAATAAGATGAAGTAATGCTAAACCAAAGCACCACACCTGACAAAAACATTGGGTATTTTTTTATTAGCGTTATAAAACATTAACCATTAAAACAAAAGCACAAATAGCAGCACCTCAGTTTTTAAAAGTAGCCTACTGCTTGATAAACAAGCACCAAACAATTTACTAAACAAACAGTTTAAAGGTCATTTCACACCCAGTCCGAAATTTTTGCACGTTAAAAAATAAATACAATCACACGTTATGTCAATCGCGTTTACACACTGCCTCCGAAACTTTCGTCCGTCATAAAAAAAAAAAAATCGGATCAGGTTAGAGTTTCTGCATTTTCGCATCTGTAGCATGCATTTTGATAAGAAAGGATGAGGAATATGAAAAATTGGAAAAACACACGTGAAAATTTCAGACTCAGTGTGCAATGACTTTAACTGTTAACAAACAGTTTAAGTAGGCTAAATAAGCTGAAGCAAAATATGAAATAACTTTTACTTAAGTAAATAAACACATAGAACTAGGTATGTCGCCTCAGGGCAGAGGTGCCAGATTTATGTCCTTGTGCACATTTATCGCAACTTATGAAGTTTAACTCTTTCCCATTTTTTTTCAGTGACAATTGAGAATTGTTTCCAGATGTCTGACTTGCCTTGCCTTGCTTTTGTCAAGTAAACAGCTGCTTTAATTTTCTTCTCAACTTAATGTGTTGACTCCATTTCTATTACACATCAAATCCCACTGTTCCCTGCGGGTCTCCGTGAAATTTTCTGACCGCCCGTGGGAGCCCAAACCCAATGCAGCCCTCTAATCTGTATATTAGTTCCTGCCTGTTCAGTTAGTTTTTGTCTGGTCTACTCATTACTCCCGGTGTTCCTGTGTGTCTGCCCTGCCTTGTGTTGCCTTGTTTGGATTAAAGACTGTTTATTTGAGTTTACTCCTTGTCTCGTGTTCCTCGTTCCTCCCCACTGTGTGCACCGTGACAATAAGGGTATATTTATTCACATTAAATTACTTTTTAATATCTTGAAATTTATAATTATATTGCTACATAAAAGCACTTTATTTTCTATTATTTTGTTTATATGACATTATAATATAATATATGCCCCATTTATAAAGAATAAGGGTTTATTTAGTCTCATTAAATTAATTATGGTAACACTTTATTTCGATAGTCCACTTTAGACATTCTACTAACAGTAAGTAACTTTGCAACAACATATCAACTAGCAGTCATTAGAGTATTAGTAGACTGTCTGCTTAAGGCTAAGGTTAATGTGGTTGGGAGTATGATTGTTTTATTGGAGCAGATGGTCCCTGTTGTATATGTACTTTTTAATTCTACAGCAGAGGTGCAAAAACGGGGTATGCAGTATATACAGTGCATAGGGCCGCCGCACATAGGGGGCGCCATTTTTTGCCGAAATCATTTTGTGAAAATCTTCTTTAATAAAATGTTATAAATAATCAAAAGCTTGGTTGTTAAAAATAATGTAATGAAACATTTTTATTTAACAGTTCAAAAATGTATCTAAGATTTTTGAGTATGGGACAACATACTTGGTCACATCCTTTCCTTTACTTGATTGGTGTCATCATGTAGACTTCTACAAAGTATTTTACAGTATTTTAAAACTACAAAAATACAAACAACTAAAGTATTTTGATACAAAATATGATGCCATTTTCATCAACCCTATGAAAGAGAAATGACAAAATCCTGCTTTATAATTGAAATATGTATTTGAAATGCATGTATCATAAATACTGCCCATCCCTGTATGTATTGTGACGGGGTGGAAGAATCACGCGACAAGGAGAGCTCAAAATAAATACCCCGGAGGGCGGATTTATTAGTAAAGGTGGTGTGCAAGGTGCAAGGTGGTTGGTGGCTGCGGTGCGGTGCTCTCCGTGCGTGGATCCAGTCGTGCTGTGACAATCTTCGGCTCCGGTTCTTCGGGGCTGGGTCGGTCGCTCAGTCGCTGGTCTCTGCAACGCAAAAATAGAGAGTGCACACATAAGCCTTCATGGGACAGAAGCCTGGCGTCTTCCTCTCTCACCCAGCCGCGTCCGGCTTATATGGTGGAACCTAATGAGGTTCAGGTGCGACCGGCCCAGCCCTGATGAGGCGGCGCAGGTGTTCCGCCTTTGTCTCCAGGGCAACGCTGATGAGCAATCGGGATACTCGTCACACTCCCCCCCCCTAGGCGTTGTCCTGGTCCTGGAGGAAAAATGACATAACAGTAAGGGGGAATATGGGGGTGGGCGGGGAGTGACCCTTGACAGACCTGCATAGGCTGACCAGATCCGGGAGAGTCCGTCAGCGTTGGCGTTGGAGGCTCCGGCCCGGTGCTGGATGGTGAAGCAAAAGTCCTGGAGCGCGAGGAACCACCGCGTCACCCTGGCGTTGGTGTCCTTTGCCTTTGCCATCCATTGTAGCGGGGCGTGGTCCGTGAGCAAGGTGAATCTTCTGCCCAATAGGTAATAACGCAGCTCCAGGACTGCCCATTTGATGGCCAGAGCCTCTCTTTCGACGGTCGCGTAGTTTCTCTCGGCCTTGGTCAGCTTCCTGCTGATGTAGAGGACAGGGTGTTCCTCGCCTTCCTGGACTTGGGACAGGACGGCTCCCAACCCTGTCTCTGACGCGTCCGTCTGCAGCAAGAAGGGGCAGCCAAAGTCCGGTGCTCGCAGGACGGGTCCCTCCGTCAGAGCGTGTTTAATTTGCTGGAAGGCTTGTTCCGTTGCGGGGCTCCAGATGACACGCTCAGGCTGCCCCTTCTTGGTCAGGTCTGTCAAGGGGGCGGCTATGGAGGAAAAGTTGGGGATGAAGCAGCGGTAGTAGCCCGCCAATCCCAGGAACGCTCGTACCTGGGTCTTCGTAACGGGCCGCGGGGCATCGCGGACCGTCTCCACCTTCTTTTCCTGGGGTCTGATCAGGCCCCGTCCGACTCTGAAGCCCAGGTACTTGGCCTCGGAGAGCGCTAGGTGACATTTTCCCGGGTTGGCGGTGAGTCCAGCCCTTCGTAGTTCCGCCAGCACCCTCCGCAGGGTGGATTACCACATCGTCGAGGTACGCGGCGGCATATTGCTGGTGTGGCCGGAGAACGATGTCCATAAGCCGCTGGAATGTTGCGGGGGCCCCGTGAAGGCCGAAGGGAAGGGTCCGGTACTGCCAGTGCCCCGACGGAGTAGAGAAGGCCGTCTTTGGCTTGGCTTCGGCGGAGAGGGGAACTTGCCAATAGCCCTTAGTCAAGTCCAGGGTGGATATATAGCGGGCCCTTCCCAGGCGGTCCAGTAGCTCATCCACTCGGGGCATTGGGTAGCCGTCAAACTCCGATACTTCGTTGAGGCGTCTGAAGTCGTTGCAGAAGCGGAGGGTGCCGTCGGTCTTTGGGACCAGGACGATGGGGCTGGACCATGGGCTGCGTGATGGTTCAATCACCCCCAACTTTAGCATTTGTTGGATTTCCTCCTCGATAGCCTGCCGACGAGCCTCTGGGATCCGATAGGGCCGTTGCTTTATGACTACTCCTGGTGGTGTGCGGATGTCGTGCTGGACCAGCTGGGTTTTCCCGGGGACTGAGGAGAACACATCCGAAAACTGACCGACCAGGTGCTGCAGCTCAGCCTTCTGGGTCGCCGACAGGTCGGGGTTGGTGTCTACCAAGACGGGTGTTACGGCGGCCAGGGCTATGGTTTCTTCTCTGGTCCCCACCCATTTTTTTAGTAAGTTGATGTGGTACAACTGTTGGGGACTTCGTTTCCCGGGCTGATGTACCCGATAGGTCACCGGTCCGACCTTTTCCGTTATTGTGTAGGGCCCTTGCCAGGTGGCCAAGAACTTGCAGGCGGAGGTGGGGACCAGTACCATAACCCGGTCGCCCGTCTGGAACTCCCTGGGCTGAGCTGGCCGGTTGTAATGGCAAGCTTGGGCCTGTTGGGCTTTGGCCAGGTGTTCCCGGACTAATGGCATGACACGGTCTATCCGGTGCCTCATCTCGGAGACGTGCTCGACCAGGGACCGGTGTGGGGTGGGTTGTTGTTGTTCCCAAGCCTCCTTAGCGACGTCGAGCAGTCCCCGAGGTTGCCTTCCGAAGAGGAGCTCGAACGGAGTGAAGCCGGTGGACGCCTGCGGAACTTCCCGAATTCCGAAGAGGACGTAGGGCAACATCTGGTCCCAGTCTCGCCTGTCGTCGGCGGCAACCCGTCGCAGCATTTGTTTTAGGGTCTGGTTAAACCGCTCCACTAGGCCATCTGTCTGGGGATGGTATACAGTCGTCCGCACCTGCTTCACCCAGAGCAGGCGGCACAGGTCAGCCATTAGCCGGGACATGAATGGTGTTCCCTGGTCGGTCAGGATCTCCGAAGGGATGCCAACCCGGCTGAACAACAAGAAGAGTTCCTGCGCTATGGCCTTGGAGGTGGCTTTCCTGAGAGGGATGGCTTCGGGATACCGGGTGGCATAATCCACGATGACTAGGATGTGTTCGTGTCCCCGGGCCGACTTTGGCAACGGCCCCACCAGATCCATCCCGATGCGCTCGAAGGGCACCTCTATGATGGGCAACGGAATGAGCGGGGAGGGGGGAGGATGGTGCGGCGACGTCTTTTGGCATTCGGGGCAGGCTTGACAATATCGGCGGACCTCGGCCTCCAGGCCGGGCCAGTGGAACCGGTCTCGGATTCTTTGAATGGTGTTGCCTGCCCCGAGATGGCCGGCTAGAGGGTGGGCGTGAGCCAGATACAGGATCGCTTCTGTCTGCGATTTGGGGACCACTAGGAGTCTTTTTGTCTCCCCCCTCCGCTCGGCGACACAGTAGAGCAGGCCGTTCTCCACAAGGAAGTGGGGGAGAGGATGGGGCTTGGGCCGAGTGTCCTTCCCCTCCAAGACACGTACTTGGGTCCAACAGTGTTTTAGCCTTTCATCCTCTCGTTGGGCCCGGCCAAATGAGCCCCCTCCCGTAACCTGCTGGAAGACATCATAAAAGAGGTTAGTATTAAGGGGAGGGGACTCACCATCTCGCCCACTGTCGGAGGCCAGGAGAACGGGGCGGCCGCTAGGCTTCTTGGTAGCGGGCCGTCCACGGCGACCCCCGGATGGGCAGGCAGGCTGTGTGGCGGTGTGAAGCAAGGCCTCGAAACCCGGCCAGTCTCGTCCCAACAGGACCGTCACGGGTAAGTCTTTGACCACTCCGACTTCTACTGGCCACGCCCCTGGACCCGCGGCGATGGTAATGCGGCGGACGGGAACCTCCCGGGTATCCCCATGAACACAGGTAAGAGGTAGGGTGGCTTTGGCTTCACGCAACGGGGCCACTATGCCTGCCTGGACGAGGCTGACGGCACTTCCGGAGTCCAAAACTGCTTTATAACGCCGGTGACCAATTCTAACCTTAGCCATCGGAGCTCCTTTTGGCAGTTCTCGGTGGACCACACAGCCTGCCCACCAGGTTCGGGCTTTGGGAGAAGAGGGAGCCGTGGGCATAGATTCATCCTGTGGTTCGGGGGCCGCCGTCCTGTCCACTGGCCGCGAGATGCCCTCCGGCGCGCGCTGCTCTGGAGCCGCCCTCTGGGGAAATGGTGGTACTCGCTCCCCTGCCTCGCGTCGTTGGGCCGCCTCCGCCAGCTCGATCGCCTCCACTAATTCTGCGGTGGTGGTCGGGTTCCTCATGCCTACGGCGGGGCGAACACTTCGGGGCAAGGCTCGGAGGAGACGATCGACGACCACGCGTTCCGTTACCTGGGCGGCGGTGGGATTGCCTACCATCAGCCAATGCTGGGCTAGACGTGAGAGTTCGGCGACTTGGACCCGCGCGGGTCGACGGGGTTGGTAAGACCACTCGAAGAAGGCCTGGGCTGCGCACGTCGGGGAGAGCCCCACGCGGGCGAGGATCTCTTTCTTCACTTCCGCATAGTTCTCCGCTGTTTCTGCGGGCAGGCTGAAGAAAGTGCGCTGAGGTTCGCCCGTGAGAAGGGGGGCCAATGCCCGTGCCCAGTCGTCGGGGTCCCATCTCTCTGTGGTCGCTGTAGTCTCAAACATTTGCAGGAATGCTTCGACGTCATCGTGCACGGTCATCTTCGGCAGTAGCTGAGTGGCCTGCACGCGCGGGTCGGGTAACGGAACGCGCTGGCGGGCGGCCGTGCGAAGGGCGGCGATTTCTTGGTCAACCTGGCCTTGGCGCGTGGCCAGGTGTTCAACAATTTGCTGCTGGCGCAGGCTGACGTCGGTCAATTGCCGCAATAGGTCTTCCATCCTGGGGGAGGAGTACCAACCGTCCTAAAGTGCACACAAAAAAAAACACGCTGATTAGAAGGTGGAGTTCACTTGCCGGTGAAATCTTCCACTCATGCCCGCATTCTCCACCACTGTGACGGGGTGGAAGAATCACGCGACAAGGAGAGCTCAAAATAAATACCCCGGAGGGCGGATTTATTAGTAAAGGTGGTGTGCAAGGTGCAAGGTGGTTGGTGGCTGCGGTGCGGTGCTCTCCGTGCGTGGATCCAGTCGTGCTGTGACAATCTTCGGCTCCGGTTCTTCGGGGCTGGGTCGGTCGCTCAGTCGCTGGTCTCTGCAACGCAAAAATAGAGAGTGCACACATAAGCCTTCATGGGACAGAAGCCTGGCGTCTTCCTCTCTCACCCAGCCGCGTCCGGCTTATATGGTGGAACCTAATGAGGTTCAGGTGCGACCGGCCCAGCCCTGATGAGGCGGCGCAGGTGTTCCGCCTTTGTCTCCAGGGCAACGCTGATGAGCAATCGGGATACTCGTCACAGTATGTATGTATATATATATATATATCTATATCTATATCTATGAGTAAACTCTTAAAAATAAAGATGTTTAAAACAGCGATGCTATAGAAGAGCCATTTTTGGTTCTATAAAGAATCATTCAGTCAAAGGTTCTTTCAAACCATCTCAAACCATCTCTTTCTTACCTTTTTATAATCTGAAGAACCTTCTTTCGCCACAAAGAACCTTCTGTGAAACAGAAAGATTCTTCAGATGTTAAAGGTTCTTTATGGAACCATTTAGATAAAAAGGTTCTTCTATGGCATCGTGAAGCACCTTTATTTTTAAGAGTGTATATATATATATATATATATATATATGTATATATATGTATGTATGTATATGAGTGTGTGTGTGTGTGTGTGTGTGTGTGTGTGTGTGTGTGTGTGTGTGTGTGTGTGTGTGTTTGAGTGTGTGGATGGACATCCACGCAAGCTTCTTGGGAGTGCAAGAACATCTATGCAAGTCGGGTATCTGGAGTGCGAGGAAAGATGGAGAGCCAGGCTCAGGCGGCCAAGTGGAAGCCACTACCCAAACGGGCATTGTGCATGACTGAGCCGATTCATTTTCCCATGCTGTGACGCAGGAACATGAAGCTGTGCTCATAATCGGGGCCTGCTGATTACTCTCAATGACCGAGACACACTGACTCTATATGCAGAAGGCCGACAAGTTCAATTAACTCCAAATGTACTGTAAACACACCACTGGGCTAACACGACAGGCAAATAAATTGATGTTAAATTGCGAGGTCTCGCTTCTCTCTTGATGGAGAACAGGGCCTACAGAGGCTTGCCGCTCAGGTCAGATGTTATTAGGATTTGAAAGACATCCAAGTCAGTCCCAAGACCACAAAATGTATGTGTGTGTGTGAGAGAGAGAGAAAAGGTATGCGTGTGTATGTAAAGTTTAATGATGTTAAGCAGAAACAGGAAGATGATGAGTATAATTTAAAGGCTTAATTTTACTGTGTACACTGATTAGATTAATGCACGCAGTGCCTTGTGATCTTGGTGTTTTTTGCAGGCAGTTGTGCAGGGAAAAACCATGGTTTGCACTCCAGCCCTTTCCAAGCACAAGCACAATTATTACAGCTTGCAAGAACTGTGTAAACAGACTGTACAAGGAACTTTCGTTTCATATCAATGATGCAAAAGGAAGATACACAACAGAAGAAAAAGTATATTCACATTATAAGTCAAACCTGTGATGTGGTTTTCAGAGTACTGATATATTTGCATAAACTGATGGTAATTCTTTCATAATCCCCAGTACTGAAAAATTATAAGTATTTTTAGTGGCATTTGTTCTGATTATTAGCAGCAAGCATCACTATATTGTGCTTTAAAGGTTTTGGTCAAACCCAAACCTTAATTATTGACCTTCAGTGCATAACTCATCCCACACTGTTTGGACATGAATGCACCTCAAATCATGCAGTTTGTTGAGAAGAGATGTCATATAATTTTTCTGAGTGACTGGACTTTTTTTTGCACATTTGCAAAGCCATATGTTTAAAATCTTACAAAACACCTCAGAAATGTGCTTTAAAAACACTTTAAAAAGCACTTTAGCAACTGCATAACAAAGTCCCGGCAACAACTCAGAATACCACACACAAAACATCTTACAGCAATGTGCTAACAAATGCCACACAACCTTATAACTGAATAGCAAAGCCCCAAAAAACATTAATAAAACACTTCAGCAACTGAATAACAACACCCTAACAACTTTACAGCAATATTCTAAAAAACAAAAGGCACACAAAGATCTTAGCAACTGCATAGCAACACCCTAACAACTTTAGAGTAATGTTCTAAAAAAAAACTTCCCACACAAAACACCTTAGCAACTCCCTGGCAACCACTCAGAACACCCTAAAGACTACATGGTAATGAGTTAAAAAAAAAAAAAATACCCCACACAAAACATGTTACAGCAATGTGCTAAAAAATTCCACACAAATCACTTTATAAGCGAATAACTAAGCCCCAAAAAACAAAAAGTTTAACAGCTGCATAGCAACACCCTGGCAACCACTCAGAATACCCTAATGATTGCATGGCAATGTGCAAACAAAACCCCACACAAAACATGTTAGCAACCCCACTAGGGGTGATCCCGAATAGTCGATGCTTCGAAAGGAGGAGCCTGATTCAACTCCAAATCTCACAGTCGAATATGACTGGGACTGTCATATACATAACATTATAATGAGAACACTATTATAATAAAACGCTGTGAATTTTTAGAGTTTAGCTGCCGTGTTTCTGCACGTTGTTGCGTGAAGAAAGCGTCCACAAAAGGAGTTCATTTAGGGCATTTTGTGCAGATAGCATATAAGTCGTAATATTAACGTTATGTTGTATAAATAACGAAGCGTATTCTATGAGATAAATGAGTTAAATCCCATTGATTAAAAACCTGCTATCATATGCTTCAATCTAAGTTACTGGTCATCTTCAGCGCACACAGATCAAAATGCAGAAATGCAGAATATTAATAACTACTGTCATATATGTAACATTATAATGAGAGCACTACTGTAAAAAAATGTTGTGAATTCTTAGGGTTTTGCTGACGTTTAATGTTAACTATCTTTTAATCAAAACCTAAAAATATTATTTACCCCGTTTGTGTCTGCAAGGCATCCGTTACACATTTTCCGTGTGTGTTAACGTCAGTAATTATGGCTGTTGAATGATGAATGTCTGACTTGACTCTTGGTAATGTATTTTGCCCCACCTCCAAACATATGATTCGACTATCAGTCGACTATCGGCAAGATTCGAAAATCCCGATTCGACTATGAAAATCCTTAGTCGGGGACACCACTAAACCTCACAAAAACACCCTGGCAACCACTCAGAAAGACTACTTGGTAATGTGCTAAAAAGCCCAAATAAAACGCACAGCAACACCCTAACAACTTTAGAGCAATGTGCAAAAAATGTAACAGCTGCATATCAGTGCCCTAGCGTGTTTTTAGTATTGTGCTAAAAACCTCAGAAAACACCTTAGCAACCTCAACAGTGCACAGTACACCCAGCAACTACTGTGCTAAAACACACACAAATCTACATTTTCATTTTGTTTTTTCAAGTCTTTCTCTTTCCAACCAGGAGAAATGAAAGTAAACTTGACTCTGACTTCACCATGTCACAAGACTTACCGAAGTTCTCAAATAATCTCTCCAACGCAATCAAAACAAATAAAGCAACCTCAAACATAAACTAGCTGTTTAATTGGCAAGCCAAGCCAAGAGTCTGTCAAAATACAAACAGACGATAAGGAAAGTGTGCTTGTATCACCTCCATTGTTGTTGGAACCGCATGGAAAGAAGCCAACGAAGATAAACAAACACGCCGTCTTTACCGTAAATGATTGTTTTTACTTTATTCACTGAAGGAAGTGTTACTTAAAAAGTTTATTTAGGGAAAACCCTCATTCATTAAACATGCAAATAAAGTGGCATCTGAAACAGTCACTCCTTGCAACAATATGCACCATCTGATATTTGATATCAAAGTGATCTGGTCCTAAAACAACAATAAGCTGTATCGCTAACAGCATGATGTCATAGCCATTACAGAGAACAGGAAGAAAATTTGCCAGTTGTCAATTGCAGTCCATGTTGACTCTCATAGAGTGCAAATACAGCCAGATGCGACTAACAGTGATGTCGAACACAATAAACACTGCTCTCACGGATAACCGATAGCTAATAACCGGCTTATGATGAAAATATGTCCACACAATATCTCCATTTATTAATGAGGTGGACAAGTGACAAGCTAATCGTTTTGTTTTCATAAAACAGATGTGTTGCTATGCATTAAATTACATCATGTTGGGCTCTAAAACTGTTCAATATCCATGTCAGAACTGCATGCTATTCAGTTTTACTACAAGTTTCTCCTGTCGAGGATCAGATAAGACTCGCATTTTCCTGTTGTTAGCATTAGCTCACACACTACATTCTTTTCTTTCTGGAAAAACAAGAAAAAGCCGAAACTGTAAAGGTACTGACGTAATGGCAACTGTTCTATTCTGTCGTAACTGTGACTTTAGTACTTTGTGTGGAAACATGTGATTGTTCTGGATGTTCTTGACTTTAAACTCATTGTTATTAGCGTGACTAGCCAGACAGAACATTCCAGCCAGGTGTGCCATCTCCAAGGAGAGGACAATTCAAAACCTGGCTCCCTAATCAGACACTTAGAGCTATCTAGCGCTGAGCCTGGCACAAAGAGATTACGACATGTTTGCTTTAGCTGGTGAAGCTAGTTGACTAGCTTAGCGAGTATAAACTTACGTAACTCATGCCACACTGTTTTTGTTGATGCATGACATTATACAGTTTTTTGAGGAGAAATGTTGTTAGCAACACCCTAGAGACTACATTGCAACATTCAGAGCACCTTAGCAACCACATATAACACCCCTATTTGATGTTATTTAGCATAAATGATTAACTAATTAATTTTTTGTTCATCTATAATGAAACTCGGAATAAAAAGTACCTCGAATTCCCCCTTTGTGTAACTATGAAATATGTTTTCTGAAGATTTCATGTGTAAGGCCAGTGGTTGGCGAATCTTTTATGACATGTTATTGGTTAATTAGGATGTAATATTCCTCTCTGTCCCAGGAACATAGAGAATCACCTGCGTAACCAAGCAACGGCTTGCTCGCTGGACACCAGAGAGGATTCGCCTTCCAAAAGACGACCACTTGACACATATTCATGAATCCAGCATCTTCTGCAAAGCTCTGGAAAGATCTGAATGACACAATGCAACACTACACATTCTTCAAACATTTCTGCTGTAACACAAAACATTTTCTGTGCATATGACAAATGTGCACAAAATCCTTCCTACTTTCATTTATTTATTACCTTATATCAATTGCATTATAGCAGCCTTATAGAAAGTATATGATTAAAGGCATAATATAATATAATATAATATAATATAATATAATATAATATAATATAATATAATATAATATAATATAATATAATATAATATAAGACACAAAATAGCAGAATATAAAAGTGCGCGATGCAAGTGCCCAAAACACATCCATGACTCATAAAGAGAATAGGGACAACCCTTTTAGACCATGCACTGCGCGCCGACCGTTTTTCCCGTCATTAAATTAGCAAAAGTGGATTCAGAAACGCCCTAAGTGCACCTGCGCCGTGCGCTTTAGACCATGCTCTTATATTGTCAAAATAGGGCCCAATATATGTTTATGATTAACAATCAAATTATTAATTTGTTAGAAACTAGTTGCTATGAATACAGGTGCCATCAGTTATCTTCTTATAAATGGCTTGTTTTTCATTGAGTCAGTGTTGCTGATGCAAAGTAGCCCCTTCATTACCAAACACCAAGTAACTAAATTTGATACAATCATGAGTCATTCGCAAACTGTTAAACATTCAACTGTTGGTTACTTTTTTTAAACTAACCTTCATCCGGGAGATCACAGGGATATGTGAAAATTTGATCTGGTTAACTGGTTGCATAGATGTCAGATTTGTGGCATGACTCGCGCAGAGAAAAGATGTTGCTATCAAACATTGTTTACTTAATCAACTGAGACAGTGTAATGGTGAAGGGATAGATCAGATAGGCCAACTGGTGGAAGGTTTGCGAAGAAAATTCATGCTCCCTTGTAAAAGTATTTTTTAGTATTTTTAAAATACAACAATACAGTAGTTTATTTTGATACAATGTGTGGCTGCGCTATTTTGTAGTTTATTTTGATAAACTTAAAATTAAGGTATTTGGTATTTTATTTTAAAATACATTTTGATGTATCTTTGCCCAACCCTTTATTTATGTGTATATATATATATATATACTATGCCTTTTCTAGGGTGTTCTGGATGGTTGACTGAATTGTTACACGGTTGCCAGGGTGTTGCTATATAATTGCTAGAGTTCTGTGCTTTTAGCACATTGTTAATTGTGGTTGTAAAAGGGTTTTTTGTGTTTTATGGGTGGTTGACAGGGTGTTGCTATGCAGTTACTGAGGTGTTTTTGTGGATTTCTAGATTGTCCTAATTTAGCTCTCTGTGCTGCGCATTTTACGGAAAACAGCTTCCAGAATCTACACGAGTTCAATGCCGGATTCACACAGAAACTATTACTAAAACATGGAGCAGTTCCAACTTTAAAACCAGAGGCAGCAGTTGTTGGGCCACAACCTGTAAGTAAGATTTAATAATTTTAAATGTATTTGCATGTATAATTTCAGACGTAATGTTTTAGTTTTATCAAGGTCGTAAACAAATGCCAACGCTGGCTTTAGTAGCCAGTTAGTTAAATGCTATTTCGTGTGTCTATGACAAATGCGTACAAACATTTTGGACCCGAATTTGTAATTATGTACTAATTTTGTAAATGTATTTTCCATGTATACTTTATGACGTAATTTTTTGATTTGATCAAGAACGTAAACACAAGCCAACGCTGTTTGGTTAGTAGACAGTTAGTTCGATGCTATTTTGTGTGTATAAGACAAACGTGTACTAACTTCAAAAAATGATATGTAATCACAACAGCAAACTTCCATTCAGAAACGTTTGTAAGAGCCGTGCTTGCGGAAGTTCTGCTTGACTCTCTTCATTACCGCTTTCTGGGTCTGATTCTGGCTCAAACTGATACGGCAATATTGACACCATTATTTACATTTAACCGGAGCGCATGCAGCTGTAGCTCGTGAAGGTAATGGGTGTGAAGTTTCCGGACAATGTGCAGTACGCAGTTTAGCCAATCACAACACACCGGCCCAACTGACCAATCTGAGCCCATCGCCTGTTTCTGAGGGAGTGGTTTCAGAGAATCAGGAAGTCAACCGGTCGTTCAAATGACAGAGGAGAGAGCGGCTTACAATAAAGGTGAAAAATATGAAAAATAAGGCGTTTTTTAACAAACGAAACACGAAGACATGTTATATTGCACCCCATAAACACAATCAAGCAAAGAAAAAAAGCAGTAAACCACCCCTTTAATGTTGCTAGAACACTGCCTGGCTATGTGTTTTATGTGGTTTACTGGATGGTTTCTTGTTGGATTTCTAGATGGTTGCCAGGGTGTTGCCATGCAGTAGCTAAGGTGTTCTCTGTTTTAGTACATTGCTATGCAGTGGCTAGGACACTGATGTGTGGTTGCTAATGGTTTTGTGTGGTTTATGGGTAGTTTCTAGGGTGTTGTGTAATTTATTTTACAAATTTTTTTTTTTTTGCATATTACTGTGCAGTGTTCTGAGTATTTGATAGTGTATCTGTGCAGTTTCTAAGGTGTTTTGTGTCGATTTCTAGATGGTTGTCAGGGTGTCACTATGTAGTTGCTATGTAGTTTTAGCACATTGACTAATGGCTTTAAATGTTCTGTTTTGTCTCAGTTTGCAACTAAACACTTTTTGCACTGAGCATCTGCTGTTATTAACACCTTGTCAATTACAGTTTTATATTACACTTCGCACTGTGGTGAACCTTTTATAGTCTGATATATATATATTTGATTTTGCTTGGAGGTCACAATGTTCCTCTGTCGTGTTTATGACTTAATGACATGCTGACCGCATCCTAAATCAATTGATTTTCCCAACTGTCGAAGCTGGTTTGAAGAGTTAAGTGTACTCTCCTATCTCTACAGTTCTGACCTCATAAAATCTTCTTTTAGCTTGCCACTAGCATTTATTATTGCAGGTGTGAAAGACTCTATGACAACTATGCTAACATCAAGTACACATAAGAGCAATCTTAAAGGGATAGTTCACCCAAAAATGAATTAATTTTGGGTTGATATGCTTTTTTGACTCTAAAAGTGACGGTAGCTGATAACTTGCATTTTATGAATCACCAAGGACCAAATTTTCAGGTAAAAATCTTCTTTACTGTTCTTCTTGGAAAAAGTCACCTACATCTTGGATGGAATAAGAATGAGTATTAACATCAAAATTAAATTTTTGGGTTAACTGTTCCTTTAAATGTAGAATTCACTAGTTCTGAAGGTACTGTACAGAAGGGTTATTATGTTTGTTGGGCACGTGTGAGTCTGGCACGTACTGGATCCGTCTGGATCCGTCTGCAGCTGGCCTGGGTTATGTAGTCACTGAAATCCTGGCACACACGTGTCCACACACACATACATGCTATGGAGATGACATCAACCATGACCGGCTCTGCTCTTAACAGCCATGACAAGATGCTGATTACAGTTAAGATCTAATTACGGCTATATAAACAGGATACACCTTTTAGACATGATGCATGTGAGAACACATATGAATGCAGATATGAAGTTTCAGGCAATAGCCTTGGCTTTCACAACCTGTGATGTCCACACGTTATACAGTCCACCATGAAAATAAATTGAAGACTGTTTTAAATAAAATGTTTATTTTTTTTATGAACACAAAAATAAAAAAAAAAGAGTAAAAATAAATTAGAAGAAAAATAATGGTTATGATTGATATGATTTTTAATGTTGTTTTGTAGATATTTGTTCATGGCATTTGATATTTAATGTAACTTTTTTTTTTTTTTTCATTTTATGCTTTTTACAGATTAATATGCTATTAAACTAATATTTTCAATTAGCAAGTGTCTAATTAAAAGATAATAGTAAGAATAATAATAAGAATAATATTTTTTTAAATGTTGTTTTGTTGAGAATTTTATGGCATTTTATAGATAAAATTAAAGATTAAAGTTTTTAAATTTAATATTTTATTATTATTTTTTTTAATGGCCTAAATAAAATGCCATAAAATTACAATTATGTTACAATTGGTTGTAAACACTAATGCATAATTTCAAAACATATATTCACAATATACAAATACCATATTTGTTTGTTTGTTGTTATTTTTAAATTGCTGTCTATTGTTATTGTTTTATTTTTATGTTTATTTTTTTCATTTGAATTATTACTTCATTTTTCCCAGTCATCATTGACTATGTATGTAAGGGATATTATGGATATTACCTCATATTTTCCTTGCTTTATAATTAGCTCAGTGTTTCTTTGCTCGGATGAACTGGATCAAGGCAAATACGCTACGCCTCCAGGCTCCACCATAGCAGAACAGGTGCCTGCTGATGCCCTCCTTAATTATTATTGGGCAGGATGTTACATAATCATTTCTTAATAGCCATTAGACCAACTGCAAACAGCCCCTTCTGGAGGCCCTGGGACCAGCCCTGTTACTGATGATTATATGACATGGAAAGTCAGTTGAATTCCTGGATGACGGGAAACCCCATGGATGTTGATTCAGGGCTGAGAGCATTGAGATTACAGTAAGATCTAAAGCTCAAAACACACAAATCATTTGTAAACACTTCCTTGTCATTATATTATTTAAGCAGCAAAGCTAAACAATAAATAAATAATATTTATATAAAATTTGAATTAAATAGGCTGTCATAATCCCACTTTTTCCATCCCTTTTATTTAATTGAAAACACCAGACAGAAGCAATCACAAAGAGTTGCAAACAGGTAGACGCAGTTCATCATTAAAGCACATAGAGCAAGAAAATCGTCCCAAATTAGCATTAAAAAAGCACCTTTGTGCCTGAATGTCTTTTCTCTTTCTCTCATCCATGGCAACACAGAAAGGCTGGAAAGGATAGGAGAAAAAAACATGGAGATCCTGCCTTTCATCTGAAAGGGGCTTTTATCCACACTCCCACACTGACCATAAATATCAGCTGGGCTTTTCCCCAGATTTGGTCTGGGAAAGAATTTTATTATTTTATTTTATTTTATTTTATTTTATTTTATTTTATTTTATTTTATTTTATTTTATTTTATTTTATTTTATTTTATTTTATTTTATTTTATTTTATTTTATTTTATTTTATTTTATTTTATTTTATTTTATTTAAAAGCCTATATCATACCAAAATATTCTCATATATATTTAGTTTTGAGTGAACATGAACTACTGACCAGCACTATAACGTTATGTAATAATGACACGTTGATTAAAGCTAATATAACCTGTTCTAAACAACCTTTATTCCTGGCATGTGACTTTCTGAATATCATGCTTGCCATCTGTTGACCATGGCGGTCTCTTATGTCAAACCACTTTCAGTAAGTCACTGGAGTGTCAGATAAATACCATAAATGTAAATGAGTCCCAAGAGATCCTTTTAGCAATGGGCATATGGCTATAAGATGTAAAATTGATATCTTAACGATATTTTCTTATTCAGATACTTTAATTTGATAGTTCACTGATGGACCACAGGCTGCTGCTCATTCAGGCTCACTTCCAGGCCCTGGTCGCATTCATGCATTTATGCATTTATGCATCAGTGCATACCAATGCCAAACAATCAGCCCTGCATGTGCCACAGTCCTCACGTGAGACTGGAACATGCACAAGATGATCATTTTTCCAGTCCGTAATCACTGAGAAACACCATATTATGCTAAATACTTTAAAAGTTAAACACATGAAAAAAGATGATAAAAAAGATTTCACATGTTCCTCATTTCATAGAATCAGACAGCTTAAAATACTGTGATCTTGCAATTAGAATGACACTGAATAAGTAAAACAATGAAAAGATAAATAACACCATTTGAAACATCAACTCTCCATATTTGACTTTCTTATACTTTACAAAGCACTCTTTAAATGAAATGAATATTACACATGCAATGCAACTGGTGTAGTTTTCCATATATGTTAATTAGCAGCATTAGCTGTTTTACACAGAACGTTTTCACCGCTTTTTCAGCGATTGTAAATACACATGCATTCTGAAAATTTGTCAAGTTAAAAGTAGTTCAGCTTTTAAAAAGCATCTTAAAACCTTTTTTTACCGTTTATTTCTATTCTGCTGCCCTGCACATTGCGTTTTTAAACGCAAAAATATGTTCCGTTGGAGCAACCTCTTTAAACAAACACATTACTATTACTATAACTCTTACATAACATTTGAGATTTTAATATTTTTTTCAACCCTAAATCACTATTCACACCGAAATCAATATTTGGTTTGAAAATTTGGTGCAATAAATATTTTACTTTAAATAAATGGCTGTTAACATGTCTGTTCAGACTCTCACAAACATTTGCATGTTGTCAGTGCGACAGAATTTTTTTATACAAGGAGGTGATCTAAACTCTTTTCCATCACACTATGAATAAAACTGGCCAACCAATGAGATTTGCATTTTTGGTCACATGCCCAGAGCTGCTGCTGCTGCCTTTACACGAAACTACAACTTAGTAGCGCTTACAAACAGACTTCCAATCTTTTCCATGTCACAAACAGAAAGTTGCGCAAACACTTTGTGTACCACAGTAACTGGGTATTTCGGCTTTTCTGTAAGCGCCACCTACTGTCAGAAAATTTCATTTTTGTTCAGCCCATCTGCCGTTTTTTAAGCATTGGTGCCCGAACACTCATAGTAATGTGAAAAGGTAGTATTACAAGTATTAAACTTTGGCGTGTAACTTGTCCCAACAGATGTGAATCATAATCATGTGAATTGTTGTGGAGAAGAGAGCTATAATTTTTCTACACAAATTTGTTTTTGTTTAATAGACTACAAAAACAGGTACAACATGGTAAACACATTCAAAACACCTTATCAACTACATAACAACAGCTTAGCATCATAGTAATAAGTATACTAAAAATATCTAAAAAATTTACTATCAAACCACCATTTTACTTTATGAATTGTTGCGGGTTTTTTTTTTTTTTTTCTTTTCGCAATTTGCCAAAAGATGACACATTATTACAATAGTGTGCTACATAAGAATCTCTCTCACTGACCTTGTTGTTAAAAAGAAGAGACACTGTCTCTCAAACAAGGCCAAAGCCAAATAGTGGGACTGACTCACCTATATCCAGGTGGCTGAAATCTGATCCCCATATTGTGCTACTAAACGAACAATCACGGTCAAAAACAAGAAACGTGTTTGCCAACTCACAAAACAATATGCGACAACAAGTTTATTGTTATAGTTACTTAGCATAAACTAATTGATTTAGTGACACTAAAGGCCCTCAAAGTAGCCTTAGCATAATGATTAGCTTTGCTAACATTGTTTAGCGCCCTTGATCTTCTCCAAACAGCTGTAGGACGGAAATTTTGTCCCACAGTAAAAGGTTTTGGAGTGGTTTTCTCTGAAACACTCAACACTAAATTGTGTCCTCATGCGTCAAAAGCTGCAACAGCTGAATGAACGCTAGTTTTTAGCAGCAATAATCTCAATAGGTGCCAATCGGGTTTTCAGATTGCTACAGCTACCACTGAGCGTAAAATTCAAGAGGACTGTTATAAGTGGGATAAGTACGGTTGGTATCACTTTGTGATGACAGGCTGGTGAAATTCATGAATTCAGAACAGCCTAATTTTAGGTATGAGGGACATTTATGATGTATTAAAACCTTGAGGACTCAATGAAATGATGCTTTGAATTCTCTAGGAGGAAGAATAAGTGATTCTTACCCCCCTGGTCTATTAGAATAAGCTGTTTTGTCCTAGTATATGATCGAATAGTCTACAAATCAAATGAAAAATACCTAGAAAAAAGTTATTTTATAGTAAATGACCTACATAAGTCATAAGTGTTTGCCAAATTTTTATAATAATGCACTCAGTACTTGAATGGATATATGCTTTTCTATGGCAGCAGTGACCCCTGCAGGATGCCAATGGAACTTAATTCAAATAGACATTTTTGGGACAAGATGCCTAAGTATCAGTATTAATACAGCCAATTATTTAGCAAATATGTAAATTAATTAGTGGTTATTTCTGGTAACCTGAATTTTTTTTCATGCCTGGAAGTTTTTAACACATACCAGTGGAGTTTTCATAAAAACAGCCAATGACATGAAACTTCATTAAAAATGAGAAAAATCCTATTACTAAAGAAAGACTGAAACTAAATTTCCAATCTCAGCTGAAATGCAAAGTAGATTGCAGCAGGAAGTTGCTATTATTATTTTATTTAAAGAATGTCCCAGTTTTCATTTTCAAGTGTATTATTTATCACAAAAATACCATGGTACTCTAGTTTCCACCAAAAAATAAATAAAGAAATATAATAAAAATAAAGAAATGAAAATTACAGAATTATTCTAAACATGTTTTACATTATTTGAACAATTTTATATTGATTTATTATGGATTTTCATAGTAGTATATTTATTTATTGTGGATTTCCAACTGCAGTATGGTAGACACTGTATATAATTCTATAATCATTTTTGGACATTTACAATAGTAATACAATAGTATTATGTAAGGTACCTTGAAAATACCATAGTACATAAACATGATATCATCCATTGTGAAAACCATCATTGAACCACACAGTATGGCATTTCTCTGTAGCTTTTTACAATATTATCCATAGTTATAGAAACAAAAATACAGTTCTTTTACAGTGACAATGTTTAAGAAGTAAAACGACAACAACTAAAATGATTAGCAGTAATTAAATTAACAACTCACTCCAAGTGAACATTTTATATAACTTCACCTGTTTCAAAAATAGATGCAGCAGGCAGAGAATTATATTCAGTCCAGCATTTCATTGTTCCTGCACCATTCAGAAAAACTATTACATGTATTTATGCTTGTCTTATTTTTATACTCAAGTCCATTTTAGGAGAGAAGCAGATGAAGCCATATCATATCCTTCTGATCTGTCACTCACCCCACTATGCTCAACTAGATGGTCAAACCACTAAAGAAAGTGCTCGAATAACATAAGTACCATTGAAGCGTGAGTGGAAGCTATTATTGGAGATGTCAGGAATAAACCGGGGAAAGATGTGCCGACGACATTCAGATATTTGTTTCACAATAGCACAGTGCAAAGCAGTCTCTCTCAGCATAATCAGGTGCTCAGAGAAGCAAAGAGAGGCTCACGGTGGGGCCGCAGCAGGTGAAGAGCTTTAAAGTGTCGTTGCTAGAGCTCCCGCTGTGAATTCTTCCTTATTTTACCTTCAGTGGTTTTTCAAACCGACACACTGAATTTGTTGTACAGTATGCCGGCTTGTGTACGTGATTCATACAGTTCACTGTATTACATAATGCCAGTTCTACAGCAGGTTTTGATATTGTGAGTATTATTTTCTTTGGAAAGGCCACAGCAATTAGGTCAAGCGTGAAAAATGATGCATGTATGTTTAACAATGGCGAATTGGAACAAAACCAAGGAGAAAGCTATCCAGAACAGTTCGTGGCTACTTTTGAATCACTTTTATTTGAGTCTTAGAGTGTGGTGCATCTACTTGCACGAGGTGGTTTTCAGACAATTCAAAAAAGGAATATTTTGCGAAACTACAATAGAAACAGATTTTTTTTTTTCATTTAGAGGTCACTTGGCATACATAAGTCACATGATCATTCTTTAGTGTGCTATAACCTTCAAGAAACACCTCATATGTGTCCGCTCTCAAGTATAAGGGACTTTCCTTGCCATTAATGCTTGGATAACCCCTTATTTGCACTGCACATGTGGCACATTATGGCTCTGACACGGCCACCGGAGCTGATCGTGGCCACTCTAGTCAATGCTTGTGTATGTACCAGCCGCACTGCGGCACGTTTCAGAAGCATCCCAGAAGCGGCTCTCCATGCTGCTTCACTAAAGATACACGCTTCCAACTCTTCCGATTAAAAATAATAGCTAGTGCAGTGCTGCCATATATTTAAACCTACCAGTATCCATTGTTATGACTTGTCACGAGAGGAAAATTTGCTATATTCGCATAAACATCAGTTAATGGAAACACCGTAATTTTTTAATCAACATTTGTAAAATATTGCAATTTTTTTGCACAAATCTGTAATGGAAATACAGCTACGGGAAAATGTAAGTATTATATGAAACGGTGATTTCGTATGAATTTGTTAGATGCTAATCATATGAAGAACGTACAATTTTTTAAAAGGTAATCATAAAGTCTACCCCTAAACATAACCATCAGTAGGACATAGATCATACAAAAAATGTATGAATTAGATTGTACAAATTCATATGAATTAGCCACGATTTCACCAAAATGTAAAATAGTTAAGAATGTCAATAACATTATGTTGAATTTGCCCATGTTCTAACAGATTTTGTGAGATTCACCCATTGAAATCTCATTGTGTGGCCTTTTGCTATGAAATGATGGTGAAAGATCACACTGCATTGATTTCTTTAGAGATTGAACCATCTGGTTGACTATAGACTGGGGGAAAAAAGCTAATTCTGAGCCTTAGTGTTGGGCTGTTTGCTTGTAGCTCAAGATGTCTTAATGATAACCGAGGTGACTCATGGGTAATGTGAAATGATCCAGAAAACCTTTTATGGTGTGAGATGTTGTTTTTAGTAAAAGGGCAGAGCTCATCTTAAATGGCCCCTAATGTTTCTGCATTCAACTCATAGATTTCTGTATTAATGGATGCAGCTGAATTTACAAGCTTTTTATTGTGGTTTGATACGCACACACATAAAAAATGAAAATGTACAAAATGATTTTTTGAAAAAATTACATTTTTTTGTCCATACCGTGAAAATCAATGGGGTCCAAAGTATAAATGAAAACAGTACAAGCATTCTTCAGAATATCATCTTTTGTGTTCTGCAGAAGAAGAAAGTAGAAAGTCAAACTGATTTGTAATGACATGAGGGTGAGTAAATTAAGTCAAAATGTTTATTTTTGCTTGAACTATCCCTTTAAAATACTATTTCTTCTTTTAAATGTAGGTAATATAACACTAATGTGAGCTCTACAAACAATAAAGTAGGCTTAATGTTGTATGATAAAGAAAGTAAACCGTTTTTTACCGTTTGATTTGTTTTATGAGCTTCTGTATATGTATACCCTGCTCTGTGAATCACTGTGTGGGAGAAGAAGCTTATTGCATGAGACAACTAGCCAAAACACACACCCACCCACCTACCATTGAAGCCATCGTTGTGACTACGCTTTCCGCGAAAGACACAACAAGGGGGAGGAATCCGTGCTGCACTCATCTGAAAAGCCTTTTCAATCGCAGCAATTAACGTCATTTAGACCACACTGAGAACGTAATACTCAATCCTACTCTTTCAGATAAGGAGGTAAAGGCTTTCACTCACATGAATACAAGGAGCTACAGTGGCTTCTCCTACATAAGTCATTAAACGCTGTCTCAAAAGCATATACACACGTCGTGGTGGTTTATTTAGTTATTGAGCGACTTATGTGCTTTGCACAAGTATCCAGAGCCTTAACTGAATCTTATTTTGCTATTTTATTGAATTTTAAAAAGTTTCGTTGAAATTAAGTTCGATATTTTAAGCACTTAAAAACAAAACTGATTATTAAATGTGACATTGCTTTGTGTTCTTCACAGGGTTAGTTCACCCATTAAAAATGAAGATAAAAATGTGGGATTAAAACATTATGGGATGGAATGAATACGCTTGATAATGTCCACTATAGTCCACTACTACAAATGGCTGTCCCCTCAAATAGTGCACTATGTATGGGTGATTTCAGATAGCCAATGTGAGCATGGAGTTTTTTTCCCCTTCATTTTACACTGAAGCTTCACACTCCAGACCAGTAGATGGCAGTTATGTATCGAAAGATGCTTTGCCAACTACTAGTAAAAGTCACAAGAAGAAGATGATTTGATTTGAGAGTGAAATACCACTTAGATTTTGCTCTGCTTATATGAATTGATTATATTGCTTTAGAGAATTTTGATAAAATCTTAAAGCTGTACACATTACTTTTACACTACTATTATGGCCTTTTAATGACCTGTATTACATGTTTGAAGCTTGAATCTTTAAATCTCTCCATTTGTGTTCTACAGAAGAAAGTCATATAGATTTGGAATCACATTAGAGTGAATAAATGACGACAAATTTTCATTTTTAGGAATACTGGTTTGAGAGGCACAGCTTCTACCTGTGAATAACAAAATTTCTGCCACATATTCATACAATACCCCTGGACAATTGATAATTGTTGATGAAGGATAGCTGTGAAGACTGAAGTGTTTTCCAAACAGGTTAGAAATAAAGTCAAACTAATGCATGAATTAGGAAAAGATAAAAAACAAACAAACAAACAAAAAAAACATTATTATAGTGCTTGGATGCCCCAGTGGGCACAACATATTGGGTTATCAGAAAATGGAAGCTATATCAAACCTCCCAGACTTGTGAGAAAAGCCACAGAGAGGCCAACAATAACTTTGAAGGAGCTCCAGAGTTCAGGAGCTGGGAGCAGAATAAAGGTGCAGCAGTCAAGCATGTCAAGAGCTCTGCACAACATCTGAGGGTGGCACAAAAGAAGCCACGACTTTGAAATAACCACACTGAAGCCTCTGAAAAATGATGGAACAGCCTCTGAATTTTTTGCAAGGTGCTGTATATTGCTTGGTTTATTTTCAAGTGCAAGATATTTGTCTACCCTTATAAAGTACTGTGGCAGTACCAAGGCACAGTGATAGAATCTGATGGTAATACCATGGTATTTTGATATAGTACTGAATGATCTCTACATTAATGTACATGGTATTTGCTTGGTACTTCAAAGACTACTAAGGTACTTTTTGACTTTTTTTCCCCAGTCCTGCTCCTGGTGGACCACTAACTCTCGAGGAGCAGGATTGGGCACCCCTGCTCTAAGTGGCTGCTAAAGCATATAAAATGGTTAGCAAAGTGTTCTGCGGTTTGTTGAGACATAACTATGTAGTTCAGGGGTTTTAAGCTCTAGCCCTCGAGGTCCACTTTCCTGCAGAGTTCAGATCCAACCCTGATCTAACACACATAAACATGCTAATCAAGGTCTTCAGGATTGCTAGAGAGTTACAGGCAGGTGAGTTTAATCAACGTTGGTGCAAAACTCTGCAGGAAAGTGGATCTCGAGGGCCAGAGTTGAGAACCCCAATGTAGTTTTTAAGGTTTTCTGACTGATTGCTAGGATGTTTCTAGATCGGAAGTATACATTACTGCACCTGGAGGGCCACTGTCCTGCACAGTTCAACTCCAACCCTAATTCAACAAACCAGGACCAGGTAATCAAGGTTTCCAGGTAATCCAGGGAGATGTATTGAAGCAAGTTGTAGAGAAACTCAGAGCAACGTTGACCCTCGAGGTCTAAATGGCTGCTAGGGCATTTTAAGTGGTCAGTAATGTGTTCTGAATTGTGTTCCTGGAGGGCCACTGTCTGGCAGAGTTCAGCTCTAATCCTATTTAAATACACCTGAACCAGACACTTTTAGGCAGGTGTGCTGGAGAAAGTTGTAGCTCAAGTCTGAAGGATGTTAGCCCTTGAGCAGCAGGATTAGGAATCCCTGTTCTAGGTGGTTGCTTGCGCATTTTATCTGGTTAGTGAGCTGTTTTGAGTTGTTCTTAATCCATTGCTAGGTGGTTTCAAAGGTGTTCTGGAGTATCCAGTCCTTTTCTGGACAGCCACTCTCCTGCAGAGTTTAACTCCAGTTCTAGTTAAACACAACTAAACCAGCTAATCAAGGTCTTCATGATTACTAGAAACTTCAAGGATGTCAAGGAGCAGGATTGTTCTAGATCAAGGTCCCTGAAATCCATCCCTGGAGAGCCACTGCCTTGCAGATTTAGGTAAGTTTAATCAGGGTTTGAGCTAAACTCTGCAGGGCAGTGGCTCTCAAGGGACAAATTTTGGGTAACCCTATTGTAAGTGGTTGCATAGGTGTTCTAGGTGGTTTCTAAGATGTTCTGGGGGATAGAGAATTACTGCAGTAGGTGGTTGTTAAGATGTTCTGGGTGGTTTCTAGGATATCGCTAGGAGGTTGGTAGATCTATATCCTAGATCTATGTCGTATATCCTGGTTGGCTATCCTGGAGTTGAACTAGAGGCACACATTTGTACAAGTCCTTGTGTAACATCATGAGAAACATAGCCAGGTGAGATGCCAACAGCTCTGATGAACAGAACAGCATGAAATGTTGAGCAATTCAGTGCGAGAACCTAACTGTGGAAAGTCAGTCTGTATAAAAACATATATTGAATTAATCATATATTGAATGCGGTTTAACATCATGAGTGTTAATAATGAATGTCTGGCCTGTCTGGTCTGGAGAGGATCTTTCATAACACACTGAGGCACATCAGGTGAACTACTCCTGTAAATGTCACAGTTTAATAAAGGTTACACCGCTAATGTAGGGCAGTCTACACCATGTCTGACCTGACTTACACCTACATGTTCATTAGTCATATTTTGACAGGTTCATTTTATCTTAATAAATTTTATGCTTGCTATGGAAGGGGGAAAAAGATAATTATAACTTAACTTTTATATCTCAAAATTGAAACTTAATTTTTTGTAAGTTTAATGTTATCTCACAATTGTGACTTTAGGACTTGAAAGTTCCTACTGGGAATTCGGAATTTCCAACTTCCGAGTACAAATAGAATGCACCATTTGAAACACACTTTCATATATCGCTTATACTCAGAGTAAGTGATCTTAACACACCCCTAAAATTAAATTCAACATTATAAACCACATATCAGTGCCCTGGCAACAACCTGCAACTTTCTAGCACCATGGTCATTGCTAGGATGTTGCTAGATAGTTGCTAAGACATTTAGAGTGGTTCCTGTGGTTTTTAGGGTGTCCTTGCTCATTGCTAGGACATTGCTAGATGGTTACTTGAGCATTCTGGTGGTTGCTAAAGTATTCTGATTGTTTTAGGATGCTGTTTGGTGGTTAAGAACATCTGAGTGGTTGCTCGGGTGGTTACTAAAGTGTTTGGTGTGGTTGCTGAGCAGTTGTTAAATTGTTCTGTGTTGAAGCTAAGTTGGCGAGTTTTGGCAAGCACATTTTTCCTAAAAATGCAAATACCTCGTTTTTTTGTTACTTGCACTACTCAAACATTGAATATTTGGTTTACGTCGGCCTTTCAGAGACATCAGACGTTGGTTGCTGTCTGGTGCAAGTCCTCTGCTAGCACAAGGCCCTTTCATGCTGACTCAGTTTTTTGTAAAGTGTCTTTTGAAGTGCTAAACCAATCAATTCACCTTGTCTGAGAGGGTTTCCGCTTCAAAATGTCACGTAGTGTTGTGGAAAAATACTGCCTGCAATTAACAGTGTTGAATATTCCACTGTGCTGACCTGAATCGTGATATGGATGTGGTTGTTTTTCTCTTAGCACCCTTTAAAACACATAACGAACCACCGCTTTTGATGAACAACCTTCAAGAAAACAATGAATACTAGAAAGCAGTTGCTAAGGTGTTTTGGCTGGTTGCTAGGGTATTGGTAGATTGTTCTTTTAAGGTGTCCTGACTCATTGCTAGAATGTTGCTAGATGGTTGCTAAGGTGTTTTGAGTGGTTGTTAGGTAGTTTTTAAGGTGTTCATTGTTCCTTGCTCATTGTTAAGATATTGTTAGATAATTATTTTAGCATTCTGATGGTTGCTAAGGTATTCTGAGTGGTAAAGGAGATCTGAATGGTTCCTAGGGTGTTGCTAGGTGGTTACTTAAGTGTTCTATGTGTGCCTGTAGTTTTGTCACGTGATAGAAAGGCCTTCTCAAGCCGTACGGCTGACCCATCTAATCTGCAGCCTATTTTGCATCAGTCTAAGATTTCTGTAGAGACAAAATGTAATTCCATCCAGTTAGCATTTTTAAACATTTGCTCACTAAAAAAGTAAGTAATTTCTGATCAATGACTTAATAACCACAAACAACCTGGATTTTATGTTTCTAAATGAAACATGGCTAGAAGACAGCTGCAGTGCAACAGTCCTCAATGAAACAGCCCCTCCTAACTTTAATTTTACAAGTGTCTGCAGGACTGTTAGTAGAGGTGGAGGTGTAGCTGCTCTATTTACAGATGTTTATCAATGTAAGCAAGTGTCATTTGGTCAGTATTTGTCTTTTGAATACCTAGGTATTGTGCTGAAAGGTGCTCCACGCATTCTGTTCATCATTATTTACAGGTCTCCAAAATACTCTCCAGCCTTTGTTGAAGAGTTCACAAAACTGTTATCAGTGATTTCCTCAGGGTTTTGCTATTGTAGGGGATTTTAATATTCACATAGATAATGCAGAAATCAAAACTACAAAAGAAATTATAACTGTTTTAAACACTTTTGACCTGATTCAGCATGTGCATGGACCCACACACAATCGTGGACACACTCTAGATTTACTCATTAGTAGAGGTCTAAACATTTCATCCATTGTTATTAAGGATGTAGCACTATCTGATCACTTATGTATTTTCTTTGATATATTGATCTCTGTTACCACTGAATCTAGATCAGTCTCTGTCAGAAAGAGATGTGTTAATGAGAACACTGGTGCGCTATTTATGAAGGCTATATCTTTAACACCAAGCATTTCTGCAGACTCTGTTGATCTTCTCCTGGATTCATTTAACGCAAAAGTTGAGAATGTTATTGATGATATTGCTCCAGTAAAGGTCAGCAAGAAGACTGGCAGACAAAAATCATCTTGGAGAAACTCAACAGAAGTTCAGAGTATGAAAAGGCAATGCAGAAAAGCTGAGCGGATGTGGCAGAAGACGAAACTCGAAATTTACTATAGCATCTATAAAGACAGCCTTCATGCTTTCAATGTGGAACTAGTCACAGCTAGACAGACCTTCTTCTCAAACCTTATAAACAGTAACTTAAACAACACTGACACTCTTTTTGCTATTGTTGAGAGACTGACAAACCCTCCAAGTCAGATTCCCAGTGAAATGCTCTCTGACAGCAAATGCAATGAGTTTGCTTCCTTCTTTTCTGAGAAGATCAATAATATCAGAAAGGAGATTGGCACATCCTCAAGTTATGCAAGGTCACACAGATTTGACCGCAATTTCAAAAAGAAGAGACCATGTCTGTTTTTGAAGCAATTGATAGCAAAATTTTGGGAGAAATAGTACAGCACCTTAAATCGTCAGCCTGCTATATTGACCCACTTCCCACATCTTGTTTCAAAAGTGTGCTTAACTGTTTAGAAGCAGACCTCTTAGATGTGATGAACGCCTCACTTCTTTCTGGGACTTTTCCAAACTCCTTGAAAACTGCAGTTGTTCTGCCCCTTCTGAAAAAGCGCAATCTTGATAACACCATGTTGAGCAACTATAGACCAATATCAAATTTTCCTTTCATAGGTAAGATTATTGAAAAGGTAGTTTTTAATCAGCTGAACAACTACTTAAACTCAAATGGATACCTGGACAATTTTCAATCTGGTTTCCGAGCGTATCACAGCACAGAGACAGCACTCATTAAGGTAATAAATGATATTCGCTTTAATTCTGATTCTGGCAAAATATCAGTGCTGGTACTACTAGAACTTAGTGCTGTGTTTGACACTGTCGATCATAACATACTTCTAGAGAGACTGGAAAACTGGGTCGGGCTTTTTGGGATAATACTCAAACGGTTCAGGGAGAGGTTATTATGTGAGTATAGGAGAGCATAAGTCTAAGTGGACGTCCATGACATGCGGAGTCCCACAAGGCTCAATTCTTGCACCGCTCTTGTTTAGCCTGTATATGCTCCCACTACGTCAAATAATGAGAAAGAACCAAATTGCCTATCACAGCTATGCTGATGATCCACAGATTTACCTAGCCTTATCTCCAAATGACTATAGCCCCATTGACGCCCTCTGCCAATGCATTGATGAAATTAACAGTTGGATGTGCCAGAATTTTCTTCAGTTAAACAAGGAGAATACTGAATTGCATTTGGAAACAAAGATGAAGTTCTCAAGGTGAATGCATACCTTTACTCTAGAGGTCAAGCAACTAAAAATCAAGTCAAAAATCTTGGGGGGATTCTGGAGACACCTTAGTTTTAGTAGTCATGTCAAAGCAGTAACTAAATCAGCATACTATCATCTCAAAAACATTGCAAGAATTAGATGTTTTGTTTCCAGTCAAGACTTGGAGAAACTTGTTCATGCCTTTATCACCAGCAGGGTGGATTAATGTAATGGTCTCCTCACCGGCCTTCCAAAGAAGATCATTAGACAGCTGCAGCTCATCCAGAATGCTGCTGCCAGGATTCTGACTAGAACCAGAAAATCTGAGCATATCACACCAGTCCTCAGGTGGGATTAATTTCATTGATTTTAAAGTAATTTTACTCGTTTATAAATCACTGAATGGCCTAGGACCAAAATACATTGCAGATATGCTCACTGAATATAAACAGACCACTCAGATCATTAGGATCGAGTCAGTTAGAAATGCCAAAGGTTCACACAAAACCAGGGGAGTCTGCTTTTAGCTATTATGCTGCCCGCAGTTGGAACCAGCTTCCAGAAGAGATCAGATGTGCTACATTTAAATCCAGACTCAAAACTCATCTGTTTAGCTGTGCATTTATTGAATGAGCACTGTGCTACGTCTGAACTAATTGCACTGTATTTGATGTATAATCATTTTCTATTCTTAACTGTTTTAAATTCATTTTAAATCAATTTTTATATAATTTCCTTTTTTTTTTAATTCTTTGTTTTTATTGTTGTGATTATTATTTTTTAATGACTATTTTACTTCCTTTTATGTAAAGCACTTTGAATTACCACTGTGTATGTGCTATATAAATAAACTTGCCTTGCCTTGCCTGCCTATGTGGTTGAAAGGCAGTTGTTGAATTGTTTTATGTTGTAGCTATGGTGTTGCTAAATGGTTGCTAAGGGAGGGTAGTTTCTAAGGTGTCCTGGCTAATTTGTAGGATTTTGCTAGATGGTTACTTGAGTGTTTTGAGTGGCTTCTAGCCAGTTTCTAAGCTGTTATGACTGGTTGCTAAGGCATTGCTTGATGGTTGTTTCTGGGTCACTGCTAGCATGTGGCTAAATAACAAAAATAGTTGTTGCTAGGATGTTCTTGGGGTTTGCTATGGCCTTGTTAGGTGATTTTTTTAAAGGAGTCATTGTTAGGATGGTGCTAGAAGGATTTTTTGAGCATTCTGCTTGCTAAGGTATGGTTGTTAGGGTGCTTCCTAAATTGTTCAGTTTGGTTGCTTAGCAGTTGTTAAATTGTTTTGTGTTGTAACTAATAGTGTGCTGCTATGTGGCTGCTAGGTAGGGATGGGCAATATGACCAAAATCTTATTTCACAATATAAGCAATTTTATCTCACAATAACAATATACTGTATATCACAATATAGTTATTTTTGCTTTAAATAAAGTCTTTATTATATCAAAACTTTTGATACCATAGAAATTTCATAATTCTTGTCACCAGTGTCAATATCACAAAAACCTAATTCTAGCCTTAATTTAAAAAAGAAAAAGCAACAAAAATAACTCTGTTCAATACTCTCACGCTCTATGAGCACCGTTTTCATGTGCGCATATCTCTCTGAAAGAAACACTCTCTCAGACGGCGCACATATAGCGAAATGAGTTTGCTGCTGATTGCGTTTCAATGGCTTACAATAACTTGTTTTTAAACTGCAATGCTTAAAATTGCGTACAAACGATAAATTTTCATGACCACATAGCACAACAACGTCACGTGAGCATGTAACCGCGATAGAGACGATAGTTCAAAATCTCTACCAGTTGACAAATTTCTACCAGTTAATCATGTCTACCGGTATAACGCCCACCCCTACTGCTTGGTCATAGCTAGGTAGATTCAAATGTGTCCTGGTGGATCATTGTTAAGTTGCTAGATGGTTGCTTGAGAGTTCTGGATTGTTATTAGGTATTCTGAGTAGTTGTTAGAAAATTTGCTGGTGGTTAAAAGTAGAGTAGGCGATTTCGGAAAGGCTAACGATAGCAAGCTAGCTTTGAAAGCAAGATGCCCACCCTCCCTGCATAATCACGCACAGGCGGATCAGAGACTAACCTGCGACATGATGAGAGATGCCACTGGTGGAGGATTGAATGCAATGCTATCAGTTTACCTCATATCTCATTCACCCGTGAGAAAACATTACAGTACAAAGCGCATAATATTACAATAATCATTCTTGCTGGAATGCACTGATGACGGTTCATGTCTGCGTGAACAGGTTGCACAGAGGTATGCAACTACATATTTGACAGGCAGGCAGGAAAACCTATTGTAATGTTCGGACTGAACATTTTGATTGGACAAACATTTTATGGTCCTACACCATCCACAGACAATATACTTACATATAAATACATTTAGACCCCTTACCTTAGTGTTTGCTATCGGGATGTGAAGCGAATTTCAACCAGCATGACAAAAAAAATGTTTTTGAACCAAATCACCTACCCTGCCTTTAAGGAGAGTGTTAGCTAGGTGGTTACTAAAGTGTTCTCTGTGGTTGCTGGGGAGTTATTTAATTTCATGTGTTTTGTAGCTAAGGTGTTCTGAGGGTTGCTAAGGTGCACTGTGTAATTCTTAGGGCATTGATAGATGGTTGCTAAGGTATTTTAGGTGGTGGTGTTTAGGTTTGCTGAGTGTTTGGACATTGCTAGAAGGTTGAAATTGATAGAAATGTGCGGATTGGAAATTTTGAAAAGAACTGAGCCTAAGTTTGTACAATAATAGTATTTGTGCCAATGTAATGAAATTCCAATATTGAGACAATATGTTTCACAGATTGCATTCATTGTCTGGATTCAAGTCTTCAGCAGTCATGACAAACACATGAGAAGTGAATGGCCAGCACTCTGACAAGACTGATTTGGTTTGTAAATGCGTTTCTTTTGATGCAATCAGACGTGGCAGTAAAAGGCCAACCAGCTCAGATTTTGTTTTCATGAAAACAATGAAAATTAAGATTTTCTTTAATGAATATGCAGTTATATATATGTATATGAGTATTAAAAACACATGTCTGCATGCTTACTGGCTCAACACGAATTTGATTCCTGTCTTTAAGGTCACAATCCACATGCCGTGTGGGTGTGCTTTGTAGATCTCGTAGCATGAGGCTGTTTGTACACATGTCACTCTCTAATGGTGGAAGCGATGACAGGCTGGATATGTGTGTGTGTTAGTGTGTGTGTGTGTGTGTGACAGGTACCTGTAGAGACATCCTACAGGTTGACAGCTCAGTGTAGCCCCTGGCATCTGAACAGCTCATAGAGGGGTAAACTGTGCAGCGTGTGGTTCATTTCTAGTCTTAATTGCCCTGCATGCTGTCAACAACAAGGCTCATAAGGAGCGTGTCGCCTGCCTATGAAAAGAGATACAGCTCATGTTCTGTCTCATTATTCTGAAACGATATCCCTGACTGACAGTAAACAGCATGAAATAAATTCATAGATTTGATTTTTGATTCAAAACACACCTTAAGTATTAAACTTTGGTGTGCAACTTGTCCTTCACCGTTTGTGCAACTGGCTTCAATGACATCTCAAATTGTGTGGCTTGGTGTGCTAACAGGGTCGATGTCATGACACTTTTTTTCTCTTTTTTTTGCTCTTTAATTAATTTAACAATTTTTCATTTTTCATTAAAAATGGAGTTTACACATGTAATTCCTTGAACACACCTCTATAATTAATAATATCGATTCTTTTTTTCAGGTTGATACAAATGTCCTGAAATCATAATGATATCAGTAAAAAAAAAAAAAAAAAAAAAAATATATATATATATATATATATATGTGTGTGTGTGTGTGTGTGTGTGTGTGTGTGTGTATACATACATACAATAACAATTTGTTCATAAAATCAAAGTCATGTGGTGCAACCAACAACACCAGAACCATGCAGTCCTTCATGACCATGCCATGATCAATAAATCTCTTAAAATATCAAATCATTTTACATTTTTACGACAAGGCAAGATTAGTTCAGGTTGTAAAATGTCATGTGGTGTGACTCCTCAAAAACATAACGGTGTTTATGAATTATTAATCGGTGATATTTAAAATAAATACTTTTTTAAAATATTCTCTTAAAATATCTTTAAACACTTTGAAAATAAATAATTAAGGTATGCTCACATGTATTGAAAATATGATTACTTTTAACTTTTTATGATTACACCACATGACATTTTTAGAGTCAAAATGAAACATTTTTGAAAACAGTGCAAACGTTTTTAAAACCATTTGAAACAAATATGAGTACATTTCTAAGAAATGTGCATACACTGTAAAAAGCGATAAGTTGACTTAACTTAAAAAAAATTGAGGAAACCCGTTGCCTTAAAATTTTTAAGTAAATGATAATTTAAAAAATAAGTTAATTGAATTGTCAAGTTCACTTAACTTTTTTTTTTTTATTATTATGTACTTAATAATTTTAAGGCAACGGGTTCCCTCAATTTTTTTAAGTTAAGTCAACTTTCACTTTTTACAGTATATGTATTAATCTTAGTATTCATTTATTATGCACATCCTATTTCTTAAATAACTGAAAATGTCCCGTACATTCTGAGTAATGTGACACATTGTGACCCTTTGGACTAAAAGGAAGATTCACGCCATTTGCCCTTGACTGGCTATTATAGATGTTCTTGAATTTAATGACAAAACTGTGACGCATAAAGTACTTGTCTTGCTATTGTATTGTATTTTATCATATTGTTTCATACATATTGAAAGCCAGTTGAGTTCAACAGAAGATCAAAGACAGTGTGACTCATTATGATTATGTGACGTGTTCTTTATTTCTATACTCTATTCTCTTCCAGTCACACATAATTTAAAAATCAATCAGACGTCATCCACGCCATTGATGCCTACCTAATCATATATGAGGTTCAGATGCTGGTCTGGGTCACATCTGGGTCAACATCTTCCATGTTACCATACCCAGCTGCAGGTCTATCGTGATTTTCTGAATGCATGTGTGTGTAGACACACGTTTGAGAGCATCGCCTCAGGCACGGCAGCTATTTTCAGCTTCCCAGAAATAAGCTTTTCCAACCGGACACAACTTTTAACCTTTTAAACATTAAAAGTAACCGGTATCGCCCGTGATCGGAAACACAGCAGCTAAAACGGATGCAGCAGAGTGATAAAAATCAAAAAAGTGATGCAACTAATTTAACCTGGGAGCTTTGCCACAAACCAAAGGCATGCATAACAAATGAACAGAGCTCTACAACAGAAGCATAAATCTAAACGAGAGGCAAGGAATGCACAACAAAGTACATTTCAGAGGAGAACAGGGACATTTATCCTTTTAATCTACCAAATGAAGGTTCATTAAGTGATTATATGTGGGATTTGAATATCAAAGTTCAGTATTTCCCATCTGATATTGTAGGTCTAATTAAATGCTGGTGTAGAGGTTTGGTTTCTCAGTTAATAGAGAATGAAAGATATTTTTCTCACAACAGACAGAATTCATTTATAATGAAAAAAGGTGGTGACCATTAAAGACTGAGCGAGTGCTGTCCTCTACTGGTGACCGTGATAACCTGCTGTTTAGAGAGCTCAGATTAAAAGGTTATTCAAACCATTCACTTACTTACTTGCCCTCATGCCCATCTCTTACAAGACAATACCTATTTTGATTGAAAATTTCATTATATATATATATATATGTTAAAGGTAAGAGCCCCCCCCCCCCCCCCCACAATTTTCTATTTCATATTACCCATTAAAATGTAAATTCAGATTTGAACACAAAAGAAGATATTTTGAAGAATGTTTCAACTGTTTTTGTCCATATAAAACAACATTCAAAATATCAAATTCAAGCCATCAAATTCTCATTACTTTGATGTGTAAAAAAGGTAGTATTTGTATAAATTTGCCTTATATTTATGCTGAATAAATGCATAATTTATGAATAAATGCATAAATATAAATATAAATATATAATAATTGTTTATTAGTCTGTTTTATGATATATATATGTGCATAATTATTATAGGCCTATAGGTTATAATTAAAGGAAGATTTGACCAAATATTGATAAAATATTATTATAATGTTCTTTAAAGAAATAGTTCACCCTAAAAAATGAAAATTTGCTGAAAATTTACTCACCCTCAGGTCATCCAGGATGTAGATGAGTTTGTTTCTTCATCAGAACAATTTTATAGAAATGTAGTATTACATCACTTGCTCAGCAATGGATCCTCTGCAGTGAATGGGTGCCGTCAGAATGAGAGTCCAAACAGCTGATAAAAACATCACAATAATCCACACGACTCCAGTCCATCAATTAACATATTGTGAAGTTTGTAACAAAATTCATCAAGGCATTTTTAACTTCGAACTGTTCCATCCTGTATCTATAATATTGCTTTCTTGAGTGAAAAGGTCGTCTTCTCTGAATCAGGAGAGAAATCTGCACAAATTAAGTACCATTTACAAGCGAAAATGGCACAAAACGGTTCTAAACAAATATGTTGGTAGATTCTCAGCGTTATTATGGATTGTTAAAACACCTTGATGGATGATGAACTTTTCATCAGTTGTTTGGACTCTCATTCTGACGGCACCCATTCACTGCAGAGGATCCACTGGTGAACAAGTGTTGTAAAGCTACATTCCTCCAAATCTGTTCTGATGAAGAAACAAACTCATCTACCTCTTGAAAAACCTGAGGATGAGGTGGGTGAACTATTTCTTTAATGTGCCATGCATAACTCTATCTGAGCAAACACCTGTGACATTTACCATAAAAGCCTGAACCTTCCATCTATATCATACAAATCAGAGTGACATATTCACAAGCCAATACCGAAATCCATAAATTTGTCACAGCTACACACTAAACACACTCGTAGCTCTTACTTTATACAATCCTATAGGCGGCAACAACAACGTGACATGAGTTATGAGCTCATAAGACGCCACGTTGTCGTATGGAAATAAGTGTCAGACCTCAGAGGCACAAAGCGCGGCGTTATTTCATCACTTCCCGTGTATCGACACCATTAACTTTACCTTAAAGTGACCTTGCAAATAATTTACTCTTGTTTACACTGCAGATCGAGCGGAAGGTTCAATGAGGAGACATTTGTTTACCGGCTTCCTTCCAGAAAGCTCGTACGAATGCAGCATTGTGGCTTTGTGAGTCTCTTTTTCTTCCACGTGCTATTTTTAGGAGACACAAAAATGCCTCCCAGCAAATATCGCATGAATATGGATGGCACGCTGTGCTGTTGAATGTGGTTTTGAGCAAAAAAGCTCCAACAAAAACACAAACATGCTTGCAGGTAATGTGTATGCGCCTTTCATAAATCCTCAACAAGAAGTCTTCCATTACAGCAATTAGGAGACATATCCTGCATGCGCTGTTTGTTCAGAAGGCAGAGTGACAGCAATACATTCGAAAGCTTTCACAAAAGGATTATGTTTTTTTCAAGATTTAGGTTCCTAACAAATCCCTACAACTAATTTGAGCAAATACATACAGCTCTGTACAAACCGAACCGGCAGATTCCTTATAAAAATGTATGAAATGATGTTTCAAATTATTTTCTTGCGCTTTTATTTATTCAAGATTTGAACCGCCAGTGAACTAGTTTAAAGCCAAATCTGTCATCCGTAGGTTCTTCAAATAGGGTATGCAAAAACTCATTATTCATTCATAATTGATGCACGCTGCTTTTAATTGAACACCGTGATGCACAACTTTGATTTATCGTATTTCAGAGTCAATTAAAAATGGGTTTGTTGTCATGCATAAATCAAAAGAACCAGGCTTTGAGTCCTGTAAAGTTCTCTGTCCTCTATGTACTTTGCGAGTCAGTGTAATTGAAGGGATGTCTATGTATATAGCTTTAAATTTGGGCCAATTTGGGGCTCGGTGAGCATGTATCTTCGAAGACAAGTTTATTTTTACGATAGTCAATTTTTCAAGTCTCCTTCGGCGTCAACTCATATCCTTGAGAAGGAGGCCAGAGAAGAGATGATTTACTAATCAGGTCTCAGTGGACCAGTGGTCAAAATCTTCATCCTAAAGGTGTCATAACAGAGCTGGCCAGGAGAGGATGCTGTTGCGCTCTACATAAACGCTGAGATGTGAGGCTGTTCCTCTAGAATCATGCTGGAAAGATTTCTCAATTATCAACATTAACATACACTGCAGTCTGATTTGTAAAGCTACCTTATTGGTCATTTAAAAATGGAAATAACTGAAAATGAGCGAATGAGAAGTGATTGTGAAACCTAGAGGAAAATATTGTTTTAATATTATTTCTTTGGTAACTCTTTCTAAGAAGCCTGAAGGTATTCCTAATGCATTATAATACACGTGTTATGTATTTTCATAAAATGCAAATTTCATAATACTGCTCCTTATGGTGAATTTAGAGGTCTGACTTTTTTAGACTTCAAAAGCATTTTTCAGAAGTACAAGGAATTTCACTTGCTGTAAGTCTCAAAATAATTATAGAATTAAAAAATAGTATATAATATAATGAAAGTGTAATAAAAAAATGCAAATAAAAATAAATACAATAAAATGCATAATACTTAACTATTCATGATTGCTTAGTACTACTTTAGACTTCTTACCGGAAATATTGAAAATATAATACAATCGATAGAATTATAAAATCACAAACTGTAAAATCACAAACTATTATATATATATATATATATATATATATATATATATATATAGATAGATAGATAAGTTAGACATCTATAGTTTTATGTAAATTTCATTTTTTTATTAAGAAAAAACAACCCCTGGAAAGTTTACTACTTTACTTTGGCTGGGAATAAGATATCAGAGTGTTGACTGTCATCTTTTTTTGTATGTGTTTTGCAGTTTTTAAATAGTTTAGTATTGTAAATAATAATATCTGGTTACAAATATTTATGAGGGCATAAATATAATTATAAGGTGTATGTACAATTCTGTTTATAACATTATGTGTGCATTAGAACACTTTTATAGTGCATTAAATATACAGATTAATAAGATGTAGCTTATTACCTTTTTTTGGTTTCATCTTGATTTTACCTTGTTCAAAGAATTAAAAAAAAAAAAATCAGTTTAGTGCTGTAGCCTTGCCAAGCCAGCTGCATAAATTAAATACATTATCATAAGCAGATAAAAGACCATGCCTTTGAATTCAATGATCTAAAGATGCTTAGATGTTGATTTAATATCCAGCTATAATGATATTTTCATCAAATCACATGTTGTTCGTGTTGCATGTCTATAGTTTTATTACCAGCACGCATGCTGTTATTTATTGCATCAAAGAGACTAAGTTAAATCTGAGCGACACACACTATGTCAAGACAACTAGTCTTCTCAGAAAGCCTGTAGTCAACTCGCATCTCCTCAAGCATCAAAGGCCTCCGGAAAGCCACCTCAGCGTTTCAGCAGCTACTTATCTCACACCATTCTCCACATATGGCTGCATTATCTCTGTCCTCTCCAGCGACGGCAGCTGGGATCTTCGCTCGACTTCCCCTCCTCTACACTCATCCTCTAACTGAGATGATGCGAGGTACGGAGAGACAGCTGATCCGAAGTGACGTGCCCGACCGTCCCCTCCCCGGTCGCAGGACGGCAGCGGTGGCCGGGCCTCGCTCCGCTTGCACTGGGCTGTTTTTGTTCGCAGGAACTCATGCAGATAATTTGCTGGGATGGAGCGGAGGGCTGTCACAAGGAGTTGGCTCAAGGGGTGTGGGAAAAAATAGCAGCGGCATCTTCCTATGCTCAAACGCAGCCCCTGATGATGAGCATTAAATATGAATGTCTTCGTAAGCATGCAAAAAGAATCAAGCTCTCCATCGCCGGATATTCTTTACTCATTTCTAATTTCTCTCGCTCTTGGTTTCTCCTCAGCGTCTTGGTTGAAAATTGGCAGTGTAATCCCATTGACAGACCCCTTCAGATCATAGCTGAATTATTTTTGTTCTTTAAAGAAGGGGAATATTAATAAACTGGCGTTGAATTAGACTGTTCCCCACTGTCGCACAGATGGGATCAGTTGTTGTGACTTACCTCATGCTTTATTCCTCACTATACTGTTGATAAAGTGTGTGTGTGTGTGTGTGTGTGTTCGTGCCTGCACTTCTTGTTTTTAATATTATTTCATTCAAATCACAAAAATGAAACTAGATTTGCAATTCCAAAAGGATATAGGAGTGGCAGCAAGAATCGTGTTGAAGTTTCAGGTAAGATTATATTTTAAGCTTCGGTTATTGCATAAATTATGCTGCCTCAGAAACTTGACTGTGTATGAGAATCAACACCAGGGGTGGGCTTACTGATTTGGGGGCCCTAAGCAAATTTCAGGTATGGGGCCCCAACACAATAACTATATGCTCTTTTACGCCTGACCCTTATTTTGCTCTCTTTACTCTCTCTCTCTCTCTCTCTCTCTCTCTCTCTCTCTCTCTCTCTCTCTCTCTCTCTCTCTCTCTCTCTCTCTCTCTCTCTCGTAGGTTATAGTTATAAGTAGTTTATTTTTCCTCTTCAAAACTTGAGCCATTGTTCTTAAGCCATTTTTTTGAGCCATTGTTCTTAAGACATTATGTATATATATATATATATATATATATATATATATATATATATATATAGTCATGTCCAAAAATATCGGCACCCTTGGTAAATATGATCAAAGAAGGCTGTGAAAATTAATCTGCATTGTTAATCCTTTTGATCTTTTATTTTAAAAATTCACAAAAATCCAACCTTTCATTGGATAATAAGAATTTAAAATGGGGGGAAATATCATTATGAAAATAAATGTTTTTCTCAAATACACATTATGAGCATGAAATGATCTTGATTTTTTTTATCTGTTGGTATGATGCCATGTGTCTAAACAAGATGTCCAGGACCTCTAGCAGAAAATAGGCCAACAACATCAAAAATACAGCAGTATATTTCATTGTACACATGGGGTACTTTTTATCCCTGTGTTCACCAAACCCATCTTGAGTGTTAGCTGCTAAAAAGCTCATTTTTTAGTTTTATCTGACCATAGAAGCCAGTCCCATTTAAAGTTCCAGTTGTGTCTGATAACTGAATATGCTGGAGTTTGTTTTTGGATGAGCTAGGAGAATTTTTCTTGAAACCCTCCCAAACAACATGTGGTGATGTAGGTGCTGTTTGACATTTTTTTTTAAAGGTTTTCTGACCCTGAGAGTCAACTATTTTCTGCAATTCTCCAGCTGTGGTCCTTGGAGAGTCTTTAGCCACTCAAACTCTCCTTCTCACCGTGCATTAGGACGATATAGACACACGTCCTCTTCCAGGCAGTTTCGTAACATTTTATGTTGATTGGACATTCTTAATTATTGCCCTGATGGTGGAAATGGGAATTTTCACTGCTCTAGCTCTTTTCTTAAAGCCACTTCACTAATTTGTGAAGCTCAATTATCTTTTGCTGCACATCAGAAATATATCCTTTGGTTTTTCTCATATATATATATATATATATATATATATATATATATATATATATACACATATACATATACACACACACACACACACACACACACACACACACACACACACACACACACACACACACACACACACATACATACATATATATATATATATGTTTGCACTTGTCCATTTAATGAATTGTAGACTTCTTCAGTCTTTTTACAAAAAGGATTCAAATGTCATAAAAATTATCCCATGCAACTTGTTCCATATCTCAAGTGTTCTTAAGGCATATGGTAGGGTTTGCCGAGAAACAAATTGAAAATGTAATCTATTATTAAGAGAAAATCTCAAGTCATCGCATTTGTGCATTTATATGAGTGCGCGGCAGTTCGCGCTGGCGCAAATGCACACAAGCGAGTCATTTTGAAACATCAAGACAAATAAAATCATGACACAAAACACGATTCTTTCTTCTTAATATATCCAGGTTAATATATCCATTCTGAGACAGTCAGACAGTATTACACAGCCTAGAAAGCGCGCAAAAAGTGCTATCTCTATAATCACTAAAAGCTGTCATTCACTTCAGTTCATCGTGATCTCACAATGTTCCATTAATCAATGAAACTGTCTGCACTGCACAATGAATATCTTATTTACATTGTATCTACACATTGTTATAATGAGAGGATTCACGAGCTGGCAGAACTCAGCACCTGACAAAAACTTGAGTGAACGGTGAGTGAACATTTGAGGCTCTTCATAACACAAATACACACTGGAACATTTGCCAAATACGCTAATATCAGATGGGGCCCTCTGATTCCCTGGGGCTCTAAGTGGCTGCTTACCTGCTTATTGATTAAGTCTGCCCTGATCAACACTTAACAGTGCAGCCAATCAAAATCCAGTATGCAAATACATGCATCAAGAGAAGGCCAATCGCGATTCAGTATATAACGATGTAAATGACTTTCAAACTTTTTTAAAAAAAGTATTTTTATAATTTTGCTCTTCTCCACACAGCATATTGTTCATTTAAATACAAATGACTTTAAGTCTTGTGAAGCAACAATACAATCAATTCTACATGGACAAAATCAAGTTGCGCACTGTTTTTCTCATTCGAGAAACAGTTTTACTTGGATATACTGTATGTATATATGTCAACTTTGAGGTGTGTCTGATCTGCCAGAGTCCTCACCGCAACTCTAATGTTAAAGATACAGATGAGTGATATCAAGTTCAAGTCAAGTTGAGCTTTATTGTCATTCTGCTACATGTGTGGACATATAGTGGAATGAAATGTCGTGTCTCGCAGGACCATGGTGCTACATACTAGTTAAACATGAGATAAACATACAACAATGCAAATATAGGAAAAAAAATAGAGCTATACAACAGTTTAACCATCTGACTATACATATACTATAAATACTATAACTACTATACCTAGTTGACTACACATACACAAACTGAGACTGTACAAGAACTTTACATAAATACTGTACATGAAATTGTGCTAAAGAGATATTTGTACATGAAATTGTGCTGAAAATATATATTTTGTACATTAAATTGTTCAGAAGAGAGATTTTATGGGAAGCAGCGCATAGTGCAAAAGATTTAGAAGTGCAATGCTCAAGTAAACATTATTTTGTAGTGCAATATTCAAGTAAACATATATTATCATATTGAGTCTTTGTAGCAGGGAGTGTTTATAGGAAGTGTCTAGTGTGCATATAGTGGGACGAGTGCGTTACTACAGGTGGTTTGTATAGCCCACTCACCTGTGTGTAGCATACTCAGAATTGCACTTAGGAAAATTGTCAATAGTTATTTATGAGTTGGGAGGCTTAGGTGTTTGTGGTTTCAGAGGGGGGACAGGGAGATTGGAGTTAAGAGCTCTAACAGCCTGGGGAAAGAAGCTGTTGAGCAATTTGACAGAACGAGCTTTGATACTCCGGTACCTTTTTCCTGATGGCAGGAGCTGGAAGAGGTTGTGGGAGGGATGGGTGGGGTCCTTCACGATGCTGGAGACCTTGCTGGAGCATCGTGCCAGGAAAATGTCCAGGATGGAGGGAAGAGGGGCACCGATGATCTTTGCGGCAGTGTTCACTGTCCATTGTAGGGTCTTGCGGTCAGCAGCACTGCAGTTCCCATACCAGACAGTGATGCAGCTGGTCAGCACACTCTCAATGGTGCCCCTGTAAAAGGTGGTGAAGATGGGTGGAGGGAGACTTGCCCTTTTCAGCCGACGGAGAAAGTAGAGGCACTGTTGTCCCTTCATGTTGAGCGACGTGACGTTGGTGGTCCAGGTGAGATACTTTGTGATGTGCACCCCCAGGAATTTAGTGCTACCGACTCTCTCCACGGTTCAGTCGTCGATGGTCAGTGGGGGGTGGTCAACAGAGTTTCTCCTAAAGTCCATCACAAGCTCTTTTGTCTTACCCACATTGAGAGACAGGTTGTTAGCACCACACCATTCAGCCAGCTGTGCCACTTCCTCTCTGTAGTGCGTTTCATCATTGTTGCTGATGAGACCTACCACAGTTGTGTCATCAGCAAACTTGATAATGTGGTTGGAGCTGAACTTGGCAGTGCAGCCGTGGGTCAGCAGTGTGAAGAGCAGTGGGCTGAGCACACAGCCTTGTGGGGCATCTGTGCTCAGTGTGGTAGTGCTAGAGGTGTTGCGGCCGACACGGACTGACTGAGGTCTTGCAGTTAAAAAGTCCAGGATCCAATTACAGAGGGGGGTGTTAAGGCCCAGCAGGTTTAGTTTGTGGATGAGCTGTTGTGGGATTATTGTGTTGAATGCTGAGCTGAAGTCGATGAACAGCATTCTTACACAGGAGTCTTTCTGTTCCAGGTGAGTAAGAGCTAGGTGGAGAGTGGTGTACATTGCATCGTCCGTGGAACGGTTTGGACGATATGCAAACTGGAATGGGTCCAGCGTGTTTGGGAGACTGGACTTGATGTGATGCATGACTAACCTCTCAAAGCACTTCATCATGATTGGGGTCAGTACTATGGGACGATAGTCATTCAGACAGGACACATGTGACTTCTTTGGTACTGGGATTATGGAGGTGGATTTGAGACACGTGGGGACGACTGCCTGGCTCAGCGAGGTGTTGAAGATGTCTGTTAGGACATCCGTCAGCTGTGCAGCACAGTCTCTCAGTACACGTCCAGGTATGTTGTCAGGGCCCACAGCCTTTCATGGGTTAATCCTGGATAGGGTCTTCCTTACATCGGCTGGGGAGAGACAGAGTACCTAGTCGTTTGGAGATGTAGGTAGTTTCTGTGCAGGTGTGTTGTTCTGTATCTCAAATCGTAAGTAGAAGTGGTTGAGTGCCTCTGGTACGGATGTGTCATCGTCACTGGCCTGTGGCGGGGCCTTGTAGTCAGTGATGGTCTGAATGGCTTGCCACAGGGTCCGAGTGTCTTTACTGTCGCTGAAGTTGTTGTTGATTTTTTTAGCATACTGATGTTTTGCCTTCTTGATGCCATGAGACAGATTGGCTCTTGCTGTTTTGAGGGCTGCTTTATCTCCTGATCTGCATGCTTCATCTCTGGTCTTTGCATCTCTGGTCTTTGCCCATGAACCTCTGCTGTCATCCATGGCTTCTGGTTGGCACGTGTGGTGATGGTCTTGGTGACTGTCACATCATCTATGCACTTTTTGATGTAAGCAGCCACAGTTTCAGTGGACTCCTGCAGGTCTGTGTGGTTGTTGTAGGTGGCCGCCTCTTTAAACATGTTCCAGTCTGTGCTGTGCTGAGGTGGCATTGTCTGGCCATACCATGATCTGCTTTTGAACCGGTTTGGCAAGTTTGAGAAGTGGTCTGTATGCTGGGATTAGCATAACAGAGTTGTGGTCCGAGTACCCGAGGTGGGGGCGGGGTTCAGCTTTGTATGCGTTTTTCTCTGTTGTACAAACAAAGTCCAGTGTGTTGTTTCCCCTTGTTGCAAAGTTCACATGTTGGTAGAACTTTGGCAAAACTGTCTTTAGGTTTGCGTGGTTGAAGTCACCGGCTATGATGAAAAAGCCGTCAGGGTTATTTGTTTGTTGTTCGCTGATGGTGCTGTACAGTTCACGAAGCGCGTCCTTAGTGTTTGCACACGGGGGAATGTAAACTGCGACAATAACAATGGCCGTGAACTCCCGCGGCAGATAGAACGGTCGACACTTCACAACCATAATCTCCACCAGTGACAAACAGTGTTTTCATACTACCGCAGCATTGTTACACCATTCTTTGTTGATATACATACACGAGTCTTACCAGACAGTGATGAATCTCTGTCCGCTCAGTAGCAGTTTAGCCAGTGCAGCTGAATGGCGGAGTTCGGGATGTTGTCCTTTAGCCATGTTTCAGTGAAAACAAACACACAACAATCCCTTGCCTCATGCTGTGTAGATCGACTGAGTTGAATTATGTCCAGTTTGTTTTCCAGAGAGCAAACGTTTGAGAGCATGAGTGTTGGAAGAGCCGGTCTTGTAGGGTTAGCCCTCAGCCTAGCTCGTATACCTCCGCGCTTACCGCGTTTCCGTTCTCTCTCACACCGCTTGCGACGCTGCCTTGTGCGGGTAGCATCAGTAGGTGAGGCTGCAGTTTCGAGGTCCGGCTTCAGCGGTAAACAAAGGCCTCGTAGCTTCTCAGTAGCCGCCGGCGAGAGTTGGTGTTTGTATGCGTTGCCGATATCCAAAAGACTTTGGCGATCATAGATGAGTTTTGGAGTGATTTCCTTATTAATTAACAGTAAATTGACACTATTTGGAGACGAACAGACAACATTAAAAGACATAAAAGCACCATCTTTAGGACCCGGAGTAGCCGTTGCGTCTGACCGCGCCACCATCTTGGATCACATCATTGGAATCAGTTTCAAAATATTTTTTTTTCAGGTGATGAATGATAAAAACAATCACAGGAAATCAGAATCCTTCCCGCTACAAGTTGGATACATAGTTATTTATCCATTTAACTGTTGCTGAAGTCATGCTTACAGCTGATTGGTCCGTCACAGTTCAGTGCTTTCAGCGTAAAGCAGTTTCATGTGATTGCAAATTCGTGGGCAGAGTTCACCAAGCTTTAACTTTTGAATGCAGCGAAATGTGAAATTTTTCACATGAGCTTGCATTTTCGGTCTGACGCATTCGCATGCATATGAATGGATGTGCAGTGTGACCGCCTTATTTATCCTTATTTATTTTATTTGACATCAAGGTGTAGGCCAAGGTGTTGTTTCCAAGCATTCTTATTTGTTTTGTATACCTAGGCTATTTAAACTTTGTTATTTAGTTATTTGTTATTTTGATTTGTGTTGTTAATAAAAGTTCCATGATTTATAAATAGGCTAAGTTGAGCTTGAAGTTGTATTTTGTTGTTGCTTAAATTGACGCCGAATTGACGCTGTAGTTTTAAAGTGAAAGTAAAATGTGCACCCCACTTTTACAAGCTATTTAAAAGTCCCCCGCCCCCGCCGCAGTGATGTTGTTACACATCGATTAACCGATGGGGAAATTTCCTCACACAATACTGTACGTTTTCAGAACATTTGGAATATAGTGCACACATTGTATGGACCACGTTTACGGTTCTTGTGGAAAAGAGCTGTGTGAACATTCTTAAGAAATTCTCCTCTGTGTTTTACAGGGGGAAAAGCAACATTAAAGTGAATAATGACAGAATTTTCATTTCCGGGAGAACTGTCCCTTGAGCAGCTTGAGCTGAATTAATTGCAGAAAATTCTGGAGAAGAATAAAAATAGCATAGCACACAGATATATACTTGTTTATACAGTGTGTACATACAGTACACAGGTCTGTGTTTCTCAGCTGTCACCGTGCTCTTTCCATGTGTCTTTATTCAGGGCTCCGTCATCATTCTCAGAGTGTTTTTGTTCATCTGCGAATCCTCCAGTGTCTGCAGAGAGATGGTCTGCTCAACAAGATGCACAGGCAGTCACACACAGACACTTTCCCCTAAATCTCCAGCATCCCTGTGATTCCTAACAAGTCCCCAGGCCTCCTCTTCTAAGATCCAGAGATCCCAGAGGAGCAGCAGGTGCACAAACCTCCTCACTCACATTCTTAAGATTTCAGATAAGCCCGCTGGTGGAGAATGTGGGCACTCCATAGAGTTTTGAGCTCTCGCTGCATGTCAGATTACCTCTGTAGCATCCGGTTGATCGAGAGTCCGCTGACCCGAACGATCCAAGAGCAGGATTGTTATACGGACCGCGGAAACTTGGTGGATAGTAGAAGCAAAGAAGTACTTGCCCAAAAATAGTTCTCCCCGGGCCATTGTAACAAAGGACAAAGTGACATTGTGAACATCGCTAACATCTGTGTATAACCTCGCAGTTACAAACGCCCCCTGCCCAAGTTCTGAGCAGACTCCGCTGTCATCCTCCAAGGAGCAGCCATTTTGGAACGCTCTCCCCGGCACAGATGTTGCATATTAAAAAGTGGGGCTCTTCGAGAGAGGTGGGGGATCTCTCGGCGGGGCTCACCTGCGCCATCATCCGCGAAGCCAATCCATGAGAGGAAGCTGCCTAACCAACCAAAGACAAAGTGACAACAATGATAAAGTCATCTCATTTCCTGTCTGACCCTGAGCAGGTGAAGATGCGGACAAATGACTTCACTCATGAGAGTGTCTTGTTTACCGCTTTTCTTCTTTTCCCAGTTATCTTTCCTGGAAAATCTCTGGACAATCCCACTTTTTTGTGAGTGTGATATCTAGTACATAAATATCAATTCTTAATACAGCATATTACCAAAAGAATGCAGACCCCCAAGAATCACATATATGTGTGCTTGTCCAGGATTTAATTTAAAAAAACACCTGTCTTAAAGGGATATTTTATTCAAAAATAAAAATTGCCATCATTTACTAACCCGATTATTTCTACTGAAACTCACAAAAGATATTTTGATAAATTCACTCTCAAATGAAATCACAAAAATCCTGACGTTTGGTCATGTGACATGCATGATCCAATGTTTAAGGTGCTGCTATATTTGATGTAGTCTGTGTATGCATATGTTGATTCTACAAAAAAATATTTATATATTTATATATTTTAAAATATTTTAATATGTATTTAAAAATCTTTAAATGTAATAATTTAATTTATGTATAAATATGTCAATATTTAAATATAAATATTAAAAATTACGATTAAAAAATCATTAATACTAAGTAATTGCGTAAAGGCTAGGCACCTAGGCTCCAAAAATATAAAAATTTAATAACAGACTGTTATAATGTTATTATTATTATTTTTCTGTTTTCCTGTTTGAGAATTTTTTCTTGTGATGTGTGTACTTATGTTTTTTATTTAGATGTACAAAGCGATTGTGCCACTGAAATATATCACTAAAATAGTATGGATCAGTTTCATCTTACCTTTATGTCCTTTTTGGAGTTTAAAAGTTTTGAAGCCCATTGAATTGTATTGACAAAAATAGCAGAAACATTCTTCGAAATATCTTTTTGTGTGTGTGTGCTCCACAGGTTTGCAACATGATGAGAGTGAGTAAATGATGACAAAATGTTCTTCTGGGAAAGGATTTCCACTACATGGATGCATGGATTTTGCTTCCTTTTAGACACAAGAGCATAAATGAGATTTCAGTTCTTCCCAAAAGTGTTGATATTTAGGTTTTGTGTAGGTCACTCCGTAAATCATTTCTTTATGTACCTCGCATTTTCATGTTGGAACACACAAAAAAAACCCTCACCGAACTTGTGTTGAAAGCACACAGTTTTCTAGAATGTCATTGTACGGCGTGGCATTAAGATTTCTCTTCTGTAGATCTCAGGTATTGTGATTTCTTTGAACTCTTTTTCTTCTTTGAGGCACCCTGGGCACAGACAGGTTCATGTCCACAAGATGGTGATATTGACCAAAATACAGGCAGATTTTTAGTGGCCTGACTTAATGGAAAATGATATGCCTTTAGGTCCTCCTGGGAAGTTCCTCCTTACAGGAGACATTTAGAAGTCACAATTACAATACTGCGTTCCTTTTGATTAGTATAAAATAGACATATTGGAGAACTTCCTTTTTTAATGCCCTCAACAAAGGCAAGAAGCTTTTTTAATAACAAAATAAAGAGCCAAAAATGATGGGAAATGTAGTTTTGTCACGCAAGCTGTCCTGTCATAAATTGGCTAAATGAGCATTTTCTGGCAAATTGTATGATATTCCTCATCAACAATACACAAAATGCATGCGTACATTGTAAAGTAAATCTTCCCAATGAATACTTATTAATATGATTAATAATAATATAATAATATTATGAATTAGCTCAAAGTTTGTCACATGCATACACAGCAACAATGATTTTTTTTTAAAATCAGTGTTTTTGTCTTGTTTTCCAGTTAAATTATCAAAAACATCCTTTAAAAACACTGTCTAATAAAGAAAATGATATAAAATTCGACTTATTTTCAGACAATATGTCTTGAATTGTTTATTTTTCTTACTCCATGGCAAATAGTTTTGCCAGTTGGTTTTCTTTTCTTTAACCCTTTTTATTTAAATATATATATATATTCTTATTTTATATAATTTCATTTCGAATACATTTTAAATAATTTTTAAAGATGGATATTTATTTTTTTACAGGAACATGAGACAAAATGATTTTTGTGTAATTATGATATTGTTGTGACATTCATATGTGCTTATAATTCTCATAAATACACAAAAAAACTATTTTTAATTAGAAATATCTAGTAAATTTCACAAGTAATTACAAAAAAATGCCAAGTAACATTAAATTAAACGTGAAGCGTACTTCAATAATCTGTTTTATTTACAACTTTGAAAAATCAATTTTTACATTTGTATAATCACTCTAACATGAACACAGCAATATATCTAATAAAGCAAATAGCTAATTAGAGTTCTTGCCATCATGCATACAAATTCAGCCCATATATCATCTATAAACTGAGTGTCTATACATTCATCTCTGTCCATATTTCCCCTGGCTGGCTACAGACGGTGAAGTATATGTTAACAAAGTGCCAGTGTGTGTCTCCTGTGTTGTTTGTAAAGTCTCTGAGGAGTAAGAGTGTGAAGTGGAGGTCAGGCTGGTTCAGTGGCTCTGAGCCCGGATGCCCAGCGCGAGGGGTAGGGTTCAGGTGTGTGCTGACCCGGGCCTCCACGGGGCCGCGTGTAAAGAGGTCGCGACCCGTTGCACGCACCGAGGGTCCATACTGATGTTGGCACTGTTGCTGGGCTGCTGGTTCAGTCTGCAAAAGACTGTTGAGTTAGAAAGTTCTCAGCATCTAAGAGAGTAAGTACAATCACAATATGATTGTTTTGTCTTAAATTGCGCATAATGTACTTTCTGTTGTTTTGAAAAGGTGTCAGGATGCTGTTACGTGATAAATAACCTGATCTTACCCATTAGAGGGTAATCAATACGTTTCACTGAATGATAATTATTTATTTATGCATTGATCTGGGAGTCGCAAAAAATTGACCCGTCATTAATGTTTATTCTCCAGTGCCTTTCTTTTCACATTCCATCTACCTTGAAAGATTCATAACCACGGTATCAATACGGCAAGAACAATTTATCATCCATATTCTACAAGGACACCGCACTCCTTTATCCTAACCCAAAAACTTCAGCCGGGAAACAGATAACTAGCGGTACCTCCAGACTTTCAGACTTTTTCCGTTTTGTTTTATTGTGCTGGTTGGGACTGGGATTGTATTCATTGATCAAAGCTTCAACGGGAAAGTTAAAAAAAAAAAACAGTTCTGAATTTTAAACATTTTCACTCAGCCTTTGTTCTGAGAAAGTCAGCAGTCATAAATATTGGGAAGTTTTAATGATTGTGGCATGAAGTGTAGGAAATAAAGCATCTTTATTACATAATTTTGCTTATTTAACAATCATTTGTGATTAAGAATCTTACGTCCATATGAAAACAGTTGATATACAATATATGTAATGCAATATTGTATAACGGTGTGAGAACCATGTGGAAGTGAAAGGTGTGGAGATCACTTGGGGCGGAAAGATGTGAGAGGTCAACAGACGGTCATAAATTCAGCAAACATGCCAGAAAAATGTTTTACTAGTTTTACCACAACCTTGCACTTGTAACTCATATAAAGTTAGTTTATAATAATTTATCATTTTTATATCGAAATAAAATCTTTACAGATTTCTTTTTTCTGCATTTAAAGGTTATTATATTATTATGTTAACAAAATAGTTATAGATTTTTTTCTATAATATATAAATATCTTATATTGAATAAATTAATATTATTATTATTTTTTTTTTTAAATGAGGCACCATTTAGTAATCATGGCTGGCCACTTTAATTAATAAGTAATTTTTATTTATTATATTTAAAATATAAATATATATTGAATAAATCACTAATAAATATTTAATAAATACACTATAATTTATTTACTGAATTACTGTGTGTGAAGATTGTTTTAAATGCACTTAAATAAAATGTTTGGTAACACTTTATTTTAGGGTCTCAGAAGTTTTACTATTTTTTTATGTTCTGTAACAGTTTATACTTAAAAAAGTTTGAATGTTGATGTTGAATGGCTATATTTACTCATTTTATCCCCAGAAAAAAACAATAGAGGCATTAGTAACAATATTGGTATCAGTGATACTTGCCTTTATTCATAGTAAAAAGCCATTAAAAAATATTTAAAATATACTGTCTTTTCTACATTAATTTCGGAGATTCAATGAAAAAATATATTTGATTATAAATTTTTATGTTAGGTGTGATTAATCGTGATTAATTACAGAAAAAAATTGTGATTTAACAGTAATTTAGCTTAATCTTTTTGTATAGCCTATAGTTAAAAACTAAAAGTTGCTTAAATCACTTTAGGACAAAGGTAAAGCTATAACTGAGGACACGGACTGTGATTATATGTGGAAAACCACTGATTTTGTTCTTTTACAATATACTATTTATTGATGCAGCCAAGTACATTAGATGTCTGAAAGGCTGCCCATATCCACTAAGAAGGACCGAGTTGAGTTCACGCAGTCAGACAAATGAAGACAGATTAAGGTCTTGCCCTTGCGTGGAGCGCTCTGCTCAAATACATCATTACGGAGACAAACCTCATTTGTTTAGTTCTGCAGCCAAAACAGCGGCTTTAGATTTAACGTTGGAACTTATTACAGAGATCCATAGTTGATTTTTCAGCTTTGTTGGACATTGACTTCTCCCTCCCTCTGTTCCTTTTATTTTGTAACTTTTTGGAGTCATTCAAGGACATCAAGTTCCTCAAGTTTGGATGAGGAGGCACCAATTGGTCCATGTGGGCGAATTGTAGAGCTACATCTCATGCTAGTCTCTCGCTAGCAGCCTGGCAATCTTCACTTAGCATAGCATTTCCTAAAATTGGCAGACTCTAGCTAAAGTTTTGCGCCATTGCACCTGGTCCTCAATAGGCATTATTTGGCTACCTTTTGTGCCCACGCGGTGTGACATATTGCCCTCAAGCTCTGACCATCTGACCAGGGAAAGAACTTTTCACGCTAGGCTAATTATAGTAAAGTCTTGTAAGGCATGATTTTATAGCCGTCACTCCCTACTGTGGGACATGATCGGTGAAAGGCAATTGAGAGATGTGAATGTACAAGAGAGTTATTAAACAGAAAGCGGATTAGCCACAAAACAGAATCACTTTATAGATGCAATTCTAGTTTGTTTGCTTTTTTCCCAAAATGCTTTGTTACATGGGTCAATGACAAAATATACAGTGTAGACACTAAAGAAAAAAAAAAAAAACATTTAAAAATATATAGTTAAAAACGTGTGACAAGTTCTTAGAAATGTACTTTTGTATTCATGTTGATTTCATATGCTTTTTAAAAAACTTCCAAGAAAAGTTTAAATTAAATGTCATGTGGTGTAACCAAGTAAAACATTTTTCTTACACTTTGAATACTTGTTGCTTGTTCAATCTTTTTCAAAAAGATTTTTAAATATATATTTTTAAAAATAAAAAGATTCTTGCAAATACAAAACTGTTTATTCATTAAATATGATTATATTTTTTGAAAGTCGTACCACATGACATTTGACAACCTAAACTAGCTTTGACTTGTCAATTTAAGTTCAAATTATCAGATATTTTAGGTCACTTATAAGTGACCTTGAAACACAGTCAGGAAGGTTGGTTGTTGTTGGTTGCACCAAATGACCCCCCCCCCCAGTATAATTTTAATAATTAAGTATTAAGCTAAACTGTGTTACTTAATAAGGTTTCTTTGCAAGAATTTCATTCGTTTCATTTAAATAAGAGTTTTTTATTTAAATTAAGAGTTGCACCACCCTGACATTTTTAACTGAAAAATGAAAAATGAATTGTAATGTTTTAATGTTAATCATATAAAAGGTGTCATTGTATATGTATGTGTGTATATATAGAATTTTAATGTAATTTATGACATGATGTGTCGATTAAATATTCAAATGAATTGCAAATAAACTGCACATCAGTTTGGGCTGAGAAATTACCCACATTATTGTGTTAAATTAGAAAAGTATTGAATCATTGAATAGACAGCTTTAGAAATATTTTGATTCAACATTCAACAAACCACTGTGGCTTTGTTTTGAACTTTTTTCCTTGGCAAAATCAAGCAAAAACAGACAATACTGACAATAGTGTGTCTAAAATGTAGCACAATATTGACTTCTTGTTTATTGAACTATTGTATAAAATTAATATCACATTTGCAGTCGTGCAGATATTTGTAAAAAAAGACCACACTTGGTAGTGTGATATTGCTAAACTATATCATATGATATAAATATGACACAAAAACCCAAATAGGGCTTTTTTGGCCTTAATATCTTGAATTTTAGTAGAACATAACTGCATTCTAAAAGGCTACATCACAGTCAATGCATGCAAAGATGACCTACAGGCCTGACCCAGGGTACATTAAATGCATGAATCATTATAAAGCATTATTTTTTCCAGAATCTAGCGAAATTAAAAGATAGCGAATCATTATTAACCTAACCATAACCTAGTCCTAAACCTAATACGCCTATTGCATTAGTAGTTTCTTCAATGATGACATCACACAGGCAACAAAAACATGGCTACATGCAATCGAACAGTGTTGATATAGAAATCATTGTAGTCAGAGATATTGTTTCCAATGCCATGCTAACACTGCCCATTAGCTTAAACCAGTGACTTGTCAAAGCTACCTCAAAAGGCATTGGGCTTAGCTGTTGGGAAAAGGACCAATGAAGACAAAGCACTTGCACTGGTTCAACTCCTATTGATCTAGGAAGCGAAGGGCTTAAGGTTACGCCTCTGTCTAAGCTCAATCCAGGCATGAAATGGTCCCTAGATGCCGTTTCCATCTGAAGCCAAGGTCTTAGCTGCTGTGTGTTTCTCTGGGTTGTACAGACCTGTCCTTGAACTCAGCTGGAGGGGAGAAGACTAATTTTCTCTTTAAAAAGTTGTGAGGAAAAAATGATCCTCCAGTGATTCTCTGGTGTAAGTCTTGAGGTGATATAAAAGACGAAAAAGGTACAAAGTGGGGTTTAGGCAGAGCGCTACGTTTGTTTTTTTTACGGCTGTGTTGCGCATCAATGCGTTGCATACCCTCAGCTAACAGCAACACATTTCCATTATTCAACCTCATTACCGCATGGCAATAAATAAAAACACGGCATCTAAAAATAAAAACGACTTGAGAATTAATTAAACTTTGACTCAACTAACAGAAACAGATGTGTCCTATTTAGGCTAATATCAACTTTATCTAGCGTGTGAGTTGGTAAAACTAGTGATTGATAGTATCTGTCATAAGTAGAGCCGTAAAACCGCCCAATACTTTTCCGTAATTGTACGCTGCTGAAATATCGCAGGCTACATCTCTTATATTCCTTTATTCAAACACCATCGATTGAATAGAGTGATCAGAGACGTTGCCCTCAGAGAGGGAGATTAAGGCCCGGCTGACACATGGAAGGCGTGCTGGACTTTGATGATGCCGCTGCGTATCCTTTTGGGCTTTCAAACAACACGGAGCACAAGCGCACTACCTCGCTCAGCTGTCTGGAGAACAATCATTCAGTACAAAGCGCTGTCAAAGCTTCAGCGAGTTGAAACATCAACCCAGCCGGTCGCTAATTCAAGCAGCCCTGCCTGGATCTCGCAGTGGGCTTTCGCATCCATATTCCCTCGTGCAATTACTGGTGATTTCAGAGGCTGTGGTTCAGGTCGAGTTGAGAAGTACTCAAAAATGATGGACCTCACGGATGGGCGTGTTAGTTGTACGCTAATCAGATGTTTATAGAGTTGAGTATAATTGAATTAGGATCACACAAACTCATTTTTTACCGGCAGGGTGTCGATACCCAATATGAAACCATTTCCACTATAGATTTAGGCACTTTAGATTTAGTAAATGTTTGCATCAGGCCTTAAAATGTTTTCATAAAGTACATTTCAGAAGAACAAGAAGTCTGTCAAGATTTAAGCTAAACAAACCAAGATCACTCCTATCTGTAGCTGATTTGTTTGTTTGTTGTCATCAAGTAAATTTTTAAGTAGAAGTCTTGGAAGATTTAAGCAAAACAATTCAATATCACTTCCATCTACAGCTTAGATATTGTTTGTTTACATATATTTTTTAATCTTTTTTGTTTGTTTTTGTTTTCAAGTACATTTTTAAGAAGAACAAGTCTAGCATTTTCAACTACAACAGCTTAGATATTGTTTGTTTGTTTGTTTGTTTGTTTGTTTTAATGAAGTACATTTTTAAGAGTAAAAAAATGTCAAGCAAAACAAAACAAGATCACTCCCGTCTTGCATATATTTTGTTTTATTTATTTGTTTGTTCGTTCATCTAGTAGATTTTATAGAACAAGAAGTGTAGCAAGATTTTAGCAAAACAAAAACAAATTACTTCCCTCTATAGCTGGGGCCTTGTTTGTTTGTTAAATATTTTTTATTTATTTTTCTAAATTTAAATAGTGTTTATTGTTTATTTAAATATTAGCTATTTATGTGTTTATTGTTTTAAATAAATGTAATAAAATGTTTTATTTATTTTATAAATAATTACATAACTAACCACATAAAAATATTCCCAATTCCGGGACATTTTCCCATCAATTTCCTTTGCAGCTATTTAAAATAGGCTTTATATAATTTCTAACACCAGCCTCTTTGTTTTTTTGTTTGTTTTGTTTTTTGGTTTTTTTTAGATTTGTTTTGTCAAAAATATGATTTTATTTGCAAATGTCTGAATTGATATAATTTCTACTGAACTGCATTTAGTACTTTTAACCACCCTCATGATTTGCAAGATTTTGTACAGTTTGGCAAAAACCTAAAGTAACCATTAAGCCTCAAGCCTAAACATAACCATCATTATAGTGGGAAAAAATATGTACAGTTGTTATTTGATTTCATCTCGTATAAATTAGAATGAGACTGCATCTGACCATTGCATCAAAAGCTGCTTTTAAATTGCATAAAGAATCTGTCGCCTGAAGCATGTCTCTTCAGAGGCAGGATATGTTGTAAAATATTCAGTTACTGGTTCCAGAGAACCATTCACCATGTATTAAGGAAGTAAAAAAAAAAAAAAGAGTAAATTTTGATTTCATGTTGACTTGAAGCTTTGTGTGGCTGCCGTTTACAGTTAGTTGTATTTTTTCTTCTTCTTGTCCTCTCGCAGCAGACCAGCTCACACTAAAGAAAGACACAGGAGGGGAGACATAAAAGGCATATGACAGCACTTTTTATGACAATTACCTTTAGGTCAGAGTAGTTAACCCGGCGAAATTATCCATGGCCACCTCCACACTCAGCCTTCAAAACAAACCAGCGAACAGAAAGAGGTTTTTTAGCCCCTGGCTTTCGCCAACTGCCATTACAGAGAAAAAGAGGGTGCTAAGTGCGTAACAGAAGAGGGCAGGTGGAAACTAATTCATGCCTGAGGCAATCTGTAGAACACGGATCATTTCTCCTCGCCTGTTTTCTTCTTTTTTGACTGAGAGCTGGGCATGCAATGCTGAAACAGATCAATTCGTATGTAATACAGGAAACTGTATCATAAATGCTGTGGGGCTACATAGACATGTTCTTTACACCCTTAAACAGGATGAATCTCATGAAATTAAAAGAAATTAGTCATTACATTTTGCTTTAAAGATTTTTTTCTGTATTAAGATGTTTTGCACTTTGACTTTATTTTCATGCAAATTCTGCACATTTTCCACCCAAACTTTATAGTAATAGAAAAGAAATATGTATATTTTGTTGGGTTTTGTCTGTAGGGGACGATGTTAGTCAACTCTGTTACCACAATTTTGTATAATAAAAAATCTGTAGAAATATCAGCATTGTTAATTATTGAATACTGTATGACAATACTGAGAAGCACTTTGAAAATGATTTTACAGTTTAATATTTTATAATATTTCAGAATGTTTTAATACTAAAAAATATAAATAATATTTTACTAAAAAATTTGAAGTTGTTCCCAGGCTGTCAACCCTGTTATCATAATAACTTTCCTTTAAAATGATGTACAGTCATAATGACTTTTCAGGGCATGAACAAGTACTAATACTATTTAGTTGGATTTGTCAGGGAAAGGATTTTAATAGTGAACCCTATTACTAGGATTTTGTACAGTAAAAAATCTGTAGACATGTCAGAATGTCACATTATTAATTCTTGAATACTACAAGAGCAAGAAGCACTTTGAAAATCATTTTAGATTATAATATTTCATAATGTTCTGATACTAATGAAATTTTACTAAAAAGGCTTGAAGTTGTTCCTAGACTGTCAGCCCTGTTTTCATAATAACTTCCCCTTATTAAAAAGATGTATAGTCATAATGACTTTTTTAGGAACAAATACTAATATTTTGTTGGGTTTGTCAGTAGAAGAGCATCTTAGATAGTCAACACTGTTACCACAATTTTGTGTAGTAAGAAAAATTTTAGAAATATCAACATTATTAATTCTCTAATAAACACCTTGCAGTGTCATGACCTTGAGCCTGTATAATGGCTAAATGAACCAAAAATGTCAACCCTGTTACAATGATTTTGTCCATTTAAACAACTGGATTATCTATAGAAATATCAGCATAGAATTCTATTTAATATGAAAACTTTCCAATAAACACTCAAAGAAGTGGCTAAATTAACTGTAAAACTGTCAACCCTGTTACTGTCAACACTGGAACTACCCGGTTTATGTTATGATGCATTACAGAAATCGTAATTAATGGAGCAAATCTGCTTAATTGTCATTAAATTAATGTTACTGTTTAAAACAACATAATAACAGGGGTGAAGTCCTAATAACAGGTTCCTAGTCCAAATAACAGGGGTGAAATGTGACCCGGACATGTTTTTATGAGATTCACTAAAACAGTTTCTTCTGAGTCTGGATGGATGTTGATGGGTTATTCTACATCTGTTCAACAGAAAAATTGGTGTTCTACTAAACAGTGTAGAAATAATTGAATGAAACCTCAAATGCAGGCAATTTTAAGAAAGAATTATTCTGTAATTAAACCATTTGTATAGAGGCCCAAAAGTGCAAAAAAAAAAAAGAAAAAAAAAAGAAGAGAATCATAGATGTTTTCTTTTCTCCTGAGTTTTGGACCACATATGTCTGCTTTGCATTTCTTCCTTTGTCATCTTGCTGACATTGAAAGGTTATCTGCATAATGTCTACTATTAGAAAAAGAAACATTACATTCTGCAAAATGGTGGATCGGCATGGCAGATGTGTCTGTTGCAGGAAAACAGAAGTGTTAATAAAATATGAAATTAGTTACTATGGGGTAAACAACACACGTCTCACTTCTTTCTATAATTACATATTTCATATTCCTCCCTGCCATTTTGCGATGGTGATCATTTTTAAGTGGGGCTTTTGAATAATGTGCATGCTTTTTTGCCTCTTCTGTCACAGAACTTTCACTTATTATGTTGATAGCGGCAAAACTGAGCTTTTGTGTTGGTGCTTTTTGTGTATTGACTGTGTGAAGTGCAAGGCTTTACAAAACACCGTCTCCCCTTGGCTGCGAGAGAAAACACAGACTGTGCTGACTGGGTGGAAGAATTATACATTTTGGGGAGCTGAATCGATGTAATTAAAATTTGCCTTCGCTTTGTGGATCTCCTTCTCGTTTCAAAGTGGGAACCTCAGCAAAGTTCTTGTTTTCTTCAGCCCTCAAAATTGCATCAATACTATCGTCACTGACAGCCTGCTTGCGAACTTCACAGCCTGCTGTCTGTAAGACAAAACATCTGTTTAGGTCAGCAATATGATGGCTGTGATGGGGTGATGATCTGTTTATTGCTCTCCATCAGAGCCAATAAAGGTTGCTTTTGTGTTACGCATACTGAATGCACACGTCAGGGAGCTCTGCGTGTGTATGAGTTTCTGTGAGGGCGTATACATTTACAAAACAATCTTTGGCTCTTCTGCATGGTTGCCTACTTTAGAAAGGGTGGCAAGAATTGTCCATTCTTATTATTGATAAGATTAAGCACTCAGATGATTAACAATAAGAACTCAAATAAGAAGCTGAATTAGCCTCGCTATTGTTCATACTTAGGATTAGTGATTTGAACAAACCCGTAACCCTATTACATTGTTATTAGAGACATGTTACATAAAAACAGTTTATTATCTCTGCTTCTTCATTGTTTTTGTTTTGTTTTTGTTTTCAGGAAAAATCTTGGAAAAATTATTGAAGGATATTTTTTGTAAATTTTATTCAATATAATTTTTTATTATTACTAAATTTAATGTATTTCATTAAATTTAGTAATAATCATTATTTATATTAAATTATATTGAATTTTTTATTGTTATTGAAAATGTTCTTCAAAATTTAGTGTGTTGCTTTCGTGGTTATTGGTTCTATAGATCTTAAAAATAGTTATTTGAGTAAATGATGTTGATTAAACAGCTTCCTTGGACTGTTTTTGTTTGTTTTTGGTTTTAACTTACCTTCCGCTAAGCCCCGCCTTAAAAACATAGGTGACCTATCCTACTTTAGCAATTGTTGAACAACATGTCACTAATGGCGTGATCACATTTGCCATTGCTCTGCGAAATTTCATGGAAAAAACAGTGTGATCCGCAATTTCGCATCAAGACAAAAAAATTCAAGTTTTTCACACACATTTGCCAGATCGACCAATAGCTGCTTGGTTTTAAAGTGACATTATTACGCCGGAATGAGAGTAGTTCCTAATCATATCAGCCTAGAAAATCGCAACTTTTCATTTTCCGCCGGTCTTAGTACACGATATAACTACAGAAGAGTCAAGTTTTAAATAGGACAAATATCGAAACTGTTTGATCGTTTTAGAACGCGATGCTACTGGTCTAATTGGATTCAATGATCTATGCTAAGCTATGCTAAAAGTGCTATCGCCAGATCCGGAGATCGGCTGAATGGATTCAAAAACGGTAAAACTCAACTTATTAACTCTGGGGGAGTTGGAGAATGAGCCTATTTCCAAAAAAAGTGGAGTGTTCCTTTAACAGTCTTTTATATATTATTAATTTTAATGTAATTTAATCACATTTTAATTATCATTAATTCTATTAAAATTATTATAATTTTAGTGTGTTGATGTCATGGTTTTTCTAAAAAAACCCAAATAACTTTGCATTTTTTGTTGCTCTGTGAAATTTTCGTAATTTCAATAGGAATCTACACGGTCATCTACATGAGTGAGGACAAAAAAAAAATCCCCTCAAACATTTCACATGAGGTTCAGGTTTTTTACAAGCATTTGCTGTATCAGCAACAGAATCTGCTTGGTTTTAAAGTTATTTGTTCATCGTTTCACATTATTGACAAATGGATCACTTTTTTAGTTTTTTTTTATTTTGCTTGTGAAATTTTGCTCAAATTCCACTAACCTGACCATGCCTTAAGACCTATGTTCAATTAATGGTAGTAACTAACTTGGCTTAACATAATTTTCTTTTCATAGTAAGTCTCTGTTTAATGACTTCAGACTAATGACTTCTCCATTTTTAATCGTGTTAGTGTAATTTTTTTTTTTTAGAAAAAGATTACAAAAAAAATTCACATCTAAGAATAACATCTACCCATTCTTTTATCTACTCTTTTCACCAATATCTTCACTTTATTATGAGATGTTCTGTCAAGCTTGTCTGAGCGAGACACAGTAACCCAAGGGGGCGGAGCTTAGTGAAGGCTCAACTTTAACCTTTATGGAAGCCCATCAGGCCCTCCATTGGATTTTGAGTCAAAGGTCTTGGTTGTTAAGTATATATTTACTTATAACTTCCTCTCCATAGATCTCCGTAGACGTTCCATGCGGTCGACTCCAGTGCTTCCCTCCTCAAGCGTCTCTTCTTTGGCCCACGCACCTGTCCTACACCGCCGTGATTTATGACTTGTGTGTTCTTCATATGCTGGACCGGGGCTCACTTCCCATCAATGATGAAGCTCCATGTTCACCATCGCGATGGAAAGTAGCCTCTTGCAGCAGATGCTGGGGTTCAGTTTTAAAATCCTCTTCTTTGGCACTCATAATTAGCAGCCGGGGCCGCGTTGAAGACTCGCGCCTGTCATCTATCCTGTTAAGTGGGTTCAAAGGGAGATCGGAGCCAGTGTTCAGGGGCCTTCTACTTCGGCTCATCTTTGTGGCTTCCCCTCACGTTCCTCCAGCCCTTCATTTTTATCACGTATAATTATAATTCGACTTTTCACTCTTCTTAGCCTCCTAATCGGTCAATTATGGTGTAACACAATATTGATTTGTTCCAGGAGAGGCCATTACGGATGCGTGCGCTGGAAATCAGCTATAAGCACTCTAATATGATAAATGTTTTAATCCCAGGTTTCGTTAATGTGCCATCTCAAGCTGCTATTAACCGCCAAATAAATGGTTAAATTAAACTAGTTTGGCTTTTAGACATATGAGCTCCTGGATCGGCTTTCTCAAGGCATTTCGGCTTTGATGTTGAAAAGCGCCCTCTGTGTATTATTCCGCGGCGTGAAATTCATCACATTTAACACAAGTCTGATAAATCATCACACTTGCTGTGGGATAACAGCCATTAGACAAACGTGGGATCTTAAGCAATCACTCTATATAAACAGAAAGACAACAGGATTCATTTTTCCAGGTACGCAGGTGAAAATAAACGGGTGTTTCTTCAACCATCGCCACTTTTGGCCCTGTAAGAAACATACATTTTCATCAGAAATTTACTTTTTACTTTTCCACTAGTTTAATTTATTTAATGTAATTTATTTACTTAAGATGTTCAAAATATGTCACAGGAGATTTCTGTCATTTTTTGTACAAATGTAATTTCCATTACATCTCAAAGGATATTTTGTGCTTATTTTTGTATTTTGTGGTGGAAATGACGGTTGTAGAAATGACATTTTTGGAACAAAATGGTCGAAACAGCTTTGTCTTGATAAGGATAACTTTATAGCTAGCATAATATTTTCATACATTAAATTTTACTTTTTTTTTTTTGACAAAATTGCAGCTTAATTGGAAATGACATACTCTGTTGACAATCAATTTACCATGATTTTCTGTTTCATTTCTGTTGTCTCTGGTTAAAAATTCACTAACTTGTGAAAAAAGCTTTATTAAATACATTTCAGTCACATTTCGAACAATGTATTGTGTTAATAACATTCTGTGGCGGAAATGACAGTCGTGATAATGATATTTTTCACTTGCTGTAGTTATAAAATGGCTGACACTCCTTTGTGAAAAACTATTATTTAATGCTAACTATGATATTAGCCTTAGCAAGACAAATAGCTGTCAGTCATTTTATTCTAAAAATGTTAAAAATGTCATTATCACAACTGTCATTTCCACAACAGAATGTTATTAAACACAACACATCGTTCGAAATGAGAAAATGACTTAAAAATAGATTCATTTTGATAACAAAATCACTTTTTTCACCAAAGAGACAACAGTGAAGATCTTGAGATGAAATGAAAGAGAAAATCAAGGTAAATCACTTGTGAAAAGAATATTTTTTATTAAAAATTATTAAATGCTAATTATGAAATTAGCCATAGCAAGACAATTATTTTATTTTATTTTATTTTTGAACCAAATTACAGTTGTGGAAATGACAAATTCTGTTTACAAGTGATATTTACCTGGTATTTATTTATTTATTTCATTTTATTCACATATCCTCATTTTATCTAAAGCTCATCACTGACACTGTTGTCTCTTTGGTGAAAAAGTTCACTAATTTTAGAAATAAAAGTTTATTAGACACATTTTTATCACATCTTAAATGGTGTATTGTGTTTAATAATGTACGGTAATGACTGTTGTGGAAATAACATTTTTAACCTTTTTTTTATTATTAAAATGATATACTATAACTGCATAGCTAGAATGTCATGTATGCTAAATAAATACACAATTAAATTACCTTATTGTTTTACATAATTTGATCAATACAGTATACAGCATGAATGGAAAATATTAAATGTGGTGGAAATGACACCACAACACTCATCATTTGTGTAAAAATGAAATTATTTTTGTACAATAATACTTTATTTATTAAAATATGTATAAAAATATTATTTCATATCATTAAAAATTGATTTTAGGTTTAAAAAGGTTTAAAAATCTGGATCTAGTGCAAGGGTAAAACACTACAATGTCTTCATTTGATAAAAAAATGGACCCCGGGGACAGAAGTGACCATAGCTGCACACCCGTCCACGTTCACCCCGTGTGTAAAACCGTCACAGCAGTAACCCAGCAGCATTCACATTGTTTCAGCATAGTATCAGGAACAAACACAGAATGGGAGCATGTGGCCGCATGTCAGGAGCCCTCCGCGCCCGCGCCTGGGCTGAATGCGGTGCCCGTGTTGGGGGCGAAAAGCTCCATACGGAGGGCGGCGTGTCTTGGGCCCTGGGGCCATGCAGTCTCAGGTCAGCAGATGGGCTTGTGATTATTATTTCCAGGCCTCTGTCTTACCTGACCACTTCCCCCTGCGCTTCATGAACAGCTGGTTCACTCGCTTCACTGCAATGCTCAACGGACGGCCATTTTTCTTCTTGTTCTTTACTTTGTACATAATATAAATCTTTACCGTGACCCTGCTCCTGGCTTCATCCACCTGTGTCTTACCTCAGGCGATATCTCCCACTGAGGATTCTGCTTTTTTCTTCGTCTTCTTCATCCACGGCTGATAACCGAGAGGGAAGAAAGTAAACTCTTTTTTTTTTGTCACACTGAGTATTGGGCCGATATTGTCGAACAGGCGGCGATACCATCTTTGTAATCCAGTGCAGAATAGTGCTTCGGCGAGCAGGATTCTGGTGACGGGACTCGACAGAGGGACATTTGACGAGAGCAGACCCTTCAAGAGCAGAAGTGATGTTTACTGTCACTGCTGTATTGTGCTAGTAAATATTTAATCCAGGGGAGATCTTCACATGTACAGACACACAAGAGTGGTGCAGCATTGTCCAAGCTCCCTCCACTGGTCTATTATTATTGTTATTATTATTAATATGCATACTTCTGACTAAAGGGGACAAAATATAGACTCAAATACATAAAAAAGTATATATTTTTTGTTGTTGTTATTATTACAGATTTCTTAGAAAATAGACTAAAATATAAACTTAAAATAATAATAATAATGAATATATTTATTCCTTAAAAGCATTATTAAATCTAAAGAATAACAGTAATATAATAATATTATGTTAATATAAGAATTAATATTTGAAAATAATAGCTTCAGAGAACAACAATTAGAATAATAATTCAAATTATTATCATTATTATTGTTATTATTATTATTATTATTATTACTTTAATATGCAGACTTATAAGAAAAAGATAACAGTAATAATAATAATAAATATTGTTATTTTTTACCATTATTATTGTTGTTATTAAATATTTCTTATTAAATTATAAATAAAGTCTAACCAAAAACAGTAATAAAATAATATTATTTTGAAATGTTTTTAATTAAGAATAACAATAATAATAATAATTTATTATTATTATTATTATTATTATCATTACCACTACTACTATTGCTACTTTAATATGCAGCCTTCTGAGAAAACACGTCAGAATATATACTTGAAATGCATTTTAAATAATAATAACAACAACAATAATAATAGTAAATTGTTGTTGTTCTTTACCATTATTATTGTTCTAAAGAATAACAGTAATAGAATAATATTATTTTGAATTGTTTTTATTGAGAATAACAATCATAATTCAAATTAATAATAATAATACTTTATGCAGCCTTCTGAGAAAACATATTGATATTGCTATGTGTGTACTGATGTGTATATTTCCTAAAATATTATTTGTCAGCTGTTTTGAGTAGGCCTACACCAGCATTAATGTGTCAGCCTAAATGCTAACAGATAAAAGACACACAACTCCAGCTTTAATTTCATAGCATCTCTAAAGGGATATTTCCCCCCAAAATGAATTCAGTCATTATTTACTCACCCTCATGTTATTCTAAAAGTATATGAGACACAAAGGAAGATGTTTGGACCCCTTTGGCCTCCACTGAATGTACAAAAACAATCAAAACACTAATCAGAATATCTTCTTTTATGTTTCACAGAAGAAAGAAAGTCATAGAGGTTTAGAAAGGACAAGTAGACGATGACAGACCTTACATTCACACACAAACATACAAACATCCAACCTGTGGGCAATATGGCAGTAACTGTGAAGTGTATGCTGACTTATTAAGCGATATCCGTTGCGTTTCTGTCTGTTTTTTTTTTCTCTACACAGGACCATGAGAGGCAGACTGTAGTTTTTTGGATGAATACCCTCTTTATGTGGACCAATTTATCACGCCACAGGGAAAAATGCTCTACATCTACATGAGCACCTGGTGTCCAGGCCCTTTCAACGGAGAAAGAAGAGAGAGAGAGCGGGAGGAACGGTTTGGATTACAAGTTGGCTGCATTTCTGGTTTTGTTGCGAGTTCCCAAAAGTACTCCTTTGCCAGTTCTAATTAAAAGCTCTTTGACAAAACCGTCAATAAAATGTATAATAAATGATATGTAAAGGAGACATAAACAATTTAAAGGTGGAAATGCGTCGAAAGATGAGGGATCAGAAAAGTCTGGCTCCAGAGCGCGGTTAAATTTTAATCGCGTCTCCATGGCAACATGCAGTGCGCGCGAGAGTATTTGTGAATGCGTGTGCGTCCGTTATATGGGCGGTTGAGCGAGTCTGAGGCCTTTTGTTTCTTTCGGAAATACAAAGTAGACAACAAAGTAATCCTGATCAAACGTGTTTATCTGCTTGGCCAGTCGTTTTGGGACCTATTCCGATAAAAAAATAAAATAAAAAAAAATGTGGGGAAATAAAAATCGGTTCTGGAGAGTGTGAGGGAGAAAAATACAACCGAACTGCCGGGAAACGTTTAACCGTACAGACAAAGAGAATTGCTACTGCTCTTTACAGCAGCCCCTAGACATCCCGCGGCAGCTAAAAGACTTGAAGAAGCGAACCAGCCAGTCAGATAAATATAAAGAGAGAGTGGGAAAGGAGGAAGAAAGCGAGACGTTATTTATTGATAAGGTAAGAAACAACTGTGAGGAAGCAGCTTTGAAATGAATCGTTGCTGATGCTCCGGTAAACTGAGGAGGCTTTTCAAAGTTGTGGCATACCGATCACAGACAACTGGTTTGGTCCATCAGTTCATAGACTCTCCATACTACAGATGAGTAATTTATTGGTTGAAAACGGAAATTCTCGTTGTTCTTTAGTATTATTTTATTACTAGTGTTATTGTTATTTATTCTAAAGAATAACAACAATAATAAAATAATATTTTCATAGACTCTGTGTATAATAATAATTCTAATAATAATAATAATAATAATAATAATAATAATAATTACTTAAAATAATAATATATATAATAATAATAATATAATATTTCTATAAATATAATACAAAGTTATTATATATATATAATAACTTTGTATTGTAATTTAATGGTATGCAACTCAAAATAAGAACAATAGTATTCATAATAATAATTAATTAATAATAATAATAAAAACAATAATAACAGTAATAAATATTCTTGTTTATATTGTTATTATTCTAAAGACTAACAATAATAATAAAATATTATTTAGAATTATTAATAAAAAACTATTCTAAAGAATAACAATTATAATAATTCTACAACAGCAGCAAGAATAATTATTGTTATAATTAATTAGTATTGTAGTCTTCTGATATGTACTTAAAATGACAACAATATTATAAATAATAATGCACAAACCACAACAACAACAACAATAATAATAATAATAATAATAATTATTATTATTATTTTATGTTGTTATAATATTTATTATTAACAATGAATTAATAAATATTAGAATAATAATTATTCATAATAATAATAATGATGATAAATGTTTTTGTATTCTCTAGAATATTAATAAGAAATATTATTATTATTATTATTATTATTATTATTATTAATATTTATATTTATATTTATATTTATATTTATATTTATATTTATATTTATATTTATATTTATATTTATATGTATAGTATAATTTGTTATTTTTTATCAGTGCAGAAACAATTCTTCATGTTCTAGATATTACTACAAATATTGGCAGTGGCTGATTTTTAATCAGCAAGTCAACCAGCATTTACAATATATGCTTAAACCTGGGTAATTTCAAATGGATCAATGGTATTTCCAGTTTAATTTCATCTTTCTGATCTTCACATGTCACTTTTGTAAGAAAATGTTCAGTGGCTGAAAATGTCAGCGTATTGATGGCAGGTAACTCTGCTCTTCCGGCAGCCTGTGGTAGGATTCATATTCCCTGAGAGAGTGTGCTGGGGGTTTCCTCTCCCTCCCTCCAATATGCACTCCAGGAAAAAAAAATGGCGTGGAAATGAATTATGGAAATTTTGATTGGAAACTTGTACAGTGTCCGTGTTTCATTTAGTCTTGCTGCATCCCCGGGCAGTGGCACAGCGCTGCGAGGAGCTGAGCAGGAAATATCGCTCCGACTACCGAGAGCACCTGGAGGCCGGCACACTCCCGCTCGGAGAGACCACGATTTATCTGCCAAGCGGCCTGGAGTCCGCCTGATGCATGCGCTCGTGCAGGTGTATTTTTTAGTCCCTGCTTGAGCCCCAGGGTGGGTGTCTTTTTATGCTGATCTTAGACCAGAGCTCTGAAAACATAGCATCAGGTATCTCATCAGAAAAACAGGTTCAAGATCAGTGCAAAAGAGGAACCAAAACCCCTGGTGTGAACTCCTGGTTCACAAACTCCACCGGTACTCAGCCGGCGCTGTGGGTAATGCTTCTCCATAATCATTTATTTCATCTGTTTGAACTGTACTGCAGTTTGTCTTCTGGCACTTCCAGTATGTGTAGTTGTTTTGAAGTATGCAAAACAACTTGAAGGAGAAAGTGCGCCGTATCAATAAGATTTATTTTGAATTCTCTTTCATTTTTGCCTTTATGATGCATTAAAAGATTTCTGGTGTGAGTAAATGATGTAAATGTGATGTAAACACTTTCTTTACATGATCCTGAGTCCAGCCCAATTATTGTTTAGGAGTTTTCATTTCAAGGTTTTATATAATTGTTTGGTCAAGAAAATTATTACATATATAAAACATCAGTTTATTAATTCCGTAAAGGAATAGTTCATCACAAAATGAAAGGTTTGTCATTTACTCACCCTCGTGTTGCTACCTTTGACTTTTTTTCATCTGTGGAACACAAAAAGAGAAAAATCAAAGCGGGTTCTCCTTGTAATTACAATGAAAAAAGGCTGAGGCTTTAAAAATTTAGAAAGAATGCCAAAATATTGCAAAAGTGTGACTTGTGCACTTTATTCCAAGTCTTCTGAAGTTATTTGATAGCTTTATGCCAGATCTAGCTTTCTTTGACACATTAATCATTAAAGTATTAAAGTATTTCTGAACTAATAGTTCTATTGAGTGAAATATTTTGAACAAATCAGTTGATCTATAGTTTACTAAACCAGACTGAATGATCTTCCAAATCAGACTGATTTGGTCATCTTTTTGATTGATTGATTGATTGATTGATTGATTGATGAACTGTTCTTTTTAAATTGTGAAGGTTTGTTTTAATTGCCAAAATACAGATTCAAGAATATAAATGTTTTGCTGCATTTTAAGACCAGTTGTAACTGTCTCATTGGCTTCAGTCTACTGATTGTTACAGAAAGCTGCAGTACTTTGGTTTCGAAGCTTTGTTTTTTTTTTCTTTGATCATTTTCCTCAGATGAGAATGAGCTATAGCAGTTGTTGGGAGGAAAAAAAACTCTTCTTTTATTGCTCTCTTTTCTTCCTTTATGCTATCCTAAGACATTTTTTTTGTGTGTGTTTTTACTGAAAAGGACAGTGTTTGATATTTGTGTGTGTGATCAATCTGAAATGCACTAGAATGATTCTAAAAGGAATAGTTTACCCAGTGAAAATTCACTGAAAATTCATTATTTATTCATCCTCTTGTCGTTCCAAACCTGTATGACTTTCTTTCCTTTGTGGAACAGAAAAGAAGATATTTTGAAGAATGTTTCAACTGTTTTTGTCTATACAATGAAAGTTCAAAACAAAACTGGACCCTGTTCAATCCCACTGTATGATACATATGTTATTATTTAAAGAATAATACAGATTTGGAACATTTAATTTTGGGGTGAACTTTCTCTTTAAATTTGCTATTAAGTACACAACACTAACTGCAAATAATTCTCTAGACCTACTCGACTGATATGCAGTGGCGTGATAGCTGTTCTCGCAAGGAATCCCAAAAATATCAATGAACTCAGGAGTGTAAGGACGAATCTTCTCAAATTGGTGTACTAATCTGCTTAGCCGCTAACAGGACATGTTCAGTGGAAGTTTTTGCTGCCGAAGTTTCTACGGAAGAATCCCAAAATCCAGGTAATTTCAGACTTTTTTTCTTGCAACTAATAACTTTCATTCAAGATTTCCTCATAAAACAATCTATATTAGGCAGTAGCATGTAGAAAGTTATTTAGCATGCAGAGCTACGTAGCATTTTGCTAAGGAACTCAGTCTCTAACTTGCTAACAACTAGCCTTTCTTAAGGGTTAAAATACCTCAAAATGACAAGCTTCACATGGCGCTAGTAGCTAGCGCAGAAAAAACACAACACAAGCAAGGATAGTGAGGTTTCAGTACACATTACCTCACAGCACCCAAGGGCCGGTTATATGTTACATAAGCAAAGAAGCTCAAAGGAAACAACGTATCAGTCGCAGGTGTGTGTACGCTGGAGCATGAGGCTAATGGTAGCCTGTGGAATAGGTCTGTCTGGGTAAAATGGCACTATTCCATGAAATCTCTCCAAACAACACCCCTGCGGAACGGGGCAATGGAACGGCCCGTCGTCGCTGTGAAAAAGACAGCTCCTAAAAGCCTTCGCATAAAAAAGCGCCTCAGCAAACGTCCATTTAAATCATGTCATCACTTCTGCACCCGGCTGTAAATATTGAGTGAGAGAAGCTCCAACAGACGTTAAGGCAATAAAGCTTCCACGATTTTACAAAACAAGAGTTGCTAGTCACTCATGGTTTTGTCAACGTTCAGATTTGTAGCCACTTCTTTCTCATTACCTGCGCCGTGCCAGAAGGCAGCTGTAAAATTGATTAGGACTGTATTTTGCAGACTAGGCCTGTGTTCTCTCAAATCTGAGTTATGATTTCACACAGATGTAATGCTGAAGTGAAGATTTAATTTTACACAGACGGTATGTCACCTAAGAGACATGATGTCCGTAAAACAACTGTCCATTGCACGAGGTGATTGAAACGTAATGTAATTACGCCTAAACGCTTTATAGCTGTGAGGACGGATTTCATTCAGCGAAAACCCAGAGAAAACCAGGAATATTTTCATTGTTGTACATGTAATGAGGAACAAAGCATGTTTTTTTAATTGCACTGTCAGGTTTGAAAACCAACTGTATGTGCAGGGGTTTTTTTTGTTTGTATTTTTCCCTTGAAATGTCAGTTTCACAATCAATCTGATGGACTTCTAGTAAGGAAAATGGCTTCTGTTTCTTTCTCACGTTTCCTCCAAACGTCTGTTTTGGAAGTAAGTAATTTTGGTAAGTGGGTATGAAATTCCACGAAAAGAGTGGATTGATTTACGGAGGCAACAAATAACACTTATGGCAACAGATGGTCTTATTGTATATTGAAGTCCTCCTGGAAAGTTGTAATCAGGTGCGTTCAAGTAAGCAAAATGGTGATGTACCATTTCTACATAAAATTCAGCAATATTTTTAAAACTGTACTCTAAAACATTATGAATAAAAACATGCTTTAACATTAGAGAAAGTGTCAAGGCCAACTTGGGTCATGTGACTTGATAAACAAGTTTTGTGACAGTCAGTCACTGTTTGCGGATACCATTTAAATGAATGCTTAGTGTGCCTAACGCGTCCTGAAAAGTGAAGCTAAAACTTTTTCGACACCTCCTGCTGGCTGACTGCTGACACCATTTAAACAAATACAAATGTAAACCAAACTAATAAATCTAATTACACATAAAATACATTTTTCCCAAATATGGTTTCTGTCTAGAATGTTCGTCTATCTCACAGTTACTACTGCTCGGACTGGGGTTCCAAATGAATCACTACTGCTCAGAATTTGGCTCCAAATTGATCACTTCTGCTCAGACTCGGGATCCAAATGAATCACTACTGCTCGGATTAGTGTTCCAAATGAATCTCTACTGCTCAGACTTGGACTCCAAATGAATCACTACTGCTCGGACTAGGGTTCCAAATGAATCTCTACTGCTCAGACTTGGACTCCAAATGAATCACTACTGCTCGAACTTGGGCTCCAGATGAATCACTACTGCTCGGACTAGGGTTCCAAATGAATCACTACTGCTTGGACTTGGGCTCCAAATGAACCACTACTGCTCAGAATCGTGCTCCAAATTGATCACTTCTGCTCAGACTCGGGCTCCAAATGAATCGCTACTGCTCAGACTTGGACTCCAAATGAATCACTACTGCTCAGTCTGGGATATTTTGGCTTCACTTTTCTACTGTGGGAAGAAGTGGAGATGTGTTGTCCACATTTTTTTCTTTTTCTTTTTTTTTAGTCTATGGAAATACCATTTAATCCTACCAGTCACAAAACTGTCTGCAACTCTTTTTTTGGAGTAAACTCAAAATCTAAAAAAAAAAAAAAAAACGCAAAAACAAAAACACAAAAACAAATACACAAGGCCATTATTTAAAGTGAAATTTATATAATATTTCATATATTGATGTGTGTGTATATATATATATATATATATATATATATATATATATATATATATATATATACATACACACACACATAAACACAGTGCCGTGAAAAATTTTTTGCCCCTTCGCTTTTTTTTTTTTTTTTTTTTTGCATATTTGTCACACTTAAAAGATTCAGATCATCAAACAAATTTTAATATTACACAAAAATAACCCGAGTACATACAAAATGCAGTTTTGAAATAATGATTTCATTTATTAAGGGAAAAAAGCTGTCCAAACCTGCCTGGCCCTACGTGAAAAAGTAATTGCCCCTTAAAACTAATAACTGGTTGTGCCACCCTTTGCAGCAATAACTGCAATTAAGCGTTTGCGATAACTGGCAATGAGTCTTTCACATCGCTGTGGAGGAATTTCGGCCCACTCTTCTTTGCAGAATTGTTTTAATTCAGCCACATTGGAGGCTTTTCGAGCATGAATGGACTGTTTAAGGTCATGTCACAGTATCTCAATTGGATTTAAGCCCGGACTTTGACTTGGCCACTCCAAAACCTTCATTTTGTTTTTCTTGAGACATTCAGAGGTGGACTTGCTGGTGAGTTTCGCATCATTGTCCTGCTGTATAACCCAAGTGCACTTGAGCTTGAGGCCACAAACTGATGGCCGGACATTCTCCTTCAGGATTTTCTGATAGACTGCAGAATTTATGGTTCCATCAATTATGGCAAGTCATCCAGGTTCTGAAGCTGCAAAGCAGCCTCAGACCATCACACTACCACCACTATGTTTGACTGTTGGTATGATGTTCTTTTTATGAAATGCTGTGTTAGTTTTATGCCAGATGTAACGGGACACACACCTTTCAAAAAGTTCACAGAATATTTGCCTAAAAGTCTTTGGGATAATCAAGATATTTTTTGGCAAATGTGAGATGAGCCTTTGTGTTCTTTTTGGTCAGCAATGGCTTTTGCCTTGGAACTCTCCCATGGATGCTGTTTTTGCCCAGTCTTTTTCTTATTGTTGAATCATGAACACTAACCTTAATTGAGGTCTTTAAAACTTTCCTCAAAAGGGAGTTTGTTTTAAAATGATTTATTTTCATTTTCATTTTCATTTTTATGATTTAATTAATTGTCAGATTTTCATTAAACTCACAACAACCCCCGCAGTTCCTTTACGACCCCTAGTTTGGGAAACCTTGATGTAATGTTTAATGCACTTCATGTTGTAAATTACAATGAATTGAACAAGTTTTCTTACTCTTTGCATTTTTTTACATCATTATGGTTAAATCAATGTGATAAACAAGTTAAATCAAAAGTAATCTAAAAGTAATCTGATTATATTACCTAAAATGTGTAATGTAACGGATTACGTTACTGATTACAATTTTTATCATGTAATCTGGAATCAGTAACAGATTACAATTTGTAAGTAATCTACCCAGCTCTGTGTATATATATATATATATATATTTGTGTGTATATATGTGTGTGTGTGTGTGTTAAAATATATAAGTTAAAAACAAAAAATAATGATACTGAACAACATTACACGTCACACATACACACGTCTGTGTAATATAATTGTTTAATACATTTTTTTTTGGATCAACAAATAGTTTAATATAACTAAGTGAACCCATAAAATGTCTTTCAGGTAGTTTTTTTCCCCTCCTAATCATTCAGTTTCCATTCACTGAATAAATGCTTTGTCAGCCCTCCTCTAAAAACACACTCTGCCGTTCAACGAAACACAAGGTACAGACCAACTGCTATCTGAGCAGGAGGCAGGCCTTCGGGCAGCAACCGCCTGCTCTTTACCCACGGGCAGAGACGATGCCATCCGCGCCTCCAGCCCTGCTCCCCATCCACTCTCTCTCCGTCTCTCCCTCTCTCTCTTTCTCTGTCCGTCACACGTGCCCGCGGTGGAGACCTGGCAAACAGCGCTGTGCCTTGCCAAGGAAGATTTATACCTGGAGCTTGACCCAGTTCTGTTTGCATCTATATTAGCGAGGACAGAGGGCTGGGTACAGGGAGAGGGAAAGGTCATCGAGAGCCCAGATACTCTACTGATGTATCAAGATGATGGAGCTGGCTAATTTAGTTAGCAACAGTTGTCCCCTCCGCCGCCACAGATGGTCCGCAGTTGCCGCAGCTCAAGGCGAAGGTTTAAAAACGAACACTTGAACCAAGGCTTTAAAGAACACAGCGCTGTATGTGAGAGAACATGCTTACAGACACTGTTGTCTAGCAGCTGGGTGCATAAAATAAAAGCAGTCAGAGATAAAAACAAAGAGTGTGTTCAAAGAGAGATTCAGATTCATTAGTATTCATAAGTATTTGCACATAAAGTGTTTTTCTAGTAAATGTACAATCCGTTTCAGTACACTGACTCAAACAATATCAAAGACATTACACTTTTGTCTGGATTTATTAAGTATTATATTCAAAGTAGTTCACCAAAACTAAAACAATAGAAAGTACAAACATCGACAAGATTTTTAAAAATAAAATAAATATATATTTTTTAATAAAACGAAGAATATTTATAAAATAAATAATGAAATCAAATATAAAAAAGATCAGTTGGAAATATTTTTATTTAAATTTGAACTACAATAACTAAAACTAAAATATAAATAATTAATAACTGTATAAACATATTTGAAAAAATAAATAAATAATGAAAATAACAAAACAAAATTACTAAAAAAAAATGTATTAGTAAATTATTAAAATGAAAAACAAGAAATGTAAAAATAAGAACATTCTAATAAAAACATTCTAAATACACCTCTTCTATTTAAATGTTTAAATTTCTGCATTTTTAAGTTTCTGAATACAAAGAAATCATTTTGGTATTTTTTTGGGCCATTAATTCAAGATGTCATGTGGTGCAACTTCCCTAAAACTTCATGATAAAAATTCATGATATTTACAATAAATACTTTTTACCTTGAAAATACATATTTAAATACTTTTTGAAAATAATGATTCATATTTATGTATTTAAGTATTAAAGGCATAAGGAAAATATTACTTTTTACTTGGTTACACCACATGACTTTATAATTGATGCTTTTCTCGAAAAGGTTCTAACATTTTTTTAAAGCCATATTAAGTCAACATGAATACAAAGAATACATGGTACATGTTTTACACTAGTTTTCTGTAAGGCTTTTAAATACTTGGTACTTGAAGTTACCTAATTCAACATTTTTATGACTTTTACAAATACTATATGTACAGTATGAGATCACCATTTTAATTCTTACAATTTAGTTTCTTTGCTTGTGTTCATTATTTTTGCTCATTTCACTAACGTTAAATAGCGTAAGTGATTTTTGGCAGTTGATATAGCTTGGACTCTAAAAGGACCATTTTATTTGAACGCTTTTATGATTTTAAATGATTTTCCTTCCATTTGATATTAATATCATCATATTTAAAATCATCATCTCATCATATATTTAAAGACCTCACTGTTGCATAATAAAATAATATATAACAGTCCACTGAAGGGCAATAAAAATCACATTCTTGACTGCAAATGATACTCGGCGAGAATAATAACAGCTAAAAAATATGTTTTGGCACAGACTCATTTACATGATAGAATAACCTTCCAAAGAGGAAAAAAAAAACAAGAGGATAATATATGCGGCGTGTTTGTGGTCATGCACTTCAGTTGTTTATTACCGAGAGAATTGCATTAAATCACCCCACAAGAGGAGTGTGTCGGGGGGGAGAAGACAATGAAGCAGGCCTGTGGATATAATGAACTCCTGTGGGGATAAGCACACCTCACTATAAAGGCCTAACCACAAATTAAGTGCTTGTTGCCATCATGTCTTTGTAGAACACAGGCGTAGATCTAACCTGCGTGACTACGCATCGCGTTTGAGCTGCCGCTGTTGTCTTTTTCTCTGCTGAAGGAAAGACAAAGACGAGAGACGCTGCGGCCCTTTCCCACGGCGGCTGGTGGCATACTTGCCGTCTTTTTATTCTCTTCCATGTCTGTGTTTATAAAAGGCGGTCTAATGTGCTTGGTATTGGCTTGACGCTCAATTTAATGTTTTTTTTTTTTACATATTTGATCAAACATTTCAGAACCCAAAAGCTGCGTAGGTGTTTTTATTAGCATTACGAATGGTCTGTATGACTAGCCGAGTAAGGCCAAACTCACAGAGGACTATTTTATTTTCCCAGAGGAATATTTTATTTAGATGGAGCGCTTCACAGTGTTTCAGTGAAGTTTCAACTTAATCACAGAAGTTACTTTTAAATTCCCTTGGAAAAGAAAATATGGAAACAAACAAAATCATTGTTTACATACAACAGGAAGGAACATACTGTACAATACAATAAGATTTATAACATAATGATAATAAATGTTATAAATGTTTATACTGTATTATAATGTATTATATACTTATAACAATCATTAGGAAAAATAAATATAGAAACAAACAAAATAATTGTTTACACACACATGAACATGATTTATATAGTAATTTAATATAGTTTGTAATAATTTATAGTTCTAATTATATTTGTTTATTACAGTAGGAGTTATGAAAATATGAAAATACATACTTTTTTTATAAATGTTTAGATACACTAAATAATTTCTACTTCATGACTATACTCAAAGAAGTCACTTTTAAAAATCTTTAGAAAAATAAACATCCATCATTATGTTTACAACAGAAACATACTGTATAATAATTTAATATAATAATTTTGTAATAATTTACAATTATATTTTTATTATAAGGCTTATAACGACTATGATAAATAAAAATGTTAGAAATGTTTATATTATATTATAATATATTATTATTATTATTATTATTATTATTATGTTATATTATGCAACTCAGAGGTCACTTTAAAATTTCCTTAAGAAAATAGGATATAATATATACATCATATAATTTAATATAATTTGTAGTAATTTATTATTATACTTGTTCCTATCTAGTCAGTTTTAATTTTGATTGCTTCTATATTTTTATATGTAAATAAGGCTATTTGATACTGAAATCTGTTCATACTGAAATCTGTGACTTTTGCCTTTAGATTTGGTGCTTTGGCAAGTCTGAACGCAGTTTGAGAGACTGTTGAGATCTCTTCTGGAACTCTGGAGGAAGCAGATGTGAGTTCTTGGAGAAAATGACGCTAGCAATGCCAAGGTCATGCATTCATTTGCTGGGAAATGCATGAACTGAGTGTATACTTAATGTAATGAAGGATCTTCTCCGCAGGAGGAACATCTGAGACGCAGGAAACCTATGCAAAAGCCTCTATTTGCGCTCCATTTGATCTCATTGGAGATCTTGGGGAAACAGTTGAGATATTAGAGAGATGTCCTGAGAGGTTTTTCCATCCAGCACTGTGCTATCTATCTACTACCTGAACAATAGAAGTAAGTCAGTTGAGAAACTCATCACAGAGAACTTTTTCCTCACAAAACAGGGGGGCCCATCCAGCAGCCTTTAATCAATACAGGAAACATGAACTTCAGGGGACACGAGGAACCTCTGACTGCAGATGAAGATAAACCACTGCTGCCTCGGACACGTTGTGCCCGTCTTCATCTCCACAAGCTCCGGCTACCAACAGATCCATCTATCACCAGCGATCAGATGCTGTTTTTCTAACCAAGCAACACAGGGTGACGTATTTTCCTCAATAGTCCTAGGTGAGCTTCTGTATCATAAATCACATCAGACAAAGCCCAGCTTGACCTCTAAATGGGGGAGATATCGTTGTATTCAGATTCTCAATGGTGAGGGTTGCTCATAACCTCTGGCATTTTTTGCTTGTCTTGGTTTGAGCTTTGAACAATGTTTGAGTAATCCCTCGGGCCAGGCGGGAATAACAAACGATCCATGTCTTGAGCCCCATGGTGTGCGCTTTCCAGTAGACGGAAGCTCTCGCCGTGTCTTCCTGTATTAGGTAGAGCAGCATTTTGCAGCTGGTTCTCAACACTGGATGTAAAGTGGTGACCAAACAGAGTGCAAAATCAATGAATAATACACTATGCATTAGTAATGTGACAGTCTGAGTTGGAAAAAGGTACAGTTTTGTTTCTAAATCTTCTTGGTAGCCAATTCACTTTATCTGTTGGTCAAACAACACTGGTCCTCATTTACTCATTTTCAATGGACCAAAAAATCTAAAGTTGAATGCACTTAGGCCTTAGTCTGGTTAGATGCCATATTGAATTATATGCAGAACAAGGCTGTGATGGATAGACTTAGTCTTTACAATGCCATGTGCTGTATAAAGATTCTAGATCACAATTTTCACAACTCAGAACTTGAAAAAAAAAAAAAAAAAAGGTTTTCAGGGTTTTTGTCTCTTGAATGCTGTTTCATATGCTGTTAAATAACAGTACAATCCATTGTATTTCAGTCATTCACAGTCTCAGGTTGGCGCAACCCTGTCTATGGTCTATTGGTTATTTTAGTCAAAAATACATTGATTATCCTTGGGGGGGGGGGGGGGGGGGTGGAGCATGCTGAATTTGCATCTTTAGTGTATTTTAAATCTTCAAAAAAAAAAAAAAAAACTGGGTCCCACTTTATATTAGGTGGCCTTAACTACTGTGTACTTACATTTGAATTAATCATTTGGTACAATGCACTTATTGTGTACATACATGTTTTTACATTGTACTTATATTTTTAAAAATACCTATATGTAATTACATCTGTAATTAATTTCTGTAATTAAATTGATAATTACACTGTTGACCCATCCCTTAAACCTTAACCCACCCTTAAACCTACCCGGACCACCAAACCTGTCCCTAACCTTACCTGTATCCCTCCTCAATAGCAGCAAAAGTGTTTTGCAATACAATATGAACACAGTAAGTACATTGTACTTATTTTTTGATGTAAGTACATAGTAGTTAAGGCCACTTAATATAAAGTGTGACCAAAAACTGTACTTCCAATATCAGCATTAAGTAATATTAAACACATTTGTTCAAATTTAATTATAATTCGGTGGCCGAGAGAGCTCAATGCGCTACAAATTAAGAAAACAACTCCATCGATTTGACAACACATGTGCTGTAAATGCTCACAACACAACCAAACAAAGAAACGCGCTGCAAATATAATTCTTTATTTGTTTGCGTTGTGAGCATTTGCAGCACCTGCTGTCAAACTGATGAAGATGTTTTTTTGATTTGCTTTCTCTATTTGCATGTGTTATCTGAAGTTGCAGCGCATTGAGCTCTCTCGGCCACCGTATTATAATCGTAATACAATTCTAATAAATATAATAATAATATTATATAAAACTATAGTAAAACTAAATAAAATATTGAATAAAAGGCCTACTTAAGTGTACTTCGAGATACTTTCATGTCTCGTAACACACTTAAATACACTGTAATAATGTCAAATTAAGTTTTATTTCAAAGTACATTTTATCAAATTTTAATAAACTTTTGTTGTGTACACTTATTTTGATGTGTAGACTAACATACTACAGTATTTGATTATAACTTTAAAAGTTTCAATAAAAATTACATTAAAGTAATATTTTAGTTTACCACAAATGCTTGTCAGTACATTCGGCAGTACACTCATATTTGAAAGATTAAGTAATTATGAAAATTACTTACAGAGATGTACTTAAATCCTATTTATGTGGGACTAAAAGAACACTAAAATCCAGTTAATTTCATTTAATGTGAATGTACTATAAACAGCAATACGTTTTCATTTAATTGCAATTAACAGTCTGAAAACACTACATTTAGTTCACACTTAAATGATAATTTTGTTATAATTTACTCGCTCTCAAGTTGTTCCAAACCTGTATGAATTCCTTTATTCTGATGAACATAAAAGAAAATATTTTAAAGCATGTTAATAACTGAAGAATTGATAGTAACCACTTTTTTTTTCCATACAATGGTCACTGTTCAATGGTAACTGTTTGGTTAGCCACATTCACTCTTAAAAATAAAGGTGCTTAAAAGGTTCTTCACAGCGATGCCATAGAAGAACATATAGGATTTTTGGTTCCACAAAGAACCATTCAGTCAAAGGTTCTTTAAAGAACCATCTCTTTCTTACCTTTTTATAATCTGAAGAACCTTCTTTCGCCACAAAGAACCTTTTGTGAAACAGAAAGGTTCTTCAGAGGTTCTCCATTTAAATAAAAGGCTCTTCTATGGCATTGTGAAGCACCTTTATTTTTAAGAGTATTCTTCAAAATATCTTCTTTTGAGGTGAACAGAAAAAAAGAAACTCGTACAGGTTTGGAACAACATGAAAGAACATGTAAGAACAAATAAAATAAAAAACTATCCATTTAAAAGTATATTCTACTTCCATACTAAGCCATCTTTTTAAAACTATGCTAAAGTCCTTCTTTTGCCCTAGAAGGACTTGAGGAGAGCACAAATGATTCGCGCTTGAAGATCATGTCTGGGTGAAGTATAAATTGCTAACACCCTCTGCGCTACCCATGCCTGTTTGTCTGCAAACCGAGATCAGAGGAAGTGCAATCGATGTCCTCAAACTGCCTCTGGATCTTCAGTCTCCAGGACTTGACACAACCCTCCCAAAAGTGCATCTGCATACCGTTTAAACGAGTCTCCACCAGGCCTCTGCACATTTTATGAATTCGTGTGCTCTCCAGGTACATTCAAGCGTCCCTCATTTCAGCCTAGTGCTCCGCAGGCGCCCGCTAGTTTCTTTTGTGTTAATTAGTCACTTGCCGTGCCTTAACAACTTGAGATCAGAGTCGACGGGGCAGTTTCTCTCTGTTCCGCAGCCTTTGATGATGGTTCGGCGAGCGGGGCTGGAGCTCAGGAGCTTGTTCGTGCGATAAAGCGCCGCCCTGAGCCACTGCTCTTTTTCCCATCAGCCAGGGAGAACGCAAGCACGGCTGCCCTGCAGTGCCCACATTGGTTCTTATTGGCTATGCTATTTTTTCCACAAGCAATCCTAATTTCCTAGATGAAAGGCACTTACTGTAATATTGCCTCAGAATTTCCTAGAACTGTGGAGGCCGAGTTCCATTTTTGCAGAATTCAAGCGTGTCTTTGTGCAGTATGAGGTAATGGTGGATTAAGGAGCATGGAAAGGGATTTCGGGAAGGGTGCAGACTGGTTTGTGTCATTGACTAGTTTTTGGAGTGCACAGGTCCCAGTCAGAGGGTCTCGCTAAATTATTGATCAATGAGACGAGTGGTGAAAACACAGCTTAGCACTATGCACTCTTTCCCCCCTCTCGCTCTCTTCCAGATACATCAAGCCCAATGTAAAAGCTCCACTGTGCAAAAAAGCCTTCAAGTTCAGTTCAATTATTCAGCATCCCTCCCTGATTATGAATTATTGAGGTAAAAGCATGTTCGCGTATATGGCTGTGCATCGAGCTCAAGACACAAGTGACTCATTGGGAAGATAATGAAGAGAGGCTGTCATTACAAAAGGCGGTTTTAACTTGGAGAAAATGATTGAATGCATTGTGGAGTGAATGTGAAATTAATATGGACCCCACTTACTTTAAAGGGATAGTTCACCCAAAAATGAAAATTCTGTCATTAATTATTCACCCTCATGTCATTCCAAAACCGTAAGACCTTCGTTCATCTTCGGAACACAAATTAAGATATTTTTGATGCATTCCGTGAGCTCTCTGACCCAGACAGCAAGGATCCTTACATGATCCAAGCTCAGAAACATAGCAAGGAGATTGTTAAAATAATCCATGTGACATCAGTGGTTCAACCGTAACTTTACAGAGCTACGAGAATACTTTTTGTGTGCAAAGAAAACAAAAATAACGACTTTATTCAACAGTTCAACAAATAACTATTTAGATGCCAATTTAATGAACTGACATTGATTTCTGACTCCACTCTGATTATGGAACAGCCACTTTTCACAGTTCAGTTACTTCTTGCCCTTTTTTTCTTGTTGAATAGCCCTTTTCTCTCTCCAATGCATCATATTATACAGTATAAGTGAAACGGGAGATGGGTAATTCACACAGACTTTAAGAATTGATGTACTGTAATGTGCAAGAAAAGATACTTTGTTACCGCCAAAAACTCTCGCTGTCAAAGGAGTTTTCCAAAATGTGATTCACTTTACTCAACCCATTAGCCAAATTCAAGTTCCTCTACGGAAAAGAAAACTTCAAACTGTCTAATTGTGCCCCATTCTCTCGATACAACAGCGTTACAATGCAGTCACAAGGCTAAATCCCATCTGTTGATGCAAATAACTCGTTGGCGTCTGTCGAACCATCCGCTCTGGTGAAGTGAGTTCGAGTGCCGGCTTCTGTCGAGAGGCCTCACTCCGCTTTATCTTGGCTTGGCGTGAGAGAAAAAGCAGATGATCCAATAAATTATCAATAACGCCCCTGTAAACCCAAGCCACTTTGGCCGCGTGGCACTTGGCGAAGAGCGGGCGGCCCCTAATCATTCATTCTCAGCAACTGCTCCCTGGCTCACGGCCGCTTTTTCAAGCCTCTACAGGCTCAAACTCTCCACAAGGTGTTTGACTAGACTGCTTAAATATTTTCATTGAAGAGTTTCTCTAAATGGGCAAAGTGCACCCTCTCGTTTTCAGATTACGAGGGGATGAGAAGAATTATTTAAAGCGAGACTGCGGGGACAGGAAGCGAGCCGAGAGAGAGACAGGAAGAGAAATAATGAGAGAAAGCAAATCCGTTTGACTCGCTGCATTAGCTTCTCTCTTTCCCATCAGTCTGTTCTTAATGAGCGTTCAGTTGTTTCCAGACCCGGTCATGGCCGGGGCCGCGGCTCCTCGTTATTTCCCGAATTGCTCCAGCCGTGCCATTCGAGGCAGGGGCTCGATCGCTTTACGTCTTACGCCGGGATAAGCATTGGGCCTGGTCATTACACACAGGGGAACTGCGCTAATGGAAGCGGGGCACAGGGAAAAACCGCTGCCCTTTCCCTCGCTGAGAAACTCACTCTCGCTTGAACCTTTTATTAGACTTTACAGTCTCGATATATAGGCCCACAGAGCAAAGGCCATTTAAGCAGACTGTTTCTGAACATTGTTGTTCGTAAGCACTTAACAGGTGAGTGAGGCACTGCAAGTCTCTTCAGAACTCTCTAACAGGAAGTTCAGATCCTTCTATATCACAAATAATATCTCAGTCAGTTTTGTTAAGGTCTTCTGCTTTTATTGTTTTGCCTTCAGAAGAAGAGCCAAGGGAAAATAATGCTAAATGCTAATGCTAAATGGACAGATTTACTTGGTAATAGCTAGCCAAATTAGACAGTTACTAATGTGGACAGAGCCTTAAAAAAAGCAATGTTTTTGTTTACTTTTGTACAATTAGCAATTCTGGTACTGTAATGTAAGACATCACCAATTCATGTCCGAAGCAAAGCTCTATGTCTTTTCTACTTTTTTGTAGCCGTTTTGCTAACATTAACATTAACTGCCCTCCAATGACATGTTGGCCAAATTTGATTAATTTTCTGAACATGCAAGCTATGCCCCTAAATATTTTATGCTGTTTATCAACCATATTTTTCAACTGAGAAGTAAACTATTTTCTGTGATTATGCAAAACTTCTGATTTATCAGCTGCTATAGGTAAATAACAAGAAGAATAACAAAGTGCAATAGACAGTACAACTATTTGTGCTACAAATCAGTGTGTTTATAATTATGATAATGAATTAAAATATGATAACAAATAACTATATCCAAGGAAGGTAACTATACAGATAAACAATAACTATAAAGTTTTAATAATTGTTAATTCATTGAGATTCGGAAATCCACATTACAATTATAACAATAGCGACATAGAGGAACGAATCGGAATCACTTCAGAACAGTTTTTTTTCCAGCTGATGACCCTTGTAAAAAAAAAAATATATTTAAAATACATTTATTTCATGCTAAGTATAATTCAAATCAATGAACATATTTACTGACACATGGCTCGAGACTTGCTGATATAGAAATTATAATTAAACTTTATTTGGAGTACTTCTTGTGCACAATGCACATTTCTTAATATTAAGCCTAAAATGTGTTTTAATGTTACTATTGATGAGGATTGTTTGATCTTAGAATAATATTGCATAATTCTCAAATAATATTGAATAATTTAAATGCAAAATATTTAAAGTAAACCTGGCATATTGTCACGGTGGTGTTACAGGGAAAACGCAGGAGACAAGGTGTAAACAAAATTGTCTTCAATAAATGAAAACACAGGGGATAATCCAACATGAAAGAAACACCAATGAAACAGGGAACGAAACGAGTAAACCAGACACATGAGAACTGAACAGGCAGGAACTAAATACACAGAATAATTACAAAACACAGGGGCAGGGGATTAATCAATGAAACTAAACGAGGACAGGAATGTGACCAAATAAGAAAACACAGGAAGAACTCAGGGCAAAACACAACCAAAAATGTGATATTACTCCCCCCTACCAGAAGGCGTGTTCCGTTCCGTAACAATACTACCAGGGAGAGGGGGGTTGGGCACCTCAGGGTGGATCAGGGGACTCGGGACGCCATGGCGGAGCAGGGAGCTCAGGAGGCCATGGCGGAGCAAGGAGCTTGGGGAGGCCATGGTAGCACAGGCAGTCCAGGGGGCCATGGCCTAACAGTGAGCTTAGGGAGCCATGGCGGGATAGACCGTCTGGGGAGCCATGGCGGATCCACCTCTGAGGCCGTGGCCCCAGCCTCTACGACCGGAGCCCTACTACCCCCTCTCTCACCCCCCAAAAAAACACTTGGGGAAAATCCCGGCCAGGCATAGGAGCAGGAGCCCTCCCTGGGCTGGATTCGGGGCCTGGAGCTCTCTCTGGGCTTAACTGGGGATCAGGAGCCCTCCTTGGGCTAAAAGGGGAATCAGGAGCCCTCCCTGGGCTTAACAGGGGAACAGGAACCCTCCCTGAGCTTAACTGTGGATCCGCAGCTCTAACATAACTCTGACCAGGGGCTGGAGCCTGAACTGGACTCTGGTCAGGGGCTAGAGCTGATAGTGAAGCCAACTCTGGGGCAGGAGCCAACACTGGAGCGAACTCTGGGGCTGGAGCCAACACTGGAGCGACACTGGCAGGCTTGAGTCATGAACGGCCGGCGGGCTTGAATCAGCCTCAGCCGGTGAACTTGACTTTGGAGCAGCCAGCGAACTTGAGTGAGCAGCGGCCGGCAGGCTTGTGTGAGCTGCAGCTCGCGGGCTTGACATCGGAACGGCCGGTCGAGCTTGAGCGAGCGGCGGCCCGCGAACTTGACTTAGGAGCGGCAGGCGAACTTGAGCGAGAAAAAACTGAAAAAAACAAAAAACTTTAAAAAATAGAAAAACAAAAACGAGGAGAAAAGGCACCGCGTACTGTCGGTGTCACAGTGGTGTTTTTAATAAATGAAAACACAGGGGTTAATCCAACACGAAAGCTTGAACATAAACCAAAGAAACACAGGGAACGTAACGAGTAGACCAGACACATGAGAACTGAACAGGCAGAAACTAAATACACAGGATAATTACAAAACACAGGTGCAGGGGATTAATCAATGAAAACAAGGACAGGACGGTGACCAAATAAGGAATCACAGGAAGAACTCAGGGCAAAACACGACCAAAACACATACTTGCAATAGATGCACTTTAGCACAATCTAATATACTTGTGTGTATCTTTAGTTGGACGTCAGCAGTACTTCCACACAATTAAAGTACATTAAGCACAACATTTCTTGTTCCAATTTAGTGGACTTTAAGTATACCAGTTTAGTATACTAAAAGTACAATTGCAAGGTATTTTTATTAAGTACACAAATATGAAAATGTATTTCTAGTATACTTAGCATTAAATAAATGTTTTTCAAATACATTTTAGTATATTTATTTTTCACTAGGTGAACAATAAAAACACTGACAGCCAATCAGATTCGACACAACTAAAGAGCTAGAGCATTTACAGTGGCAGACGACAAAATTGCAATGTGTGCTTATGGAAGCTAATATAGTTATTGTTATAGTTATCTTTACAGTTATCGTTCTTGGTGTGAATGAGTCTTAAGGCTGCCACATAGCTATTTCAGTGATACCTACCAGGTGTCTAAGCATAAAATTTTATTCCAAAATAAAAAATTAGGTCTCCTGAGCAATCAAAGAGCAACCTCTGAGTAATAAAGATGTCTTCTGGTCTTGCTCCTTCAGTTTAATCGACATATGGACCTCATAAGTGAGTCTAGACGCAAAAGACTCCCTGAGGAGAACATGTCAGTTTGAATAAAGTGCATGTATTGACTTTATCAGAGAAAAATCAATATGGACCTTTTCAAACAGCAGTTTCATGTCCAGACATTTGATTTGCCATCATTTTTACGTTCAGCCCCAGCAGTTGGTTGAGAAAACTGGTACTGGCAATCTTCTGCTGCATAAATGTGTTCCTATATTTTGAAACAGGTTACTATTGCATTAATGGGCTTTTGATGCACAGCTGGACTATCGATATGGCCGTATTTTGAGATGTAAACACAACGCTACACCCTCAGCCAGAGCTTGTGTGTGTCTCCTGCTGATTTGGGGGGGGGGGGGGGGGGGTCAGGGTTTATGAGAGCATGCATGCAAAAGCCAGAGCCCCCACAAGCCCCTCAGTTCTTCTTACAGTGTATGGTTTAAAAGGCTTGCAGTCTCTAGGGTGAGAAAGAGGCAGAGAAACAAGAGGCAGAAAGAAAGAGAGAGACTTTCATTAGGCAGTCAGGCCTGTAACCCAGCTGGATGTGACTGCCAGTTGGCTGGGCAGTATTTGCAGTCTGTTTGTATGTTTACGCATGGATTCAAGCATACACATAAAACACATTCATGCATGCTCGCTAACAACACCCTTCATTATTAACAGCATTCCTGGACACTGTGATACACACAGACTCCTTTTCCTGTTTTTAATGATTTTCTCAAATGATACAGCTTTTATGCATACTGTATATCAATCTCCAGACTTTAAAGAATCATATGAACAATAATTTTGACTCCAAAAACCCAAATTAGTAATTATAGTCTATATTACATCAGTCTATTAAAAACAAACAAACAAAAAAGGATTTCCTTATATTAAAATTCTGGACAATACCAATAAATCAGTAATTATTTTCATAATATTGTGGTTGCCCATACAGAAAAGGGCCTAGTTTTGGTCTCCAGTAGGCTATTCTTTCCACATTTGCATTTAGCAAAAATGTAGACTAATGTAATATTGAAATATGTTAAACCTGAAATATTTTTAAATATATTTTTGGCATATGAAAGTTGAAACTGAATGTATTGTCAAATTTTAAATCAGCTTCAATTTTTACCATATATGCATATACATGTCGATTGTACCTCACAAACTTGTACATAAAGTTACCTCACAAACTTTGGATTTGCTGAGGCATGTTTTGTGTATGTTAGCATTACTATAATTAGTGCCATATATGACTATAATAGCCTCAGAATTTGACTGAATGAGAAACAGGGAGTTACAGTAGTAGACCCTTTGTGCAAAGAGAAAAAAAGAAAGATTTTTATCACAGCCTCATGGTTGTGATTTTAAATAGGAACTCTTTCCTTTGTCTGCAATGCCTTTATCGTCTTTTGTCTTTCATTTTTTAAAGTCTGCGTCACAATTTCATAACTGCAGATTAAAATTTTGTGTGTTTCGTGTGCATAACCTCACTCATGAAAATTATGCCCCATAACCGAGAAAGGTTTTCAGATTATGGATGTTCCTTTATGCCTATATTTGATATGTAACTTGCTCCAGGCACAATGTTCCAGATATTACCCAGTTTTCCGTTTAGCTGTGTTTTAAAGGAATTCAATATGCGGTTTTCATGATTCCAAAATATGTCTTCTTATTCCTCCCAATGTTAACTGTTTGTGTGCTTCACTGAATGTGATTGCCATATAAAAACATGCCTGTGTTATAGTCAAAACCCCACTTAAAATTGTACAAAAATTATATAAAAAAACCTAAAATATTTCCTAATGTATTAAACAATAAAGTATGGAAATAAATTAATAATAATAAAAATATGAATAAATAATAAAAAATATTTTACATTTATTTTCCAAAACTACTAACATTTCAAGCTAGAGCACACATCCTTATTAAATGTAAATGATTTCCACATGAACCTTTTCATTCAACCTTCTAATTAGCTGCCCACTATTACTGCTCACAAGTGATAACCAGTGTTTGAAACTCATTTTCAAAGGATTTTTTAAAGGACCACTGGTCATGTACTTGTTTGTTGCCTGATAAGCCACTTCTAGCCTTTTCACCATCTCTGTTAATTAGGAGCTCTGTTAGGGTTCTGCACCCCTTGCCTGATGTTTCATCCACATTGGTTTTCCATCGTTTAGAGGCCCAGTTCAGAAATATCCCTTCATTACTGAAAAAACACATCCATTTGTATGGAAACCAATTTCCGTCACTGAATAAAAAATAAAAAAAGGTAATTGCAATTTTTTTCTGACTTTTTCTTGCAATTCTGACATTTTTTCTTTACGAAGTCAGAATTGCATGATATAAAGTCGCAATTATGAGAAATAAAGTCAGAATTATGTTTATAATGAAATTTATAAAGGTGCAATTGTGTGTTATAAAGTCAGAAATGCAAGTTTATATAAACTTGCAATTCTGACACTTTTTCTCTCAATTACAAGTTTACATCTCGCAATTCTTCTCGCACTTTTTTTCTTGTTTAATATAAACTTATAAACTTATAAACTTGCAATTCTCAGAATTTTTCGGAATTGCAAGATGTAAACTCACAATTGCAAGTTATAAAGTCAGAATTGCATGTTATAAACTTGCAAATTGCGAGAAATAGTCAGAATTGCGAGATATAAACACAATTCTGAGGAAAAAAAAGGCAGAATTGCGAGATGTAAACTCACAAGTCAGAACTGCGAGATAGAAAATTCGGACTTACTTTTCTCACAATTGTGAATTTACATCTCGCAATTCTGACGTTATATTCCGCAATTATGAGAAAAGAAGACAGAACTGCGAGATATAAAGTCACAATTAACCTTTTTATTTTTTATTCAGTTGGGGAAACAGGCTTCCATACAAGCTATCTTTATATCGCAACTGAATTTATAGAGCAATTTTAATTACTATGTTCAAAAGTATGTGTATGACTCTGTGACAGTGCTATGGGATATGGTATTAAAAAAAAGCGAAAACAAAGGCAGATGCAATAGTGGCCCAGGTTACACGAGCTCAATAACTTATCATGAGCGCTCCTTTGGGTTCATGTCAAAGGATTCAACCCCCGCAACTCTAGTTGTCAGGAGAACAATGGGCATTTCACAACTTTACCAGGTTGGCGTTGAAAAAATGTTACCAGAATAGGATAAAACAAAGAAAGCAGGCCAAAGCCGAACGAGGGCAACATCTACCCCTCCCTGAGGGAGCGGCAGTGCTCCCCTACCCCTCCCCTTTAAAACTTTGGTGTACTACAAAGGCACAAAAAACAAGGCCTGCTCGAGCATCCACTGTGTGCAAGACTAGAAAGACGTCTTCAGAAACAAGACTGCTAATTCAAATTAGAATTGAATGTCAATTAGCTTAACATCCGTTATATGTAGGCAGCTTTAAACATCCTGCAAATTACTAATATGACTAAAAATAACTGTTTGTTTTGACTTCTTAATTAGAAGGCTTTGACCCTACAAATGGCGCCATAATTCATACCTTGATGGATGTACAGTATCGTTCAAATATTTTGGGTCAGTATTTATTTAGATATTTATGAAATTAATATATTTTTATTCAGCGCTGGTGCATTACATTGATCAAAAGTGACAGTAAAGACATTTATAATGTTACAAAAGAGTTCCATTTAATATAAATGATTAACTTCCTATTCAACAAAGAATCCTGAAAAAATTATAAAAACATATCACAGTTTTCACAGAAATATTAAGCAGCACAACTGTCTTCATTGTTGATGATAATAATAAATGTCTCTTGATCAGCAAATCAGCATATTAGAATAATTGAAAATTCAGCTTTGCATCAAAGGAAATAATTTAAATTTTAAAATATATTCAAATAGAAAACAGCTATTTTAAATTGTAATAATATTTCACAATATTATAGTTCTTACTGTGTTTTTTATTTTATTTTTATTTTTATGCCATGGTCTGTCTGAATACTCAATTCTGATTGGCTGGCAGGTGTTGATTAAATGCGTTGAACCGCACAGGTAGTTTCAGTTCAGGTCAGTTTAATCACGTTCTATATTAATGCGCTTCCTATAAACATTGGTAACCATAGTAACACACAGTTACGGTTGAATAGTAATACAAACAAAAATAACCGTCATTTTTATCGTTCCCGTCAAATATTGCAGCGCAAATATTATTAACATCTTTAATATGTGAATGCTGGTAAATGACCATGGCATAAACGGGATAATTTTATAACGGCTAGCTGTGCATTAAGCGATTAAGGCGAAGAACCACCCGACGCGCAGCGGGGGTTGATTACCCCTTACATAATAAATGTGTCCTTTGTGAACATAACAGACTTCTTTCAAAAATATTTAAAAATCTAACGAACCCCAAACTTTCGAACAGTGGTGAATAAATATAGTGAATAAAAACTGCCTAAATAGATGTCTATTTTAAATGGCTCATAAAGGTCAAAGGTCACACCTAACTTTTTGAAACCATGTTTTCTGGACATTTTTGTGTACTTAAACTGTTAAGCAGTTGCTAGCATTTGAAATTTGAGTGGAATATAGTAGAAACTATGCCAAAATGTTAAAAATGTTTGCATTTTGCCATAATTTGTACTCAAATACTGTGTAATAGGCTTTTATGACATATTTCAGCTACATATTTCAGCTACAACACTAAGGCAGACAGAAACTTGTTTTATCTTGTTGTATCATCGTTCTGCATTATGGGACAGTTTCTCAGTGTGTCATTTGTTGCTGTTTGACTCCAGACGTGTCATCATGTGCTCATCTCCGGCGGCCGTGAGCCATCAGCGTGCCACATCAGGCATGGAGAGGCAATCACGACGGAGCGGCCGTATATTTATTTATTTATAATCCCAGCATGCATCCTGACTGACAGAGTTGCAGAGGTACAGCACTGGGCCGGAGTGTTTATCTCTCTGGACCGATGCCACCGAAACTGTGACGGTGCTCCCCTGAGGTGCGTGTGTATTTGTGATAGAAGAAGGAATCAGTCAGTCTTTGTCGTGGCGAGGCAGCCGGCTGCAACGCTGAGCACACGGGACGAGGATTGTTGTTGTCACGTCCTACACTATGCCTGAGTAAAAATCATAAACGCTGATACCTGGGCGGCGAGGAACTCTGGGACGATTATTTAACAGAGACGAGAGAGCGGGCCGATCATTGCCCTGTCAGGCAGATGTGTTATTCAGAGGCGGTTGGCTTATCGCGTGGCGAGCGCACTCAGTCGTGCACGGAGCCACAGACCTTGAAGTGATGGGCAATCACATGGCCTCAGGCAAAGAATAGTGAGAGAGAGAGAGAGTGAGAGATATTTGAGACTAGGAGATTGCAACAGCCATGTTTGCTCACATACCATAATCCCCCCTTTTTTTTATATAGACTGGCTTTCCATAAAAAGTTAAAATTTTCAAATTGATATTGTCCCAGTTAATGGTATATTTAAGAATATAGAATACAATAATGATACAAACAAATAGAATAAATATAATAATATATATATTTTTTTAAATATATAGTATCTATTCTATATCTAAAAAAATGCTCATTCAAGCCTCACTAATTACAAAAGGAAAAATGTTCTTTATATGAAAAACAAAGTGAAGCTATTCATAAATAGTGAAATTCCAGTGAAAAAAATGATCTTTTTATGTTCAAAAAATGTGAAGCTTCTTTATACGAGTAATTGAAACAATAAAATAGTAAATCATAAACAGTGAAATTCAACTGAAACTAGTTTGTTAGTTATCCCGCCCCCCAAATTACTTCCCAAATTATTCTGGAAAAAAATATACAGTTATTTTACAGTCACAATGGGAACTTGCCATTTAAAAATGTATTAAAGGCTGTTCAGCACAATTTAAACAGTAAATTAATTGTGAACACTGAACAATTCATAAAATAGCAAAAATGTAAAAGGTATATACAGTCTTTGTTTTGGCTGACATATGCTGTAATTTATAAATTGCCTAAAATTACAAAAACACTTGTAAAATAAAAAATCTGTAAAACACATATGAGAACTTGCTGAGGCATTTATGGAAATACACAGTTGCTTCAAATCTGGTTTAATTATATCGCTGGCTCTCAAATTTCATTTATTGTGTTCACCCAAAAATACAAATGTGACAATACTTTAATTTTAAACTGGAGGATAAAATTCACCAAACTGATCCTAATTTGTGACATTCTAGCTAAAAAAAAAAAATCGCTATGTAGCTTTTAAAACCTTATAGTTATTGAGAAATATCCATTGTGACAACTAGCCCCCATCTCACCTACAATGAAATTAATATGCTTTCCCCCCCCATTCTGTCAGAGTAGTGAAAGAAAGCGACAAAAACAAGCATAACTGTATCACAGTTGCTCTGCAGTTTCCATCACGCCTCAATTTGAGCTGATTCTGTCAGACATTAATGTTTCAGGACAGCGAGCGAGTCATTCACCAGTCAGCAAAACACATCTCTTATTTTGCTCCCTGTCGTCATGTTTCTTCCCAAACTTTCAGCTGGGGAAAGACACTTCTAATCAGGTTGCCTGGGAACAAAAAGTGTTTAATGTCCTAATGGAACGACAGAGTTCCACTTTTAAAAAGCCACACATTACTTGTAAAGTGACTTCTCCGTGTCGTTACCTGAGTGCCGGCGGTTTATTTTTACCTCCCTTCTCCCCTCCTCATTCTTTAGCCGCTTCGGGAGATGGCGTTAGTTTGGCTTCATCTCTGACAAAAGATAAATGAGCTCGGGGTCTGTGGTGATCCACTATGGCTGCCAGGGGGTTCCAAAATAGCAAACTATTTTTCATAACGGGCCAAGTGATATGGAGTAGGATGCAGCAGGCGGGCTAACATTTACCATCTCCGCGTATATACAGAGATTCGATTCTTTTCCTTTTCGTTAAAGTTAACTTGAGAAGTTAAGGTTGTCTGTTGCTCCTGAAGGGTGTTGCGACTGAACGGGAGCGGGCTAGATTCTCTCGCATGTCTTCATGATCTCTTCATCATTAAGTATACACGGTAGTTTAATGTGAATTTACAGTGTATTCCTCTCTACTGGCTGTGCGTTCACAGTTTTAGAGTAGCAGATATACAGTTTATTAATAGTAATTACAAAATCTCCCTATTTTGCTGTCTTTTAATTCCCAGCATGAACAAACAATTTTTTTTTTTCACTGGTTTGTAATAATACTGTTTTGAAATGTAATATTTTGTAAGCTAAGATCATTTAAGAGTGTTGATTTACTCAGTTAGCAACCCAAAAGTTAACCACAGATAAAAACCAATTGCCCCTTATTCCTTAAATGTGTATACAATGTATTATTATTATTAAACATAAATATATTAACATTATTATAAATTATTTTATTATTTTAGTTTTTCTGATTATTTTTGGGATTACAATTATAAACTTAAAAATAAAAAAAAATAAAAAATACAGTTATTTATAATAATAATAATAATAATAATAATAATAATGCATCTATTAACATCATAAATTATTTTATTATTTTAGTTTTTATTTCTGATTATTTTTTACAATCATAAACATTGCAAAAATGATTCATCTAAAAATTTCCTAAAAGATTAAGATATTAATAACAGCTCAGATCGTTTTAGAACAATTTAATGAGAATTAGTTGAGTTCATATTAAGATCAGTGATATTTTATTGTAGACGTTGGCATTTTTGTGAATCTGAGCACAGATGATGTTGAAATCTCTTTTTAAACTCTGGGAAACACATGCGAGATTACTGGGTTTTTCTTTCTCGGGAGAAAAATCAAGAGACATCTGCAAAATTCTCCATTTAATCTCATTGTTTTTTAAGAGAAAAAAGCTAATTTTCATTTTCCTTTCAGTAATTTACACTACTATCCCACAGTGTAGCGCAGTATGGTTATATTTTGACCACAAACCTACCTAACCTTTTGTAGTATTTTATTATAATAAATTACTGTTAAATTTACATTGTAAACATTCTATTGCAATTCCATTAAAATACAGAACACAGTTCCTGTGCAAATCAAAACCGTGTTTGTTGTACTTCCTAGTGCCGCCCGGCACCTTCCCTGCCGTGTGATGTAATTAATGTGGTGTTGTAGAACAGCTCAAATCCTTTGATAACCTCTGTTCTGCATCTCAGATCCGGCCATTAATCATCCTCACAAACATGAGCAAGAGAAGAGGGCAGAGTGAAAAAAAGCAAAAGGAATAAAGGAAGAAATAACTGTATTTTTTTTCCTCAGGAAACTGTCCTGTGTCAACAGGAGCAACGGTGGAAATTTGAAAGAAAGTTTCCATTTAAATGAGCACTGGCGAGCCGCGGAGGCACTTTGAAGAGCTGCGAGCGAGACACAAACAAGAGCTGCCGCCTCGGCCTGCGTTTCGGAGCTGCCGTTGACACCTGATGAGTGATCAAACGCCGCTTCCTTCTCCCTACGATCCTATGTTGTAGTCTAATAATTCAGCAGACCATGTTACTAGAACGTCCCTACAATCAACATTTATAAAACCCTCCCATCACAACCTCGTACGTCTTCTTGTGGCTCTGGGATTGTTGTTTTCCTTTAGGGAACAAAAACGTGTGGAGGTAAAGGCTGCATTTGTAATAGATGAATTGCTATAGTTATTCTGAACTGGCTCCTTAATGGCAGGAAGCACAATAGAGGACTTGCCTGCTTGGCAACAGGTGGCACAGCAAGGGGCTTCAAGTTATTGAATGAACACGTCTTTACAATCACTGCATGTCTTTTCACAACTGCATAAAAGTATGGTTGAGTTTTAAAATGAAACAGCAAAATGGATAAAATAGATCAAGGCCTCCAACATGTTCTGAATGCTGTAGGTCAGGCATTTTTGAGCTTGCCAGTGCACACCTTCGCACGTTTTCAGACAACTGTGGTAGAAAACCTGCGGAATAGATTTAAACTCAATGGACCTCATCCATTAAACTTTGGTAAATATACTGTATGAGTAAATTCCTTGTAATTCCCTAAATCTCCTCTAGATTCACAAAAGCTTCGTACACCTCATATTTAATAGTTAAACATGTAGGTTAATGAATTCCAGTAATTCGTAAATAAATCACTCATTTGTAATTAGCATAATCCTCGCCCATGAATTACAACTAGAAGAAGTATATGTACAGAAACGCTGTGGAATCTTTGGAGTTCTTTCTCAAATTTGGCACCGTTATATTTAAGCCACAACAATTTTACAATTTATTAAATTCTGCTCTTGTCAGAAGCCATTAAAATCCCATATTTCTGTACAAAACAGGATGTTCAATGAGAAAAAAAATAGAATAGAGAAAGACTGCATGTACGTTTACACGACAACAGTGTACTAAAAACGGAAACATTTTTCCTTTGCATTTTTGAAAGGTTTCGCATACAGACGACAACGTTGTCAAAGCAATTCCCATTCACACGGATCCACGAGAATGACTAAAAACGCTGTATTATGTATGCCAGGCCAGTAGATGGCAATGTCACTTTGTAAAGAAACTTTTTAATTTTTAATGTCGTTGACATAATTTTGCAGCTTTCTGTGTTTTTACTGTTATACGGTAGGAGGCGCTATTGCACATCTTCTGAAAGAGTACTGCATTCCTGGATCAAAACACGATGAAGAAGAAGAAGCAGAAACAAGCAATTGCGTATGTAAGCAGATGCATGTATGAAGTAATGCGGTCATCAAACATTAAAGGGATAGTTCATCCAAAAATGAAAATTCTATCATGAATTACTCACCCTAAGAACTTAGTTCTTCTTCGGTACACAAATTAAGATAACGCTGCATGCGTAGTGGCGCGTTCTGACGTACAATGCACATGTATGCATCGTGAAACTCTCATGAATGCACATTGAAGACTGAGACGGAAAAGAAGAAATTTTTGAATAACGTTCTTGTTTTTTTTCTTTATTTGCACTCAAAAAGTATTCTCATAGCTTCATAAAATTACGGTTGAACCATTGATGTCACAGGGACTATTTTAATGATGTTCTTACTGCCTTTCTGGGTCTTGAACGTGTCAGTTGCATTGCTGTCTATGGGAGGGTCAGAAAGCTCTGGCATTTCATCAAAAATATCTTAATTTGTGTTCCGAAGATGAACAAAGGTCTTATGGGTTTGGAACAACATGAGGGTGAGTAATTAATGACAGAATTGTCATTTTTGGGTGAACTAACCCTTAAACACCATATAAATCAAAACATCCAAATGTTAGCGTTTGAAATGTTGATTCAGGATGTGGTATGGGACTGTGTTGCTTTGGGGGTGTTGATGGAAATCATTACTCCATCTATGTTTTGATCATCATTCTAAATCTAATCTGGACAAAAACGCAATTTTCTCAGCTTTTTGTTCATGTGTTTTTTAAAAAAAATGAAACTTACCTACATTCAAATAAATAGCAAACTAGTGTGGCTAATTACTGATTTAAAATGAACTGCTTTAAATTCTGATTAGCTTTTTCGCCTTGGCAAGCTACAGTTTCAAAACTAGCCTCTGGCTGGAACAGATCTCAAATCAACAGAAGCAGTACATTTGGACCAGCAAACGACTATTTAGTCTGTCGTGCGGTGACATCCTCATATTGTTTTAGTGTATGACAGATCAGAGAAACAGAGTTAATTTTCAGTCTGTTGTTGATTTAATTGTAGCCCATGCCGCTGCGGGCTCATTGATTTAACGCTTGGAGCCAGTCTGAGATCAGCTGAAGTGCAGCGGTGAATGACAGCACTCCAGTGGTGCGGGGAAGCTGAGGTGAAGCCTGCCAGACCGGGCACACCTGGGCCTGCAGGCAGATGGTAAGGGCTCAGAGAGGTTACGCAAAACCGTGCCCAGCCATATGTCTTTCAACAGTACAGAAACTTCTGGAAGCCGCGAGAGCTCCATCACGGCTGCGACCCGAACGAGTGCAGACCGAGCGTGTTCCAGCATGATCCCAGACCAGGTGTTGGGCAAATTGTTTCCTCGCGCCTTCCTGATTGGAGAGCGGCTGGAGAACAAGAAGAGGGCCACATGGATGAGTCATTGACCTTTAGCTGAGAACAGGAGCCTCATGAGGAGCCTGATGGTAAATTTTCACTTTTATTTTGTGATTACTTTATCATTGCTGGCTTTAAACAGACAACATTTTGCTATAATGATCTGATACATTTTACATCTGAACCTACAAATGATGCATTTTCGGTTTCAGAGAGTTTTAAAAGACCCCAACAATTCTGTCATCATTTACAGACCATCATGTACTGTAAATCCAAACATTTGTAGAACAGAAAATGGAGATATTTTGAAGAATGTCTAAGCCACTCATTTCCACATAATGACGGTGAATGGGGATGAGCACTGTCAATCTCCAAAAAGGCCAAAAAGCAGCATAAAAGTATCATGAAAGTGGTCTATATGACTTGAACACTATATGTCAAGTCTTCTAAAGCCATAAGATAGTTGTCTGTGAAGAACAAACCAAAATGTTTGTTGAAAATCTTTCACTTACCATAGCTCTGAAATCAAAACATTGGTTGTTTCATAATACTGCATGAATTAGGATGGTGTTGTTGAATCCAAATGGTGCTGAAGGCACTCAAGTAGTTGAAGAACATTGTCCCAGTTGTGCTGCCCCAAGAGCTTTCGTGCTTCTATATGCGCATATGATTGAAAATCCAACAAGTGCAACCTTGGAATCAGAAGTATCGGCTCCTAGTCAAGTTTCTGAGTGAGAAAACCATCTTTGCAGTCCCCATGGATTGCAGATCCTGGTGAGATCTGAGAGTCTTCCATTCCTTTATCCAGTGTTCTTTCGTTGTCCATAATGACTTATGATATGTAAGATCTGTGTTTTTTCCATTCCAGTTCCACAGGAAACTCTGGCTTTGGGTTGTAAACAAAGGATGAAGGTCCAGCAGCTGTTTCTTTGTGTGGGAGAAAGCAGTCTGAGGTTAAAACAATAGTAGAAATGCCAAAAAAGAAGAGAAAATATTTCCTGTTGATTGCTAAATCAAAAATATGCTTGATTTTTCACATGAAATAGCATTGAAAATTACATTTAAATGCTATCTGATGTTCACCCATGCAAACAGCATTTTCTAGAAATCCAGAAAGCATACAAGGACACTCACATGCCCATATTTTGAACTTCGGGCTATTTTTAGCCCCGGGATTTAGGCTTAAGTGATCTCTGAGCTCCTTAGACTTTTCATTCTTGACTAATTTTTCATGGTAGATTTCTGTATTATGGTAATACTGAGTCTAGAAGGGGAGCAAGCTTAACCATACACCAAGCCCGTATATTTTCACCAAGCCTATATTTTTCTAACTAGTATGTATTCAGATTGGGAGAGGAAAAGAGAACCAGAGAAACAAACACAGCCAGTAATACTGTCAGTAATACTTTTGAAAAGAAATGCAGAATTTTACCAACCAGAGTAAATTAGATTTGAATGATTAAAAAACACCATCATATATGTGATGTTTGACCGTTCATCACTCTAATCACCAAAGACCCAATAGCTCTTCTTCCCGAACACAATGCCAGCCTGTGCTAATGGCAGTGCCAGCCGTGTCTGCGAGGGCCCCAGGAATGATTGATAGATAGAATTATATCAAGGTGACTTCTCTCCCCCTCCATCAGGTTGTTTAGCTTGATCGATAATAAGAAACACGTTTAATAGGCAGAGCTGAACAGTAAAAGGCCATTTATCAGTGCAGTTAGCATCTCCTCCCGCCGTCCCCGAGATGACACCACACCATAAACCTATGGATCATTGTTATTCATACCAAAGCAGACTTGAGGAGAAGCCATAAACATGGCCGGTATAGACAGAATTTAAAGCTAGCTTGCAACATTTCCAAAGTCAATACCAGCTTTAGTACCTTTGGTTTTAGAAAAAACAAACATATGCTTAAATAACTACAATAACAGAAAAAAGAAAAGATTGTTACTAAAAATTTGAATATATTAGTATTACATAATTAGTGATAAATTATTGAATTCTGCAAGGAGATTTCATACATCTCCACTCACAAAAACTAACAATCTAGTTAATGATCTTCAGTTTTTCTCTTTTTTTATTTAGTGTTTTGTTGCTTTGCTTTTTCTTTTGTTTTGTATTTAGATTTTTTCTTTACTTTATTTTCATTTATTATTAGTAGTAGTATTAGTAATTTAGCTTTGCTTTGTTGTGTTCTGTTTTTCTTTCCTTTTAATTTTGTTTTGTTGCTTTATTTTTTTCTCCTTTTTGTTATATCATTGTTGTGCTTTGCTTTTTGTTTCTTTTCTTTTGTTTTATTTATTTATTTATTTTGCTTTTTTGTGTTCAGTTTTTTGTTTAGTGTTTTGCTGCTTTGCTTTTTGTTTAATTTTTTGTTTTGCTGCTTGTGTTCAGTTTTTTTGTTTTATTGTTTTGCTGCTTTGTTTTCTTTCATTTTGTTTTGTTTTGCTTTGTTGTGATCAGTTTTTTTTTTTGTTTAGTGCTTTGATGCTTTGTTTTTTTTTTGTTTAATTTTTGTTTTGCTTCGCTTTTTTTGTTTTGTTTGGTATTTTGCTTTGCTTTTTGTTTCATTTTTGTTTTGGATTAGTGTATTTAATTAATTAATTAATTTATTTATGTTTTATGTTTGCTGCTTTGTTTTCTTTCATTTTCTTTTGTTTTTGTTTTTGCTTTGTTTAGTCATATTCTTTCAAAGTAGTTTGTTTAGGCACTATTGTGTTTAGCTTTCCACAAAAACAATTCTGAGATTCTGAAGCTTTGACGGACAACGCACCACACCTGGTGTTAAGCAGAGGTGAACGAAGAGAAAGGATTTACTGTTTGGCGGCTTTCATTGCAACCCCATCATGGCTCATCGCCTCAAGGCAGAGGTGTCGACTGCAGACTGCAGGAAAAGCCTTTTAAATGAGCGAAGGGTTGAATCGTTCATGCCTGTTACACGAATGAAAGACTTCCTCCAGCAAGCAACACATACAGAGCACATCCACACAGATGCACACACACACACACACACACACACACACACACAAAGCCGGGCCCTCAGAGGGGACCTGACCACTCTGATGAAATAATCACTTCAAGATAGATTTCCTATGGCTGGGGCAGACAGAGAGAGACCAGCGGGTCATTTTATTAGAAGGGAAAATACACACGCTTATGCTCTTTCAAGCAATCTGACAGGCAGGGGGGCTTTGCATAATTCTGGCAAAGATGTCCAACGTCCCCCAGTGTGATGTTGGGTTTTGCACGAGTCTCCCCGGTGATAATATCAGAGAATCACCTCAGCTGCAGTTCAGGCCCCTTTTATCCGTCATGTTCTCTGACCATTTGGCCAAATGCCCCCTCACGCATCCAAACACACACATAGCAGACGTTGCCTAAGGGCTACAGCAAATCCCAGCGTTCACACAAAGACTGGCCCCATGCACAGGGCCAGAAATGACAGATCAAACATTGCTGTTATTATTCTCCTGTTCTCTCTTACTCTCTTTGTCTGTATTTCATAGTAGCTGCTGTTAATATGTCCCAGTCGAGAGGAAGTCCCACAAGTCGTCCAGAGGATTGCTGTGTTATTTAGCAGCTGCACAATACAAGAACACAACAGGAGATCATTTTAATTTTAAAAATGCAAAGGACATTTTGACCACAAGCTGATCCAACAGATTCTGGTATGACAAGAAACTACAAATTCAGCTCTTTCAGATGTACTGTTCTACTGCTCTCTACAGAATGCAAGTCTCAAAAGATTTTTTATAATACAGTATCCTCAGATCACAATATAGTACCATGGTACTGAATCATTATCTTATTTGAACACCAGGGTATTTACAAAAGCACCAAGTAATAGAGTGGAATTACAATGATAGGTGTTCAAAAGGCATGCCGTTACTATGGTAAATGTCAAACAACTGTGGTTTTACTATGGTAAATAGTGTGACATTACTATGATAAGTGTCAAATAACCATTAAATTATCATGCCATGATATCATCATGGTAAATGTCTGAAAAATATGGCACTACCAAAGTAATTATGCAAAAACATGTAACATTACCATGGCAATTGTAAACCCATTGGTGCCATAGTACAGTAAATGTTTTAAAAAGTCTAACAAATGCATTACTATGGTGTGGTATTGCCATGATGAATGTCCAAAAAGTGTGATATTACTATGGTAGATGTCCATAAAGGTGGTTTTACTATGGTACATGTCCACAAAACTTGACAATGCCATGGTAAATGTCCATGAGATGTCCATGGTAAAAGTAAATAAATAAATAAATAAAATAAATAAATAAATGTATCATTGTAAATGTCTAAAAAACAAACAAACAACAAATGTGTTAAAAATGTATTACTGCAGTAAATTTCCAAAAAGCATGATATTAGTTTACATGTCCAAAAACTGTGATGGTAAATGTCCAAAATTGTGGTATT